>CAJHQP010000061.1:0-354106 GCA_905132765.1 Moricandia arvensis
CGAAGAAGACGTGAATACAAATGAAGCTGTAGATTCATCGGGATTTGAAGTGGTTGAAGAAAAAATTAGGGTTAACAACCAAATGCTCATCACGGCGTATCAAACAACGAAGATTCTATATCACCAAGTCGTACCATCTCACACGTTGAAAGTTCACATCAATCCTATGATTCACAATGTGGAAGCGAGAACATTGTTCATTGAAGAGGATAATGATTCTTGGTTAGAAAGAGCTGAGAAGAACATGAAGATAAAACTAACTCTTGTTAGTTTAATGGCTCAGCAATATTACAAATATCTTGCGATTTTTTTCTAATTTCTTAAAATTTATTGATTCATATACGCCTAAAAGAGAGAGCGTTTATATATAATGTACACACTACTCTCATTCTTTTTTATTTATTAATTGGAATTACGTAGTAGTATATAATATATAGTAAAATTTGAGACATTCGACAACTTAAGTGTATACATGTAAATGCCCAACAAACAATCATATCATTTAATCGAGTACAAATGGATTGAGCTTAAAATTTCAACAAAATTTCCTCATTTGTGTTTTTTCTTCAGAAGTTGGTCATTTGAACATGAGTAGAGATCACTCAAGAAGTGTCCTAGTGGTTATGCTCCTTTATTCTTTCATCTGAAGATATTCATTTAAGGGGTGAAATACAAGGTCTCAACCTAACACAAAAACGGGCATAGAACCTAAAACCTGAAACTAAAACATAGCATAAGAAGACCAACTACACAAAAACAAAGGACAAATCAAGGCACAAAACCTTCCAACATAGCAAATAACAGTGATCTAGATATATTGAAGCTGCCCCCCGGCCAACCGACGATACTATCCACTTCTAGAATCCAAAACATCCGGTTTTCTCAACCCGGATCTATCGCTGCCGCATATGGTCTGCCGAACAATACAACCCCCACTAGTAACTAAGAGCATTATCAACGCAGGGATTTTAGGGGTTCTTATAGTGGGGGGATCACAAAAAGCAGAAGAAACGTGGTCAAAACAGTCTAAATAAGGGCATCATTAACCCAAGAAACCCTTTTGGGTTTCTTATTTTTTTTTTTATTTTTTTTTTTACTTTTTTTAAAGTGAACCAATCGCGAGTCGCCACGTGTCAGTGGGACCCGTGAACAGTATAAGAAACTCATAGGAACCGGTTCTTAATCTATAGTTTTTGTAACCGATCCTTACACTGTTCATGGGTCCCACGGCTTAAGAAACCCACCTTAGGACCCCCAATAATCATGCTCTAAGAGACGAAACTGCTTTGGTTCTTGCACTATTCGCAGGCCCCACTGACACGTGGCGGCCCGCGATTGATCAGTTTAATTTTTTTTTTTTTTTAAATTAGAAAAAACGAAAAAAAAATAAAAAAATAAATAAATAAAAGAAACAAGAACTCCTGCGCGTTGATCATGCTCTAAGAACGAAGATTTCATAACCCGACAAGTAAGATCGTGAGAACTTTTAGATACGCTTGAAACGCACTTTTCGATGTCCACTTTACATTTAGATAGAAGCCCACCATACAGCTCCGCACAATTAAGCCTCGTTTATCGATTCCCATGACAAATGCATTCAGTAACAAACCACTAAACTTTCGGGTACGGTTATGCTCCTTTTCTTCTATGGATTCTCTGAAGAAACCATTAACTAAAGTAATAAAATAATCTTAATTAATTTCTATGATTATCAAAAGTTTCCAAATTATCAAGGCGTCTTTTAAAATAACATTATTTTATAAAGACAATAACACATGAGATTTAACTTTATTTAGAGGAGAAGACAGACTGTTAAAACTTAGAGATAATTGGCTAAAGTGCCCTATTTGACACCTATAATTAGAGACTTGCTCATGATATAACAATCACTTTCTTTGGATCATTTTGCTTTTCTCCACACTCTCTCTCCTCTCTTTGACGTCTCCCATTTTTTTTTTCTCTTCAATCCCTAATTATTTTACAAATCTCTATCATTCCATATACAATTAAATTTTAAATTTCATTATTTTTTCATAAGTGGCTTTGAATCCTCAAATTTTTCACCTTTTTTTTCTCTCCAATCCCTAATTATTTTACAAATCTCTATCATTCTATATACAATTAAATTTTAAGTTTCATTATTTTTTTCATAAGTGGATTTGAATCCTCAATTTTTTGATGATATCAATTTTCTGGGTTTTAGATTCGACGTCGTGTTAGCGGTTAACAAATGTTGTAGACGTTAACAGAAGTGTTAGTTGTTAACAATTATTTTTACGCTTCGCGTTAATAAATGTGTTCGCTGTTAACAAATATTGTAGACGTTAACAGAAGTGTTAACTGTTAACAATTATTTTTACGCTTCGCGAAAATAAATGTGTTGGCTGTTAATAAATATTGTAGACGTTAACAGAAGTGTTATATGTTAACAAATGTTTTTACGCTTCGTGTTAATGAGAGGAAAGAGAAAGGGCATTCTCGGCATTTTCTTGCCAAATGGTTGTATCAGTGTCCTTCATGTCCAATCAATGGTATTTTGCTAATTTGAGCTTCAAATATGGGTAGTTCACTAATTCACTCTAAAACTTATTTGGTACGAATACCACATCATCATCATTAGCCATTACCAACAATGACACTAGAACTAGTTTAATATGCAGCCATTTCCATAAGTTTCTTCCAAGCCGGTCTAGCCGAAATCTCATTCCACCACCGGTTAACATTCTCCCGAGAAGTAACCATGCCTCCCAAACCGGCTTCATTCATTATATACCTCATACCAGGCATATGAGTTAAATCAGCCAATGTGAACTCAGCACCGGCCAAGTACCGGTTCGTAGCTAACTGGTTCTCATATACATCCAGGATCTTCTCGAACTTGACCTTTAGCTCTTCCACCAAAGCAATGTCGAACTTGGGCGTAAACACTATGTTTATAACTAAAGGTAGAACCACAACGTTGAAGTAGTTAGCCTCAACTTCCATCCACTGTTCCACGATGGCTCGTTGCTCCAAGGTCTTTCCCAATAGGTCCGTTCCTTGGTCCGCATACTTGGTCGCGTAATACCTCGAAATGGCTCGTGATTCTTGAAACCCAATATCGTAACATACTTAAGTATTTTATCTTTAAGGAAAGTTCTTAGACAAGATATATATCGACGTTTATTGAGTTTAATTAAAAATGGAATAATAGTCTTACCAAAAAGCTTCAGATCTCCATCTTCAATAGCTGGAACTTGACCAAACGGCTAACACAAGTAAACAACATAAGAACCATGCAAGTAACCTATATAATCATTTTTTCTCTGATAATAATTAAAAAAGATTACCTGACGAAGAAGATATTCTGGTCTTTTCTGCTCAAATGTATCAAGATCGACATGGATAACTTCAAACTCGATGTCTTTTTCAAGAAAACAGAGTAATACTCTTTGTGGATTACCTGCTTTTATCTGCCCAAATAGTTTAACCACCATGTTCTGATTATACAGAAAGTATTTATGTAGCTTTTGATATGATTTGTAGAATCAATTTGGTTTCTACAAACACAAATATTTTAGAAGCAAGGATAAGAGTATATTTCTAAAATCCAAAGACTCAATGGGTTGGGTGGTGGAAAGTAATCAGTGGTTAGTCTTTTATCTATTTTTTCCAAAATCCGCTGGACCGGTGAGTAGGTGAGAAATGCAACGTGCTTTTTTCTTAAAATTCTTGGGTTTTTCTTAGTGTTTTTTTGTTGTTTACTAAATATGAATAATAATTACAAAATAATTCAGAATCTCTTGTGTATAATGCAAGCGTAGGCTTGATTTAATTTAATTAACTGTAATTTACAAAACGATTAAAGGAGTCAGCATAACTTTTACATTCACACAATTAAGAAGACGGAAGCTAAAAGAACATCGTACCAAAGAAACCCGGTTCCGTTCCGGTTTAGGGAGAAAAAACTTAAAAATATTCCGGTTTAAGTTTGAGTGAGCAAAGCCGATATATGAGCAGCCGAGAGGGTCTGGGCTCTCGGAGGCGGTCTGTTACCGGAAAGTCGCGGCGGAGGCCTACCGTTTCCGGAGTGAAAAGCGTTGTGTCCACCTAAGTTTTGCTCCGCTGCACCTCCACATCCGGAGAGCCGTCGACAGTGAGTGTTCCCCCGTCGCTGCTTCAGTTTAACGTTGACAGGATTCTCGGGTTTTGCGAGATCTTCGACTGTTAACGCTTCCGACAAGGACGTGAATGACTGTGATTTACCTTTGTAATGTTTTGACAGCCCTCTCCTGTTGTGAAAATACAACAAGGTTTGTAAGAAAGGACCCTAAATGTTACCTTAAAAGAAAAAAAAAACGAAAGATTCTTGATTCTTCTTACCTTAAAGAAGATGAACTGCGACGGTCTGAATCGTCAGGAGAGTTTGGAAAAGAAGAGGGAGAGTTAAAACATTCATCTGCATCTGCGTCTCTAACGCAGTTTCCACGTCTGCGTTCTTCACCCAATATAAGAGACTCCATCTGTTCTTGATAGTGCATATTTTCTTCTTCTTGAAAGCCGTTTCTAATCGATCAAGACTTGAGAGCACAAACAGTGGCTTTTTATACAAAACAACTTACTATGATGATGATGATGAACGTGTATATAAATTTAATTGACAATTATAAGCATACTTTATTGGTAGATTTTATGTCTAAAATGTTTTTAAAACGCATATTGTTATCTAGTTTTTGAGAAGATAGGTAGTGAATATTAGTCCAAAAAAAAAGATAGGTAGTGAATATTAGTCCAAAAAAAAAGATAGGTAGTGAATATTAGTCCAAAAAAAAAGATAGGTAGTGAATATTAGTCCAAAAAAAAAAGATAGGTAGTGAATATTAGTCCAAAAAAAAAAGATAGGTAGTGAATATTAGTCCAAAAAAAAAAAGATAGGTAGTGAATATTAGTCCAAACAAAAAGATAGGTAGTGAATATTAGAATTTAATACATTATCTGGTGAGTTCTGTTTCTCAAGTAACATGTTCACGCCCATGAACATGGTTCTGGTTTTGCGGTCGTTACATAATAAAGTTTTCTGGTCGGTATAAGATATTTTGGAACGGGTTGTGCCTGATCGTGACACGTGACACGTGAACTGAACGGAGTAATGGACGGAGACTGGATGCATGGTACGTGGTGGGTGGAAACAGATGGCGGAAACAACGAGGTCATCGAGAATCTCTCAGTGACGAACCTAACTATACGTGTCGAACTATGTTGAACAGATTCAATGGCTTTTGGGGCCATGATTGATAAGCAAACGTTATTTTAAGCATTTATGTACGAGCCATAGCACATGATCGACTTTCTCCAGAAAAAAAGAAAGAGAAGATATAACTAATTTATGAGCTCAAGTGTCGATTAACATAAGCAGTACTAAAACACTTGGGGTTATGTATTAAAAATTAGTACATGCTAGTAAAATTTTATGTTACTGGTGCACAAATCACTATCATTAGAATCTTTACCTTTAGTCATTCATCCTCTCAAATTATAAACATTAACACAAACATATAATCAATCATCTTTGATGTTTGATAAATTAACAAACGATCAGTGATACTCTTAGACTCTATCTATAAACCACGAAGAAGAGAAAAGAAGTTGTGCATTACTTACTACTCAGGTCTTAGCATAGTTCTGTGTCGAGTTACTATATCACTAATAGTTATAACATCTTCCAGTAATAAACATGGCGTGTCTATCAATCATCACATACTACTACTTAAGATTCCAGATGCATCAAGAGGCAGTCTTAATTTCACCATGGAATCAGAAACCAAACGTTGAACACAAACTAAACAAACAACGCTAATCAAACCAATGCTGATTCCAATTAATCACTAAAGATAATATCATGAGCCAATCAAAATTCCATCTCAAATCTGATTATGAAACAAGCATAGGATAATTAAGTCCATCAACAAAACATAACGAAACATGCAAAATACTCCAAATCCCAAAAAAGGCATCACACTGAATTGAACCTGAGTCGAAAGACGATGAATCAATCCTTGTTCTTGAGCCTCTCAACCCTCTGGTTAAGCTGCTCGATCTTAACCACCAACTGAGTCACTGAGAACAGGATCCAGTAAAACACGAGCGCAGCCGCGATGAGAATCGCGTTTCTCTGAGATTTCATCATCGATTTCTGGTGACGGAGGTGCTCCGACGGCGTGCAGGACTCTCCGTCGCACGAAGGCATCGTCTCGTACTTCCAGTAGATGTCCATTAACAGGAAGAGACAGAACGGGACGATGGAGAGAAACGGTTTCAGGAGATTGCGCGTGACGGCGACGAGTCCCTTGCGGAGTCCGTCGAGCCCCGGCATCGTCAGAAGCACGATCATGATCGCTTCAGCCGCCGCGGCGTAGCCTAATACAACCCATTCGAGAGCCATTCTCACGGATCTAGATCGATGGATCAAATGTAGATCTGAATCTGTTCTTCGTAGTAGTTTGAATTTTCCAAGTGAGAGGACGGTGTTAAGGAACGTGACGAACGTGGTGGCCTACACGTGTCGCACGGTGTTCAAATGGGCCAGGCTTAGATTTCAGCCCGTATAGTCGCAAAATCTTGAAGTTTAATGGAACTAAGACTTTAACGGGCCGTAGCTTTAAAGCCCGAAAAGGCCTGGATTCACGCACCGCCCATCCGTCAAGTAACGGCGTTAGAGGAGTGCCAAACGGCGGCGTTAGGTGAGATCAGATTGGGCTTTGTCTCGTAATTAATTCTTTCAAAAGCATATAGCACATAATTAACAGGCCTTGTATTTAAAGCCCGAAAAGGCCTGGATTCACGCACCGTCCATCCGTCAAGTAACGGCGTTATAGGAAACGGAAACGGCGCCGTTTGTCAGATGAGTTCAGATTGGGCCTTGTCTCGTAATTAAAGCTATTTCTTTCAAAAGCATATAATATCACATAATTAACAGGCCGTATCTTTAAAGCCCGAAATGGCCTGGATTCACGCACCGTCCATCCGTCAAGTAACGGCGTTAGAGGAAAGCGAAACGGCACCGTTCGGTAGGTGAGAGACGTGGATCAGGTAAGGCTTTGTCTGCTAATGGCCATCTCTTTCAAAAGCATATATAGCACATAATAAACGGTGTTAAATCATCATATTCACTATTAGAACAACAAAAGAAGTAAAGAAAGAAAAAAAAATCCCTCTTCTCTGCTCATCTCTGACGAGTTGTATGGCAACCAGATCGAAGAGCTTTCAGTTGATCACCGGCCTAAGGAAGCTCGCTTTCATCCCACGCGCTTCCTCACGCGCCACCTCCACTGCTCTCTTCACTTCACGGTATCAAACACTCTTTCTCTGCATATTTTATCTATGAATCTAAGTCAAATATATAAACTGATGACAAAAAAAAATGAGAAAGAAACTAAGTTTAATGTGGAAATATTTATATTCCACAACAGTGTAGTGTGTAATATAACGTTTTGATTATGGTGAAATTGATAGATAAAACTTTTTTTTCCTACGTGAGAAAACATATTAGAGTAGAGATTTAATGTTTTGATTCGTTGTGTATTATCACTGGCTTGTTAGTCCAAACACTTTTATTTTCCACTTGGTTTAAGGTTACTATTCGAGTATCCTAGATCCAAAAAGTTCATTGTTTTTTACGAGCTGAGGATTCAGATCAATTAAAATATTACATATTTGTATATTTTCAATGTCCAGATTTGCTCTTTTCTTCTTTTCCAGTCATATTTGATTAATGAAAAAAAAAATCTGTGGTTTTTGGTACAAGTGTACTATAAAAAAATCTCCGAACTCTTTATTTAAAATGAATCTTTTTTTTTTTACTTTACAAATATTCGTACAGAAAGCACAAGTGATGTACAGTGCACGATGGCATATGCCATTTGGCTTAATTGGATAATACCAAAGCTAATCCCATTCAGCGTTTGACACGTGCCTCTCATCCACATAACCTTTCGTAGTTTACTCGCACTTGTTGAATCGCTCACTAATCACTTGACTCAAATGTTTTTTCTTCTAATAAGCAACTAATGGTTTTGAATTTTTCATTTTTATGATCAGAACATATTTTTAGTTATTTGCTATATAGTACATAATAAAAAAACTGCATTATTTAGGTTAGTAGTAGACACTACGTGGCTGATTATTTAATATATTGAGATTACGATAAGAACTGGACCGACAGCTTTGTAGATATGTAAATTGATAGCAAGCTGACCATGACATATTTGACATTACTTGATTTATTTTAAAGACTTTTTCAGTTCACCTTTTCAGAAAAACAAAACTTTCTATCTTTAATAAATATACAAAGACCAGAGAGAGAATTTTATAAGAATTCATTTTCTTGTTGTGGGTATTCTGTGGGAGCAATGTCTCACCTACCCAGCAACTATCTCCCACCCAACAGGAAAATTAGTAGTTTTTATTTATTTATTTTGGAAATTTTATTCAGATAACTTAGATATTAAATTTATTTTAACAGGAGTGGTATTTCCTCGGGGTATGACAAGAACGTTGAGGATGAATTGCAGGCAACTGCAGTTCCTGATGAGGTGATAAAGCCAGATTCTGATAAATATTGGTCTCCTCATCCTCAAACCGGAGTTTTTGGTCCCTCCACGACTGATCAGAGTGCAGCAGCGGAGACTGCTCGCCAAGACTCGGCGGTGCTGGAGGAGACTGCTTGGTTTCGTCCCATAAGTCTCGAGGACTCGGACAAGACTCACCATGTTTAAAGTCCCTCTTTCTCCTGCCGTTTTCTTATGATGTGTAATGTTGTAATAAGTTTCTAAGTAGACAAACTATATGCCAAGTAGTAGTATCCTGAAAAACCTTCCAAGGTCTGTAATGTCTGAAGGGTCCTTTTGGATTCAAACTAAACCAAATCAAGTCGATGATATTGAGTAAATAAATTAGCCAGCAGAAGGTTCAGCAAATGAAAACACAGAAAGAAATTTTAACACTAATAAATCTAAAGCTGGAGCTAAATCAAAGAGAAAGCTTTCTCAAGAAAGTGATAAATATACAAAGCGAACCAGTGGTATCATTGTTCTAACTCTTCACCTGATCTGTACCAATAAGTAACCAGAGTCTCTCTCCGTAAATTGTTCTCCCTACGACTAACTTTCTCTCAAGAGTCATCACATAATAAAAGCCTGATGGTTGCTCAAAAAGACTCAGCACCCCATTTTGAATGCCCTAAACGTGATTCCCAAATCTACGAGAACCAGACACAAGACATGGTTATATGTTGTGTACCTGTAAATCTCGTTTCGGCTTGAGTTACAGAGCTCTTGTTATCTCCTCTCGTTACAGTGGCTTTGATGGCGGTCTATTTATTTTCTCCAGTAATCTGCTAAATACTAGTTTGACCGGTATGCAGGCCACGGTTGGTGGTCCCGGTAATACCCGTCTGTTAGATAGCTCGTGAGCCCCATCCCCCAACGCAGTTATCCCGTTGTTTGCTTGTTCACTACTGAATGATGATAGTGCCCTGGTCTTTTGACTAGGGGTTGCGTTCGTATTCTTCATCAGCTTCTTTTGCTGCTGCTTTCTCTCTCCAGGTGGACGTGGTACGTGCATCAGATTGCTTCTCCTCAGCGAGTTATCATCATTACTAAAGTTTCCCGAACCAAGTTTATTTAACAACGGTTTTCTTCCTTGATTCGCCGGAGAATAATCCTCAGCATCGGCTTCCAGAGATGATGATAATGGATGCAGCCGTGGAACCCGTGAACTACTCCTTCTTGCAGTCTTCCAAGCATGGGGAAGTAGAAAGGGTTTTTCATGGTATGTTGTCTCATTACTGAAGTACTCAGTTCTCTGTGTATATGCCTCAGAGGAACCATCTGCTAAGACTTCCACTTCAACTGGATGTCCAATTATCGCTCTGCTGTTTAGCTTACTCATCAGGGAGACAATTGGAACAGGCCCTTTCTGATAGGTTCCTCGTACTTCTAATTCCACATCCATCAATGGAGCGTACATATTTCTTCTAGAATGTCGATGAGAAGCATGGAACTCCTGACCTGAACCTTCAAGTTTTTCCTCCCATCGCTTCTTCTTACCAATCTGGCCTTCCCAAGGATCATCATCCCAGTCCAGCATGTCATGACTGTAGATGTTCTTAAATCGGGATGCAACCATAGTTGAGAGCCGATACGCATCATCACCTGGTCCAATCATTCTGTTCCCGAACTGTCTTTCGTTGGGATCAGTATCATCAGTTCCATCGCTCATATCATTTGTCCCACTAGAATCTAATCCATAGCCCATAGGCTTTTGACCAAATGCCCTTCTCTTATATTCAGAATATCTTCCATCTTCCAGACGATTACGCTGCATTTCTCTCTTACGTGCAGACCTTCTTGGAAGATTCCGCATGTTTCTTTTTCCCTTGAGCTGCCACTTGGAAACCGTACCAGTTTCATTATCGGGATCTTGGGAATAAAGGTGAGAAGAGTCACCAGAAATGGATGACTCATAATAGTCTTCCTCACTGCTGGTGCTTTCATCTTCTGCTGACATATTTCGACTAAAATTGTTGTGTTGCTCTGAATGACGCCCAGCTCCTGGAAGAGAAAAATTCAAACTCTAGTTAGGGAATAGCTAAAAACTATGCACACATAGATAACTACGATGCACACATATATAACATTGGTCCAAGCAACCAAAACGGTAAACTGGTTTCCAAATTCAAAGGCTTGACACCAATGCCAGACAAAAAGAATCAGAAGTGGTATCGTTTAACATAACAGAAAACCAAGTTTCGCAAACAGTAGAATTTTTTTTTTGTGATAAGAAACTAGATTTTAGCTGTTCAGAAAAGATTCACCTGACAGCAAGGGAATGTCATCATCAGTATCCTCCTCCATATCAGATGAGTCAGTTTCGGATTCAGAAGAGTCAGATTCAATATCTTCCAAAAATTCAGGAGGGTCATATTCTGAAAGGGAATAACGAGAATCACCACCAGCAAAGGAGGAACGCATTGCCGCCCTGTGGCTTAGCAAACTCTCATGCAGATCTAAAACATCATTAGATTCATTTGGTGCAAACATGTATTTAGTCCTTTTAGCCTCCATCGAATTCCTAGTCTTCTCCGTCCCTGCAACAGAGTCAAAATTGCATAAGAATTTGATGTCAAAAAGAGGCAGAAGTCTTTAGTCTCCAACCATCTACACACTTAGGAAGTTTGCAAAATCATCTTACCGAGTGTAAAACTGGGTCTCTCCATGCTATGATCTCCACTAGAAGAAGCTGAAGAGTTGCTTCTGACCAGAGACTTGAAGGAAGTA
Source organism: Moricandia arvensis (assembly GCA_905132765.1). Lineage (NCBI taxonomy): Eukaryota > Viridiplantae > Streptophyta > Magnoliopsida > Brassicales > Brassicaceae > Moricandia > Moricandia arvensis. The sequence continues at coordinate 11,316 of CAJHQP010000061.1, forward strand.
TCAGGACCATTGGAGGATGAAAACTTTCGTTTTGAAGAGCTGGTTCTTAGCCCAAAGTCTTGCAAGCCTCTCATTCGAGGCTGTGTCTCTTCCTCACAACTTGGCTGATCATCCCCTTTATCTTTGTGCAAATGCATAACATCACCAACATGGTTCCGCCCTAGACTACCAGTGGATTCTCGTGTCCCATTAGAGATATCATGAACCCTAGACACAACCATTCTCTCCTTGGTTGCATCAGGAGAGTCACCCCTAGGCCTACCAGTTTCTAGTTTAACTTCCTTCTTCAGAATCTCCTTTTCAAGCTCAAGAGCATGGAGAATAGCATCTTCTCTACGAGCATACTTCTCTCTCTTTCTTATTGTCAACCCTTGCGAAGTTTCTACCTTCTCAATGCAGTCATCAAAATCGCCACACCGAAACGGCTTAACTCGCTTGGACTTCTCTAAGTTGTACCAATCCCTAAAACATGAAACAAAAAATGCTCTCAGTAATCAAATCCAAACTCCAAGGAAAGTTTATCATACAGATAAAAGAAAGAAAGAGACTTACACACTTGCATCCTCCCTCCCTAGAAGCTTCACCGGAGTTCCAGATCGTGGAGACGTGATATGAGTAGAGTCAAGATCATCCTGCCCCAGTATCTTCCCTGGCCACCACGAGCCGTTCCTCCTCCTCACCCACACAATCGAGCCCACCGTGCAATCAGCCGCCGCACCTTCCATCGTTCTCTACACTCAAGATCACACTTTCTCTACCAGTTTCTTAAACGTCACTACCAGGAAACAGGTCTCAAAAGTCTACCATTCCCTAAACAAAACAAGTTCTTCCACGGTCATGTATTGATCTACCTGAAAAGCAGCTCCGGCGGTGATACAGACGACTCACGGCGGTTCAAGTGGTTCCGGCGAGGACTAAGCTTTCCATTCAGATTTGGAAAACTCCCATAACCCTACGCTCTCTCTCTCTTCCGCAGGTTAGGTTTAAAACCTTCTTCTCTGTTTCTCCACCGTCTCTCTATATAACCTATGTAAGTTAGTCTCTCTCTGTAACCTCCGCGTCCTCTTGACTCTCTCTCTCTCCTCTCCGTCTCTCTCTTTCTCTCTCCTCCGGATGGTTATTTGCGAGCCGCGCCGTTCCTATAATTACCACGCGCTCCCCGAAAAGCGCGTGCTAGGTTACCGAATTAAAGGCCCATTAACGTAAGCTTTAGGCTTCTTCTTTTTTAAGCCCATCACATTCCTCCTTTATCTTTATTCGTAATTTTTCTCTGCTTTATTAAATAAACGCTGTTCAGTAATTATTCCATTATATAGCTTCAAAGGGACAGTTACCGATAATTTTGCATAGTATTAAACATTTTTCTTTCATCAGTGTATACAATGAAGCTCCAATGTCATATCATGCTGTATACTAACATTGGCTTTTACAAGAAGCATCATGTGAAGACACAAAAGAAAAAGCACTTCCATTACAAAAAGTCTTCAGAGGATTTGATTTGGTTATGTGGATCAAAAGTATATAATGATGGAGAGACTTGAGATACACCATGAGCTTGATTTGGTTGTATGTGTGTTTTGCAGACAAAAGTAGGTTTAAAACAAGGGGCCAGCAGATGAGTAACCAGCTGCTCTAACCTCTTTGAGCGTAGAGGATAACCAGTCTAAGCCTTCATAGAGGCCATCTCCTTGAAGAGCACATGTGCCTTGTATATGCCATTTCCTGTTCTTGAGATCTAATAAGCCAAGCCCTTCACATACTTCTCGGGGAGACATTGCTCCTCTCTGAGGTTCACATAGAGTCAGGATTGAATATTGGTAAATGACAAAGAAATCACAAAAAATATTCAAAAAAGGGAAAACTATGGCTTTGAACTTTTTACCATGTCTTGCTTGTTTGCAAATACTAGAATGACACTGTTGAGCATGAAGGGGTCTTTTATAATCTCCTGAAGAAAATCATTTACCAGAGGTTAGAAACTCTGCAGAGACTAACTTTAACAAAACCCTTGTGCAGTTTTATCTAAAGGTACCTGAAATTCTTGCTTAGCTTTGCCAATTCTCTCTCGGTCCAAGGAGTCTACCACGTATATCTGCAAGCGCATCGAACAATAAAAAAAAAAGAGCCAGGAAAAGAGGAGAAGACACTCCATGAAATAACTATATGACTACACAGAGAGGTAAAAATAAGTAAGAAGAATTACAAGTCCATCGGTATTATTGAAGTAATGCCTCCACAAGGGCCTGAGCTTTTCTTGCCCACCAACATCCCAAACTGTGAACATCACATTCTTGTACTGGACTTTCTCCACATTGAAACCTGTGTTAAGAAAAAGGTTCAAAATCCTCAGCAAACCAGTACATGACAGAGCTAGTGCTAAGTTGTTGTAAGATAAACGAGAAAGCAAAGAGACCAAATCAAAATGCTGCTTCAAGCAATCTAACTCACCGATTGTTGGAACAGTAGACAGAACTTCTCCTATGTGCAGCTTGTACAGTATTGTTGTTTTGCCAGCTGCATCCAGACCCAACATAACGACCTGGAGTCTCCAAACAAATGCACAACAACAAATTAAGAAAGAGAACAGAAAATCTTAGGAACGTTAAAATTATTGCACTGATGAATAACAAGCTGAGTGTCTAAGATTTGAACAAGACCATCCATACAAGAAAACAAAAGCTGGATTACAAAAAAAAAAGATCATAACTTTCAGAACCAAACCCCAATTCGTATAGCTAGACAACTGCAAGTGAACATTTTTTATGATAGCAGAAGTAAACGAATAACAAACCCAACATTGTATAACTAGAGAATTGCTCTTAAATATTCTTATAGCTAATAGCATTTAGTGATGGAAGCAATGATTTGATCCAGAAAACACACATGAACGTAGTAACAAATATAACTCCTTCACCACCATATCAAATATAACTCCTTCACCACCATATCAAATATAACTCCTTCACCACCATATCAAATAGATTCCTTCACCACCAAATAACTCTCCTAACATCTCTAAAATAACATCCCATGATAAACAATTGAGCAGAAGATTTAAGAGAAGGAAGAAGAGAGTTACCCTCATTTCCTGATTGCCGAAGAAAGTATCGAAAAGCTTGCGAAAGGTTTGACCCATTGTCAACCCTAATAGCTATGATCCCTTTACACTAGTGTTACTTTCTCGATGCCAAACAGAGGATGAAACTGAAGGAGATAGAGATAATCAAACGAAGACTATTCGATTTCCAGGAACACCAATGAATGAATGAAGATCTTTCCGAGAATGTAAGGAAAGGTAAGAGAGAAAGGTCGCGTTTTTGTTACGAGGGATTCCAGTTTTGTCTTAGATTCGGTTTGGTTTCGCTCTCTCGGATTCGATTGTAACTCGGTTTACGAAAACCAAACCGACTAAGACCGTTTCCAATCCGAGTAAGATAACATATTTTAGTAACGTTGCTTTGACCTAAACTATTACAGGAATTTCTAATTTTAACACGTACTTTCAAATTTATATTTAAATGATAATTTATGATGAATAATCTGTAACTCTGTAAATAATTAGTTGATTATTGCAATTTTAGAGGTAAAATATATTTGATTAATTATTTTAAAATAAAGTAAAAAATAAATGTCAGTAATCACTTAAAATTTTTAAATGAGAAGGAGATTGAGACAACAATCATTTTTAAGGCATTGAGCACGGCTCTACATCTGAAACCATACATGATCAATGTGAAGCTTTCTAATGTATTCATAATAACATACTATTGCATGTAAGGACTTAACCTATACAGCTTTATCTATAAGAAAGAAGGTAGACAATATTTTTATTAAGATATTTGACTATGGTTGAGATTTTGAAAAAATTTCATTGATACTAGTAAACCAAATCATTCAAACTAATAGAAGAAATAATTATAAATCTCACATTTCTTTATGTTATATATATTACGGAGCTCTACAACATTGTTTGAAGATTTTGCTACGAAAATTAATATTTACGCATCAGTCATCTCGTTAGGAGCAATATGTCCAGGAACCAAAAGCATTTGCTGTCTCATCCTCTCGAACTTAGCATCTTTGTTATCCTGAAGAAGAGAAAAAAACACATTGAACTGAGTTTGAATGAATGTGGTTTAATAAAAGAGACACCAATCTTTGTAGTTAAATTAAGTATGTATATATATACCTGAGCAGAAAATTCTTTGGACCTTATAAGGAAGTCTCGTATGTTATCCTTAAATGTAGCAGGGCGCCTTCTCAACTCATAAAGTCCTTTCACAAACTGTGTCACCTCTGATACACTTATGTTGGGGAATGATGAGCTTAGATACTTGATGGTGTATTCACAAACAAAGGAGGCATTATTTGGATACTGATGAGGTACTGTTGAAGCATCCCACAAAGGTTCTGTTAAAGAACCGCTCTCTACCTGGAATGCAATGAATTATATTAATGGATCTCCCTCAAGATCCACAGAAACTAGCAAATGGTAGATTTTTAAGTGTGTATATATATTTTTACCAGTGAAAATAGACGCTTTAGCACCAACACATGCAACTCGAACTCTGGCTTGTGAAAGGTATCCGTCAATACGCCAAGAATTTCTTGCTCAATTTTCATAAAGTATGTCCGGTAGAATTGGTTAGAGAAGTTAGATTTCTGTAGCAACCAGAGAGAAAACATGTTATAGATCATGCATGTAATGCTAAAATAAGAGTGATTTTATCATATTTTTAGTACTACTATTTATGTTTACCTTTATGAGAGATTTTCACAAATACCTATAGTATAAACTTTTATTAAAGAGACAAAAGACTTTTTTTACTATTATTTTAATATATAAATATAAATAATTATTTATAAATAATAAAACTAAAAAAAATTATATATTTTTGCATTATACATTTTTAAATTAGATTTTTTATATAATTTTTTATTTTGTTTATGAATTTTTTTGCATTTTTTTCTAATTTTTTCCAAAAGAAAAGTTCAAAATTTTATTTCGAGATTTGAAAAAAAATTTGAAACGATTTTAAATATTTATTTAAGAATGTGTTAGTTTAAATAATTTTTCTAGAATAAATGAGGGATAAAAAGTTAGGTTTCAAAACCTTAAACTTTTTCAGCAACACCAGTAAGAGTTTAAGCCCTGTTTCAGCGATGTTTCTTTCGGTATGCCTAAACGCCCAGATAACTGAATCCATCACTAGCTTCAGTTGCTGATGAGACGCATAAAAAAACAAGAAAAGCTCAAGGATTATAATTAGTGACCAATTGATATAGAAAAAAAAGATAATAGCTCACTACGAGCAGGTAAAGACTATAATCACCAACCTCACTCGACAACTGTAGCAATGCATGGAAACAATATGTTGCAATGGCACGAAGTAACGAGAAAAACTTGAGCCGGTGTTCTGGATAATCTTCAAAATTCTTAGTGATCATCTACATAAAAAATGAAAAAAAAGAAAAGAATTGACCCTCTTTATATATTTTACTCCATCTCTACTTCCACCAATAGTAGAAAATAATATTCCCATGGACCATAGAATCTGTTACCTCCAAATTGCAATGGAAAACAGCTTCAAATATACGAGGCACATTATCTTGCATTGCATCCTTGTACCTACATAAACACATTTCCATGTTAACATTTTTTCTCTTTTGATAAATCATGCATGAGCAGAGACAAGAAGACATACTGGTTTATTATTGTCTCAAAGAGTGATAAAACTTCTGATTCCCTTGCATCAGGAACATTTGTTGCATAGTCAACAAGTACTGCATCCATGATTGATGGAACAAACTGTTTGCCAATGTGTGGCTTGTTTTCATCTTTGTCTACAAACGTTTTTATCATCTTCAAGATTTCTCTCTTAACAGACCTGTTTCATGAAGCATAAAAGATCAAATATGTTTCAAGTTTGTAACATATATATATAAGATTAGAAACCGTCCTACCTTAGAAGCTTAACAACAGATATCCTCGAAGCATACATGCCACCACCACCAATGTTGCTTGAGACAAGTTCACTGTACATCCTGGTGCAGAAGAGGATGAGTAAAGTGAATTATATCACTAAGTTATAAGAAGAATGTAATCATTTTTTGCATATGTATTAGAAAACCTTACTTGTAAATATTAAGCATATCCAAGAAGATCAATGACATTTGAGATAAGAAGTGTGTTCCTAGTGAAGTTGCAACTCTTGTGTTTGTCTGGAGGATATGAAGCAAAGTACTTATCATATCAGGTTCTTTGAGTATATCTGCGTTATGACGTGCTTGTCCTATAATCTCTGCCCATTTCTACATTGTAAGGGAAACAAATACTTTTAGAGAGCTATGGAAAACAAAACCTGAGCAGTGTCTTATAGTTTATTAAACAAACCTGGTTAGGGAGAGCCATTAATCTCTGAATGTATTCACCCATCTTCTGAGGCTCTGATTCAGCCTGGATTATACAAGCAACCTGAAGATAGACAGACAGATAGACAGAGAGTGAGATCACGGCAGGAAAATAGCTTCCTATTACCATTAACGAGAAAGGACTGAAAATACATACAGATTCATATAAAGTGTGAATATGATGAGGCTCAAGATCTCTAATAATTGTAGTAAGGCTTGCTAGAAGTTCAGATACAAATGGCTCCTCTTGTCCAACCTAAATGAACACACATGGCCTCACTGTAGATGATAAAGTAAAGAGTTAAACATGTGCATTAAACTAACTAGTACATACCTGAGCAACAAGGAACATGCACTTGCATTTCTGAACAATCTTTAAGAATGTATCACAAGCCATGTCCTAAAAAGGAAAACATTAGTTTGAGCAGATTGTAAGATAAACTAGACAACAAGGAAATAAACAATAAGTTCTTAGCAATATTAACATGTAATCATTGTTGCTACTTCATTATGAAAGATTCGGCCAATAATTACCTTAACACCAGGATGAGTCTCATGCATGAAGTCAAACAACTTATTAACAACCACCATCAAATACTCCCAATCCCCCTTTAAGAATCTTGGATACTGTCCAAAAACATACCTGAAACGAATGTGCAGGAAGACAAAGATCAAATACTCAAAACGAATCATGCATGAAACAAGTTCAAGTTTATCATGGTACGTAGCAGGAAACAAGTGATCAATTTATAGTAAGAAGCTCTCATACTAAGTTAGTGTCAGTAATCATTTGATAGGTTTCAATGTTAGCATTTATAATGTATAAGACAAACTCACATGATGTTGCTGGCGATAACAACTTTATTGTCCGTTCCCTTCATGATTCCACAGAAACTTAATAAAGCACGAATAACCCTCACTAGAAATCTCTCTTCCTGAAACAAAAACAAGGAGTTCAGATTATTAAAGAAATGTCATAAAACTAACAAAACTTTGGTGGAAACATAATAATAAGACCACTAGTGACATTATAAAGATGCTACCAATTCCCTAGAGCCAAAAAAGGTATTTGCTATTGCATTACAAACTAAATCCTCAATTGTTTTTCATTGAAGATGCAAGCATATACTGAGAGAGGAGATCTTACATGTTCTACATCCATGGAACCAGAAATAGACCCAATAGCCCAGCATAAAGTGTTCAGATTATTCCATGTCCATTCTTTTTTGTTTATCTGTTTGCTTAGCTTACGCAACATCTTTGCAGGAACAACAAAAAAAAGGCATCAATACAACAAAGTCAGCTAAGCCTTCAAGTCATTCCAAAGATTAAGGACATCTTACATCCCTCATACTAAGTACCTGTCTTTCAGTGTCATCATGATCAAAGTGTGTGAGGTAGATCAATGTCTCTCGCATTATCTGACAACAGTGTAAAATATGAAATAAATCGAGTTTATTTAGTATAAATTTGTTATATCTTATATATATATATATATATATATATATATATATATCAGAAGATAGTAGATATATAAAGTTGGTACCCTATACTGGACAAGAACATCACTATCCTTCATAGTTTCACGGACAATGTTCCCATTTTCATCTTCAACAATTATCACTTCTTCAGGCTTAGCCATGCGAGTAATCATGAGCCCCCTTAATTTTGATAGTTGATCAGAGTAAAGTATTTTTGGTGTTGTGACTTCAGGTTCGATGCTATCAATCGTAGGAGGAAGAAAAACCATCTGAATATAGGCAAATCATGACAAAAAAAACTTATAAACCGCACAATACACAAACCCCTAAGAGTATATAAAGAAGCCATATTTGTAATCCAAAGAAGCTTGGAGTTAGTGCAGGGGGGACCTACTCGTTGGCCTGACGTAAACAACTCCGAAACTAGTGAATGCCAGTAGTCCAAACAAACCTGTTCACTCATAAGCAATAGCTTAGACGCTAAAACTGCATCAACGGAAAGTATTAACAAGGGGAAGTGCCACATACCTTGAACACTTCAGTGTCATCAACATATGATATGCTAATGAGATATTGTAGACCAGTAAGTAGGAACGGAATAGCTTCCTGTGTAGATTCTAGGATATTTATATGTAACTGCAACCCCGCAAATGCATTAAAATATGAAAGCAAAAAAAGACTAGAAAAATCAAATGCAAAACTCTCCTTATTTGGTTACACATCTAAAGCTTAAGATTCCAGAATAGACCACATGACTTTTCTTACTCAAAAAAGAAAAAGGAAATTACCTTCAAAAACGAAGTGAAAAACAGTGCCAAGTTCTGGATAAAAGCCTAGAGATAAAGAAGATACACAGTCATATGCATTATACCTCGAAATGTTATAAATGAAATGGTCGGAATATAATTAATGCACGTAAAAGACTTGCCTGGTCTTCACCACTTCCAGCTGAATATGCCTCTGGGATATTTAAATTATAAGGAAGTATTCCCTGCAGACATGAAAACAAAGTAAAGGCATCAATACAAAGAGCCAATGTAATATTAGAGTGAATCTGATAATGGTAATTAAAGACATATAAACGACCAGAGAGAGTACATTAACCAGCTAAAAATTGAAACTATATAGTTGAAACATCAATGTAACAAAAATCTTAGTTGAAACATCAATGTAACAAAACTAACAAAACACAAAGACAACCAGCATTACCTTCAAATGTTGTGTTTCAAAAAAAACTACCAGAGAGAGTACATTAACCAGCTAAAATTGAAACTATATAGTTGATGCATCAATGTAACAAAACTAAGAAAAAAAAACAAAGATAAGCAGCATTACCTCCAAATGTTCCATGAAAATTATGTACACTTGGACAAATTGGTTTCTGTAGAACTTTCCAACATCAAGACTTGCAACCTGCCACAAGAACATAACTCATTACATATGATAGCAAAACAAAGATACCAAGAAAAGATGGACCGGTCTATATAAACCGGCATACCTTTGAGAGACACTGAAGAGTGAGATTCATATATGCCGGCATAGGGAAGAACTTAAGGAGGGTTTCCAGCTGCGAGTTAACGAGTTCAGTAATAGTTATCAAGTCTATCTTCATTGTGACACTTGTTAAACCCGTTCTTATTCCACTTTATATTCCAAATATATTACCAAAGGTGAGTTGAAAATATAGGGAAGAGGAATCCAAGAAAGATAGGCATGCAATGCAGATAGTGTTGCACTTATAAGTTCTGGTCTTTGGGAACACTACAAGAATAATGCCTAATCTCCGACGGCCATATTAGTCGGAAGTTTCTCGGTAACAAGCATTTCCTATTATTTTCCGACAATCATATCTTAGTCGGAGTTTGGGTCTCGGAAATCTCGGTTTCTCGGAAACATGTCGGTACATTCCGATTACTAATATTGTCGGAACTCTTTGTCGAGAATATAACGGAACACTCCGATGAACTTCCAGAAATACATTCCCGATAATTTTCCGAGAATTTAATGTTTTAAATTAAAAAAAATATAAATAACTAAATATAAATACAACTCAAATAATATTGAATTACTATTAAATGTGTATTACATATAAACAAATAAACCATAAAAGGTTTATAAAAAATACAACAAAAATAAAATAAAAAATAAACTATATTTACTGTCGGTCAAGTTGCGACGGCGGTTAGAGTTCAGTTGTGGCGGTGACGGTGACGGTGGCGGTGTTCGTGCAAAGAGTTGTGTGACCACCGGCGGTGGAAAGATTTGCGGCGGTGATGATGAAGTGAAGGGTGTGAAGGTGGAGTGAGCACCGGCGGTGGAAAGAGTTGCGGCAGTGAAGATGAAAGAAGGTGTAGTTGTGACGGTGGCGGTGTTCGTGCAAAGAGTTGAGTGGTGGTTGTGTTTTGACAGATTCACATATCTTAGCAAAAAAAATTCACAGAACTGAAAAAAAAAAACAGAAAGTAAGAGAGGAAGGAAAGAAGGAAAGAGGAGAAGAAAAACGAATGAATGAAAGATGATAAATGAGGAAAGGAGGAGAAGGAAGGAGAACAAAGATCTGCTCTTAGATTTCAACAGATCTGCTCTTTGAGGGAGGTAAGTGGGAGAGAAGATAAGCACAAAATAAAAACAGATATCTGTATTATATTAAATTAAAATTTATTACAATATATAAAAATGCATGCAATTGATACTGGACCACACACGTGGATTAGAAAGTGAAATATTATAATATACGCATTAGATATATTATTAACTGTATTTAATTTAATACATATATCTGTATACAAACACAAAAAAATTCAACATCGACTTTCATAAAAGCTCATCGGAATACTCTTTACATTATTACTGTCTATTTTCCGATAATAACTCCGACAAAGTACCTATGAATCTTATATGTCGGTATAATCCGAGAACTTTAACGATAAGTTTATGAGAAATCATATATGTCGGTACAATCCGACAACATTCCGAGAACTTTAACGGCAAGGTTCCGATAATTATTTTTTGTCGGCAAAATCCTACAGCTTTCCGATGAATTTAGCAAGTCCTCGCTATTTTCTCGGTCGATCGTCACAGATTTTCTGAGAACTCACTTTCTCGGAAACTTTTATCGGAGTTCATAAGGTTTTCTTGTAGTGGAAGCTGCGAGAACATATAGGCATAACTCGTGAATGAGTTGAAACTCTCTGCACACAAGAAAGTAAATTAACTTAGTAGAGTATATCAAAGATATTTGAACAAGGTTCATGTTCTTGATTTAAACTTTTAATTCAAATAAACTTGCCTGTCTAGGGACTCTTTCAGATCGTTTATCTTTCTCTGAATCATCTCTCCTCTTGAGAAATCAAAGACCTCTTCACTTAGAAGCTATAAAAAAGAAAGAAGGAATGTTATTTATGTACATCACAAACGTAGTTAACTAGAAAATACTTACTTTCAAAATAACCATGCAATTTTCACAGATAGTTTCGCTAGTTTTGGCAGCATTAACTAGATCAGGTATAAAGCTTCTCCAGTTCACCAGCCATTCATGTTTCAAGATCTGTATATAAGCAAATAGTAAACGCATATGAATAACCAAGTAACACAACTAATAGTATGAAACTCTGAATATACCTGAACCAAGATAACATTTAACTTGTTGACATAAAGTCTTTCCGATCTGAAAGATGCTTCATTACTTGAAATCTACACGGTAAATTCATTATCCAAACTTAACGTAGCATCTTAATTTTATCAGAAAAAAAAAAAAACTAATGCGATTTTATATATATATGTACCTGCACAATAACCTCCGAGATGTAATTTTTCATTCCATTACGTTGGTCAACTGGTAATGCATTCCACCTATATTTGATAACACCTTCTAGCACCTGAAAATACATCAAGAACTTTTCCTTGTAGCAACTAGCAAGCAAGCCCCTTAAAAAAACAACCATTGTACTTAAATTTTAGATATATACGTAAGCCAAAGTAGCTTACCTGAAGGGCAAAATACTTGGTATGCGTACTCCTAGTGTGCTGCAGAATGTGAGCAGCTTGAAGCCAAGTATCAGGATTGGCTTTCAAATCCCGTAAGATATTATCCGCACCAGCTCTCTGAAAGATGTTTTGATTATTAACCTTTTTTGGAAAACTAACACATTGATGCAACCACTTGGATTTTTAAACCAAGTAAAGGAAAGATAAGTACACTACACCAAAGCATCAAATGATTGTCAGGAACATAACACAAGTTACAAGCAGTTGTAACAAGAAATGCAACGACAAGGCAAGACAAGACGCGTAACAGTCTCGATGGAGAGCCATAAACAATCGACTTACTTCTTCCTTTGATCCTGTAGCGTAAAAGGCCTCAACAGTGGCATCGAGTAAAGCGACGTCCATAGGCTTACTCAAGTCCCTTAACTTCTCAGCAGCCATGGTTGAGAAGATGCGCAAAAACGAAACAAACGAGAGACTCCACACGAGACTGAATATGGAGGCCAGGAGACTTGCAGAAAATGGTGAGGGGGAATGTGAAGGAAAACAGATTTGTATAGATTATTTTTTTTGTCTTCCTATTATTATTATTATTATTATTATTATTATTATTTTTGATATATGTACATATAAGGCATTCAAAATATTTACATGGAATTATAAGGAATGTTTATGATAAAATACAATGCATCAATGTAAAATAACTAAATAAGTCAATAAATAATACCCTATATGGATACGTTATCTCTACATCTTTGCTGGCACAATAAGCAAAAATATATTTCTTTATATTCTGTAAATTGATAAAAGTTTATATATTATTTAGACTATTTAAACCTTATATGGTATTCATTCATAGTTTTTGTATATAATAAACAATGTTATTAGTTATAGTGTTTTTCTCTTTATACTAAACTACTTTTTTAAATAACGCGTATACTAGGATATTTGTTGTCATGGGCTCATGTTTATGAGTTTTTTTCGTGAAAAGCTATTAAAACATAACTAAATTTTAACGAACGTTGTTTTATAAAATTTTGTATATGTTTCATTTTCCATCTTTTAGGTTTTGTGTATTTATTTATAATTGATTGATTGAATCACCTACAATATTGAGGGCATAATCTTAAAATTTAATGGATGCATAAATAAGATTACTGCTTAAATTAACTAAATTGATATTAATTTATTTAATATTATAATAAACAATATCAAACATATAATTTGTTTAATTAAACATATAATTTGTTTAATTTATAATAAACAATATGCATATTTTCACCCTTGGATATATACATCCCTCTTTGGTATGATTTGATTTTGTTTGACATTCCTCTTTTGTCTGATTTAAAACCATTATAGTGTTGCAATTATATGTTTCTAAAAATAAAATTTCATATTTAGAAGTCGTGGAAACAGAGGTGGACGCGGATAGAAGTATCCTCTTCATAGTAATCTAAGTCGATCAAACCACATGTTCGATTATCTTTCTGGTTCATTTTATGTTTCCCTCCTTGTTATCATTTGTTAAAACTGTAGGACTCTGGCTGGTCAGCATAGCATGTATCGTCTACTTAATAATATATTTGGAAAAAAAAGAAATTTCCATAAATTTGGATACCAATACCAACAAAATGATTGTTACAAAATGCTTAAGTTATTTTATTTATTTTGGGCCAAATAATAAAATGTTTTAGTTTAGTATTACTATGACACCATCCGAGGTTAACTGACCATCTCCTTTTGCCAACGTAAAGACACTGAAGAAGAACTTCTTTGACAAGGGGTCTTAACACCAAAGACCTAGTCGTTCTCTCAGGGGCACACACCATTGGTGTATCTTCTTGCGGTCTCATCAACAACCGTGTCCATAACTTCACTGGCAGAGGAGACTTTGACCCAGCGATGAACCCTAGCTACGTTAGGGCATTGAAGAAGAGGTGCAAGCCAACTGATGTCAACGTTGTGGCTCAGAAGAAGGGTTTGTTCTGTTGAAACATAAACTTGATTTGGGTTAATCATTGGGCTAATAATCTAATAATCATGTTAGCCCAAATTTGACCCAAGTTCTAGAAAAATCTTCCACCTCCTTAAGATAAAAATCTAGATATTTTCATAGAATTATCTAGATAATTAGAATAAAAATATCAAGATATTTTAGTAGAATTATCTAGATTTAAGAATAAAATATGTAAGATATTTTGTATTTTGGAGGCTATAAATACCTCCACTCTCTTCTCATTTTGTATCATCCAAGTTTTCAAGAATCATCCAAGATATAAAAAAAAGTTTCCTGTTCATAAAATCTCTTCTCTTCAAACACTTAAACACTTTCTCCATTTCTAATAAGTTTCTCATTCCAACAAAGTGGTATCAGAGCTACAAGATCATTTTGAAGATGGCAAGTAGTGGTGTTCCCTTCCAAGTTCCAATGCTCACAAAGAGCAACTATGACAATTGGAGTTTAAGGATGATTGCTATCTTAGGAGCACATGATGTATGGGAGATAGTTGAGAAAGGCTTCATTGAACCAGAGAATGATGGTGGTTTATCTCAAGCTCAAAGAGATGGCTTGAGAGATTCAAGAAAGAGAGACAAGAAGGCTCTCTGTCTAATCTATCAAGGTTTAGATGAAGATACATTTGAGAAGGTTGCTGGAGTAAAGACATCTAAAGAAGCATGGGAGAAGCTTCAAACCTCTTACAAGGGAGCGGAACAAGTTAAGAAGGTACGTCTACAAACTTTACGAGGAGAATTTGAGTCATTACAAATGAAGGAAGGAGAACTCATCTCAGATTACTTCTCAAGAGTCTTGACGGTTACTAATAACCTAAAAAGAAATGGTGAGAAGTTAGATGAGGTGAGAATCATGGAGAAAGTTCTTAGATCGCTCGATTCAAAATTTGAGCACATTGTTACCGTAATTGAAGAAACAAAAGACTTGGAGACAATGACGATGGAGCAACTTCTTGGATCACTACAAGCTTATGAAGAAAAGAGGAAGAAGAAAGAGGATATTGTTGAGCAAGTTCTCAAGATGAGAATTGATCACAAAGAAGAAAGTAGCCGAAATAATCCAAGACGTGGTGGCAGTCATTTCAGAGGAAGAGGTCATGGTGTAAATGGACGAGGTTGGAGACCATATGAAGACAACTTTAACCAAAGAGGAGAGAGCTCATCAAGAGGTCGTGGAAGGGGAAATGCAAAATCAAGGTACGATAAATCAAACGTCAAATGCTATAGATACGGAAAGTTTGGACACTATGCTTCTGAATGCAAAACTCCAAACAACAATAGAGTTGAAGAGAAGTCCAACTATGTTGAAGAAAGGAGTAAGGAAGAAGATATGCTATTGATGGCTTACAAGAAGGATGAGACAAATGAAGTTAGCAGATGGTACCTTGATAGTGGTGCTAGCAATCACATGTGTGGTAACAAAAGCATGTTTGTGAAGCTTGATGAATCGGTGAAAACCAATGTGGCTTTGGGAGACGAATCGAAGATGGAGGTGAAAGGCAAAGGTGATATTCTCATCCGCTTGAAGAATGGAGATCATCAATTCATTTCCAATGTTTATTACATTCCAAGCATGAAGACCAACATCTTGAGCCTAGGACAACTCTTGGAGAAAGGTTATGATATTCGACTAAAGGATAATAACCTTACTTTAAGAGATATTGCAAATAACTTCATCACAAAAGTACCAATGTCAAGAAATAGAATGTTTATCCTAAACATTCAAAATGACATTGCACGATGTCTCAAGATGTGCTACAAGGAGGAGTCATGGCTTTGGCATCTTCGGTTTGGGCATCTCAACTTTGGAGGGTTAGAGCTACTTTCTAAGAAAGAAATGGTGAGAGGATTACCTTGTATCAACCATCCAAATCAAGTGTGTGAAGGGTGCCTACTTGGAAAGCAATTCAAAATGAGTTTTCCAAAGGAGTCGGAGACAAGAGCAAGAAAACCATTAGAGCTCATACATACAGATGTATGTGGCCCAATCAAACCAAGCTCATTTGGTAAGAGTAACTACTTCCTTCTCTTTATTGATGATTTTTCAAGAAAGACATGGGTTTATTTTTTGAAAGAAAAATCAGAAGTGTTTGAAAATTTCAAAAGGTTTAAAACCCATGTTGAGAAGGAAAGTGGTCTTGTGATTAAGACCATGAGATCCGATCGGGGAGGAGAATTTATGTCCAAGGAATTTCTGAAGTATTGTGAAGATAATGGTATCCGAAGACAATTGACGGTGCCAAGAACCCCTCAACAAAATGGAGTAGCGGAAAGAAAGAATAGGACTATTCTTGAGATGGCAAGAAGCATGCTCAAGAGTAAGAATCTACCAAAGGAGTTATGGGCAGAAGCAGTCGCGTGTGCGGTGTACATATCAAACCGATCTCCAACGAAGAGCGTTTCTGGAAAGACACCACAAGAAGCTTGGAGTGGAAGGAAGCCCGGTGTCTCACACCTAAGAGTCTTTGGAAGCCTTGCTCACGCTCACGTTCCAGACGAGAAGCGGAGCAAACTAGACGACAAAAGTGAGAAGTACATATTCATTGGGTATGATGCTAACTCCAAAGGCTACAAACTCTACAATCCTGAAACAAAGAAGACAATTATAAGTCGGAATGTCATCTTTGATGAAGAAGGAGAATGGGATTGGAGATCAAATAATGAAGACTACAACTTCTTTCCATCTTTTGAAGAAGAGAACTTGGAGCAAATAAGAAAAGAACCAGCTACACCACCAACTTCACCAACACCAAGTTCTCAAGGAGATGAAAGCTCAAGTGAAAGGACTCCACGTTTTAGAAGTCTACAAGACATTTATGAGGTAACCGAAAATCAAGACAATCTCACTTTATTTTGTCTTTTTGCGGATTGCGAGCCTATGAACTTTGAAGAAGCTCAAGAAAAGAAGTCATGGAAAAGTGCAATGGATGAAGAAATCAAGTCAATCCAAAAGAATGATACATGGGAATTGGCTTCACTTCCTAATGGGCATAAGGCAATAGGTGTGAAGTGGGTGTACAAGGCAAAGAAGAACTCTAAAGGAGAAGTTGAAAGATACAAGGCGAGACTGGTGGCAAAAGGGTATAGTCAAAGAGCCGGAATCGACTATGATGAGGTATTTGCTCCAGTTGCTCGTTTAGAAACAGTTAGGCTAATCATTTCATTGGCAGCCCAAATGAGATGGAAGATACATCAAATGGATGTCAAATCTGCCTTCTTAAATGGAGATCTTGAGGAAGAAGTCTACATTGAGCAACCACAAGGCTACATAGTCAAAGGTGAAGAAGACAAAGTCTTGAGGCTGAACAAGGCACTTTATGGATTAAAGCAAGCACCAAGAGCATGGAACACTCGGATTGATAAGTACTTCAAGGAGAAAGACTTCATCAAGTGTCCATATGAGCATGCACTTTATATCAAAACCCAAAACAACGATATATTGATTGCATGCTTGTATGTGGATGACTTGATATTCACTGGCACCAATCCGATTATGTTTGAAGATTTCAAGATGGAGATGACAAAGGAGTTCGAGATGACTGATATTGGATTAATGTCATACTACCTTGGCATTGAAGTAAAGCAAGAAGAAAATGGAATCTTCATCACTCAAGAAGGATATGCTAAAGAAGTGCTTAAGAAGTTCAAGATGGAAGACTCAAATCCAGTTTGCACACCAATGGAATGTGGAGTCAAGTTATCAAAGGAAGAAGAAGGAGAGAGTGTTGATCCAACACTCTTTAAGAGCTTAGTTGGAAGTCTACGTTATCTAACTTGCACAAGGTCCGACATCCTACACGCGGTTGGAGTTGTGAGTCGATATATGGAGCATCCAACAACAACTCATTTCAAGGCAGCTAAGAGGATCTTACGCTATATCAAAGGTACAATCAACTTTGGCTTGTATTACTCTATCTCTGACGATTACAAGCTTTTTGGATATAGCGATAGTGACTGGGGTGGAGACGTTGATGACCGGAAAAGCACAAGTGGCTTCGTATTTTTCATTGGAGAAACCGCTTTCACATGGATGTCAAAGAAGCAACCAATTGTTACCCTCTCTACTTGTGAAGCGGAGTACGTAGCGGCTACTTCATGTGTTTGCCATGCTATTTGGTTACGAAACTTGCTAAAGGAGTTGAGCCTACCACAAGAGGAGCCAACGAAGATCTTTGTTGATAACAAGTCGGCAATAGCATTGGCGAAGAATCCAGTCTTCCATGATCGGAGTAAGCACATTGATACTCGTTATCACTACATTCGAGAATGTGTTGCCAAGATGGATGTGCAATTGGAGTATGTGAAGACAAATGATCAAGTAGCTGATATCTTCACCAAACCACTCAAGCGTGAAGACTTTATCAAGATGAGGAGCTTACTCGGAGTAACCAAATCAAGTTTAAGGGAGGGTGTTGAAACATAAACTTGATTTGGGTTAATCATTGGGCTAATAATCTAATAATCATGTTAGCCCAAATTTGACCCAAGTTCTAGAAAAATCTTCCACCTCCTTAAGATAAAAATCTAGATATTTTCATAGAATTATCTAGATAATTAGAATAAAAATATCAAGATATTTTAGTAGAATTATCTAGATTTAAGAATAAAATATGTAAGATATTTTGTATTTTGGAGGCTATAAATACCTCCACTCTCTTCTCATTTTGTATCATCCAAGTTTTCAAGAATCATCCAAGATATAAAAAAAAGTTTCCTGTTCATAAAATCTCTTCTCTTCAAACACTTAAACACTTTCTCCATTTCTAATAAGTTTCTCATTCCAACAAAGCACATCTGATGCAACACTTCTTGATGACATGCATGGAGACCAACTTCTACATTCAGACGCAGGTCCGAACTCGTGGGGCTTCCTTCAACAGAGACTTCTCTGAAATAATGGTTAAACTCGGTTTCGTTGAGATTCTTACAGGGAGGCAGGGTGAGATGCGCTTTCTGCTTATTATGTTCTTTTATTACTTTTCCATGGAAGTTCTTTGTGTTTGAAATGATGTAATAATGTATTATTGAATGTTATCTACTGAGTATTGTTTGAATGAAAATGTTTAAAAGTTTGTTTCTCTTTGAGTTTAACAAGTAAATGGATAACTAAAATGTATTTTCATTAGGAACAGAATCTGAATCAAAACATGTAATCTCAAACAATGTCAAAAACCACACAAACTTGGTTTCAACCTTTTATTTATATGGTGGAAGACATAAGAAGAAGAAAGAGTCCTTGGTTTATAAAAGTTAGCTATTACAAATTATTATGGTAATTTTATCTAAGCTTCACTCTGCATTCTGATTCCTTCTTATCAACAACTTTGATCACCTCCTCGAAACTTGGTGCTCGTAAACCTCTCCCTGATCGAGACGAGACGGCTCCGTAACGTTCCCACTCTCGTAAGTGCCATGATGCAACAAATTAGGAACAGAGAACAAAATATTAGCGAACACTTTAATTAAATCAAAACACTTTAAAAACTTTTTTAACTAATCAAAACACTTTCAAGCTGAAAGTTAGTTTAAGTGATAAATTTACAATATGAAAAAAACATATTAAGCATATATATAAGCCTCTAACAGACAATAGAAAATTATATTGACAGGATGTAAAAGTTTGGTTTGTTTGTAACATTGCAATCTACCGCTTAGTCTCATCCCAAAATGAAAGTTAGTGTAAATGTTAAATTTATAATACCAAAAACATGTTAAACTTTGTACACCGCTAACGATCCAAGAAATTTTATGGTATGGACCATAAAATTTCCCTTTACGGACTGGAGCAAAAATCTGATCTGTTTTCAGTATATTAAAATTTATCACTTACATTTTTATCCAAAATGAGAATCACTAAGCGATATATTTACAATGCTACAACATATTAAACTTATATACAATCTCTAACAGACTATATAAGATTCTATGGACAGGGCATATAGACGTTTGGTTTGTTTTTAACATATTAAAATTTATCACTTACACACTTATTTCAAAATGAAAATATCTTGTTTAGTTTTAGTAAAGTCCAAAATAAAAGTGAAAGTAGAAAAAAAGAAAACCTGGGAGATGTTGTTCAAAGATTGGTCGTGGTGTTTCCAGAGTTAAAGAAACTCATCTTCTTCTTCTTCTTCTTCTCAGGTTAAACCAATGCACGTCCTTCTTCACCACCGTTAGAAGCTCAATAGAATCCAAGATGTCCTTCTTTGACACAAAACAAGATGTCGGTGCTCGTAGTGGCTCCCCCTCACCGGAAACTGCTCGACGATACGGGACAAGCAAGATCCGGTGCTACTAGGAGCTCCGATGGAAGAAACGAAGTATAAGTAACGAAGTATAGGTAACCAAGTAGAAAAAAAACTTTGTTGGTTCGAGAGGAAATGAGTGAGGAGTGAAGACTATTTATAGAGAAAGAAAATGGTGTTGATCCAAAAGAAAAAAAAAAGAATTGTAATAAATTTTCTTACCGTGTAACAGTAATATTTTGCTTTTACAGAGTAACGGTAGTATTTTCTTTCGAGACTTGTGAGTTGACGACTAGTTCGATTAGTCATGTCTACAGTCAGGGGCGTGCTTACTGTATAATACAGTAGAAAAGTTATTGCCTCGTGCCCCTATCTTACATGCTATTAATTTTTTGGGGCCCTAAATTCTAGATTTTTACTAGGTTTAACTGTAAAAATATTGTTTATTATGTTTTCTTTCTTCGAAAATATTTTATATTGCTGAAACAAAGTAATCACAAAATTTTTTAACTAAATTAATTCCTTTTTGGTATTAATTTCTTCAAACTTCTTTGGATTAATCAATTTAATGTTTAAATTTAAAAATTCTTAAATTAGATGTCAATTGTAAACTAACTAGGGAGAATTATTATTGCATTTTTATATTTTAGATTATTTTATCACTTGTTTTTTAAGTATTTGATATTATATCCATTTTATAAAATTCTAGAAAACTTTATATACATCATAAAAATATTGAATATATTTTTTCTCGCTATATTGAATATATATATATATATATATATATATATATTTACAGTTTCTAATTTTGAAAAATACTCTAAAGAAAACTTACAAAAAATTATCTCAAAAATAACATTCAAAGAAGAAAAATGATCAAATTATATTTTATCAAAGATGTAAATATACATTTATATTATTTGGGTTAGTTAATTTAAACTTAAGATTTAAAGTTATAGGGTGAGATCATGGGGTGGAGTTTAAAATTGAAAAAAATAAAAAATATTAATTTTTTAAAAATAAAAAAGTTTAATTTGGTGACAAAAGTTTATTTTGGTTATTTCTTTTTTGAAAATTATTTTTGTGACAAAAAATTGTTATTCGAAAGATTTACCCTTCTATTTTTATAATAAATTTTTTTATTTAAATTAGAATTATAATTTTAATTATAGCCTTAGGCTCCCTAAGCTAAGCACGGCACTGAGTACAGTGGCCCATGAAACATAGGATCCATGCGAATAATGTAACACACAGAACGAAACGGTGCGTTTTGACAAAAATGTCTATCGTCCGCGTATCTGTCCCTTGTTGTTGTTTCGAGTCCTTGACATCGAAATCGAATAGCGATGGCTTTGACGGTGGCGAAGAGTGCGTTGGAGGCGATTAGAGAGAAAGGTCTCGGCGGTTTCCTCAGGATGATCCGTGAAGAAGGCTTCCTGTTAGTATTTCTTCTCTCGTCCTCTTCGTTGCTTTAGCTTACTCTATGACCTCTTTCGATTTGATTTGTTAGACTTAGCAATCTCTAATTGATTCGTTCCCATGATTACAGGAGATGCCTACCAGATGGGAACCTCTTGTAAGTATTATCTGTCTCTGATATCTGGTTCTTAGTTAATGTATACATGATTCAATTGGTTGTTCAACAATCCTGTGTAGGCCAAGCTCGTCGTGATTCAGTTTATGTTGTATAAGACTCTAGATAATTGCTTACTGATCATTTTTTTTTATGCTGCTTGCTATTAATATACAGAGCTTGATCTAACGTTTTTGGATATTTTTAACACTGTAATGTATATATAAAAGTGTGGATTGTTTTTGTGAACTACTCTTTTTCATGTGTTTGTAAGGTACTGTCATTTTTTCTAAATCCAAAATTGTTGTTCTGCTATTATGGTGGAGAATTATGATTTTATACAAATTCTGTTTCTGCATAACATCAAGATACTAATTATTTTTTTTTTGTTTGCTTGCTGATTCCGTGTGTTAATAATATGCTTGAATAATGATGCCCCTTTCTTTGTATATGACCTTGCTATTGAGTCACAGTTTCTGATCAGTGTGTGTCTTATTTTTTTCATTTGATTATTTAAGGCAAACCAAAATACACAACATAGGAGCAACGCTTATTGGTGTGGACAAGTTCGGTAACAAATACTACCAGAAGCTGGGCGATACTCAATACGGTGCGTGATTTTTTTTCTAATCATGTTTTTGCTATATACAGTTCACTGTAGGAATTACAATACCAGTTACTATCTATTTTGGGAAAATCTCTCGTCCAGTGAAGTTTTATGTAATGTACTTCACTTGCTAATAGGTAGACACAGGTGGGTAGAGTATGCATCCAAGGATCGTTACAACGCATCTCAAGTACCAGCAGAATGGCACGGATGGCTTCATTTCATCACCGATCACACTGGAGATGAGGTAAATATATAAAACCGATTCCAAATCCACTATCTCGACTAGTTAATAAGTTGCTTCTTAACTTAGAATGTCTTTCTCTGTGGGTTTGAAGCTGTTGAGTCAGAAACCAAAAAGGTATGGGATTGAGCATAAGGAAAACTTCTCTGGAGAAGGTGATGCATACATTTACCATTCAAAAGGACATACCTTGAACCCGGGGCAAAAGAACTGGACTCGGTACCAACCATGGGTACCCACCAAGACCAAGTAAGAAATGTGAGAGGTTTGGTTAATGCTCTGAGTGAGTGATTTGTTGTTTTGTTTCAGTCTCTTTTGAATAAAAGCAAGCTGATTTGGATCTCTAAAGCTGAGCAATTGGATTTATTGGAATTGTGTAATTGATGCTGTTTAATCATATTGCTTACTCAAACTTCATTCTATTTCTCCTCTGGAGAGGAGATTATTACACTACATGATTATAAGAGATTATTTTGAAAAGCAGTTTCATCAAATCTCATTGTATGAAACGACCATGAAGATCTAGTGAAAAAAACTATGTTAATTGCTGTAGATTACAGAAACATGAGTACAATTATCCCTAGGAGAATGAAGAGTTTTCTTATAATATTATTTATCAAAACAAAGTTAAACATCTTTCATCAAGATAATCTATCATAAAGTATACCACTGTTTCTCCTACTAATATAACTTTTCAAATAAATACCTGCCGACCAGAAATTAATAAATGTGAAAGGAAACTTATTCATTGCAAAAAAAAAAAAAAAAATGTAGCATGAAACAATGTGAAAGTAGTGCGAAAATAAAATTGTACTATAAAACACTGTGACGTCACTGATTATCACACAAAACATAATAAAAACGTCATTAACAAAAAAATAATAATAATAATAAAACGAGAACCTCCTCTTTTATCTACTTACAGAAGTTGTGGCTACGATCATACGTTACAGAAAGCCCCTATAAATGCAGACGCGCGTCGTGAACGTTACTTACACACTATAAACAAAACATAAGAAGATACGAGGAATCACATACGCTAAACCAGAAGATAAGATGGCGCCCACAGGCGAAGCGTCGACAGTGACCAACAAGCAAGTCATATTGCGAGACTACGTCACTGGTTTCCCCAAGGAATCAGACCTCATCTTCAACGACTCCACCGTGGATCTAAAGGTTCCAACGGGATCTAACAAGGTTTTGGTGAAGAATCTCTTCTTGTCTTGCGATCCTTACATGCGCATTCGCATGAGCAAGCCTGATCCCTCCGCTGCTGCGCTCGCTCTACCTTTCAATCCCGGCCAGGTACAATTCTTTTGAGATTTGGAGTAATAACACTGTACGTTTAAGTAGTCTTAGCAATTTCACTGTTGATCATTAATAGATTTGAATAATAATTACTTGAAAACTCAAAATAATAATTTATATTATTAATTGTATTGTGTTACTAATATTATTCAGTATTAATGACTAGTTTACTGTGTTGGTTTGTAGCAAATCTATGGGTATGGAGTATCTAGAGTGATAGATTCAGGGCATCCTGATTACACAAAGGGAGACTTACTTTGGGGTTTTGTTGGATGGGAGGAGTACAGTGTTATTACTCCTACTCCTTCTCATTTCAAGATCCTACACACCGATGTTCCCTTGTCTTACTACACTGGTCTTCTCGGTATGTCTTTCTGTTTTGATCATGCATTCAGTTTTTCACTTGGTAATTTCAGAGAAAAAATGTGAACTTGATAGTGAGAACTGACAAAGCTTTGTGATATTATATAATGCTTGATGTGCTTCTCTCTATGATTTTTTTTAGCATGATGCAATGGTCTGGTCTTGGGTTGTTGACACAATCTCCCAGCCATGTTGAATAACATTGCATCAACAAGTTTCAGTCTGTTTGCTAGTTTGTCTTAGAAAGCATTGCTCTGTTTCTGACAGGTATGGCCGGGATGACTGCCTATTCCGGGTTTTATGAAATCTGTTCTCCTAAGAAAGGAGAGACCGTCTTCGTCTCAGCTGCATCTGGTGCAGTTGGTCAGCTCGTGGGACAACTCGCAAAGATTATGGGATGTTATGTCGTTGGAAGTGCCGGCAGTAATGAAAAGGTGATTCAGATGTTGCCTTTTAACTCTTCTTGTTCATCCAATGCTTAAACACATACTCTGGTGTTACAGGTTGATCTTCTCAAGAACAAGTTTGGATTTGATGAAGCTTTCAATTACAAAGAAGAGAAAGACCTTAACGCTGCCCTGAAAAGGTCAGTAGTAACTACTTGTTCTCTTCATGGTTGACTCAAACACCTATGAGACATTTTACTCTCACCCTCCAGGTGTTTTCCGGAAGGCATAGACATATACTTTGAGAACGTTGGAGGCAAAATGCTAGACGCAGTGCTCCTAAACATGAAGCTAAACGGCCGTATAGCAGTATGTGGAATGATCTCACAGTACAACCTGGAGGAGCAAGAAGGTGTGCACAACCTAACAACAGTCATTTACAAGCGGGTTCGGCTTCAAGGTTTCGTGGTCTCTGATTACTATGACAAGTACTCAAAGTTTCTGGAGTTTGTGCTTCCTTATATCAGAGAAGGAAAGATCACTTACGTTGAGGATGTAGCCGAAGGACTGGAGAAGGGACCTTCTGCTTTGATTGGACTCTTTCATGGTAAGAACGTTGGCAAACAGCTCGTAGTGGTGGCTCGTGAGTGATGATGATTTTGAGTTGGAAAAGGAGTTATTAATAATTATGTTGTAGTTGTTTTGTAAGTTTAAAGAATCGCGATATATTTCAGTTTCTTTATAATACATAAGGAGATAATGATTAAAATAGAACTAAAAATTCAGAATAACATAACCAAAATAAATTTTATTAAAAGATGTATATTTATACCACTTAGATTAATTAATTTAGAATTAAATTTTAAAGTTATGGGATGGAGTTTTGGAGGTGAAATTTTAAATTTAAAAAAAAAACAAATTAAATTAAAAAAAAATCTATTTCGATCAGTTTTTTTAAGATATATTTTTGTGACGAAAACTTCAAAAATATCTATTTGATAGATTTGCTCATAAATAAACTTTTTTTTTTTAGTGTTACGGTATTAGTATATGATTGCATTTGAAATTTTTTTTATGACTGGTAATTAGTCAAATAACTAACCCGGGTTAAGGCCCAATAGTTTTAAGCGGATACAAGGACATAAACTCTTTGCTAAGGCCCATTTGACCATATAACGGCTTTAACGTTACGTTATTGTACGGTCCGTATGAAATTATAAATGGTTTGTCAGAAAGTAGAAAGTAGCCGTTTTAAAAAGTTTAAACGAAAAGACAATTTCCTTTATTGATTTTTATTTACTAATGAAAAGTAGGTTTGTTTTTAAATTAAAGTTAATTTGGTTTCGAAAAGTATCCGTTGTAAAGGAGGGGCTTCACTCTCCACTATCTCACTCACTTCTTAAGAAAAAAAAAACAGTTACATGAAGACAAACACTATCGTCAGCTACTTGCCGTGGAGAGAAACATCTCCAGATTGAAACCACTAACCAGCAGCTAAGTTCCTTTCTCTTTGCTCTCTCAATTCATCTCTATGTGAAACTTGTTTTCTAAAATCCTCTGTTTTTCTAAAATGATTTTTTTTTTTTTGTTAAAAGCTTTTTCGGTTTTGAGGGGAGATTTCTAAATTAATGGATGGATATAGTGAGACACTTAGGGTTGAGATTCATAAATGTGGAAAACAAATTGGATGCAGGTCTAGTCATTGATCGTTATTGATCCTTATATTTCTTTTTCCCTTTTCTACAATTATGGATCACTTCACTTTGTGGCTTCCTAAATCAATCCGGCAATTAAGAGTTTCCCCTCTCAGTGTTTTCAATGGTTTTCTTCAAAATCTTTTGCTTGTTTGCTTGTTTGTTTGTGTGTTCTCTTGTTTGTATGCTTGTTTTTTTTGTGTGGTCTCTTGTTTTGTGTGTTAGCTTGTTTCTATGCTTGTATGTTTCTGTGTTTCTGATGTTTGCTAGTTCTCTTGTTCTCAGTGTGTGCTTGTTTGTTTGTTTGGGTGTTCTCTTGTTATCATGTAATTTGTACGGTTGAGAAAAGTGAGGACTGAACCAGATTTTGTTTTTGTGGAAGCAGTTTATGCAGCCTGTTATGTTTGTGGCCTCGGACACCAGACCACTATACCACCATGACGAGGCAGCTTCTTCTCTCACTTTAACCTCGTCAAGTTCATGTAGTCATCTAAAGGCCTACTCTCGGAACAGGTGTGTGTGTGTGTGTGTGTGTGAGAACTTTGACCTCGTCGCTTGTAATGCCATGTTATAAGGTAATTGATTTGCTTCTCTTATTATTGTCACAGGTTGAAAAAGTCGTTGATGTTGAAGAAGTATGTATTTGGAGTTTATAAAGTTAGCTAGGTAGCGCTGGTGAAGGACAAGATCCGAAGAAAGTTGAGCTCTGTATGTGGAAGAGATAATGTTGTTGATGCAGTTAGGTGAGGATTAATGTCGGTTGTTGCAAAGATATTACAAAAGGCGTTTAGAAATGGAAGTTTTTAGCAAAGTTTATCTGATACTGGAAAGGATTCTTTATGGTTGAGAATGTAGAGGAAATTTTTGAGGACAAGAGAAGAGTTATTAAAAATTATGTTGTTGTTGTTTTGTAAGTTTAAGTTTAGCCATATATTTCAGTTTGGTTATAATAAATAAACTCTTTTTGTTTGGTGTGTTACTGTATTAGTTAGTATATATATGATTTAATCGTATTTGAAATTTTTTGTTTTGACTGGTAACTAGCCAAATAACTAACCCATCTTTTAAACCAGTAGACTATCGGGTCAAGGCCCAACTAACTATTTGACCATATAACTTAAAATGCTTTAATGTTATATTTTATTTGTATGGTCCTTATGAAATTATAAATGGGCCAATTTAAACAGTTTGATGGGCTAACGTCAATAATTAAAACCCAAGTTATAAAAGCTGGTTCCGCCTTGCTTGCTACTTTTCTTTCGAGCAAAAATGGCGTGGAATCTCGTGAAAGCTCTCATCCGATCGCAGATTCTTCCATCTTCGAGGAGGAAGTTTAGTGTGGCGGCGGGTACAACCCAGCTCGGCATTCCAACAGACGATTTAGTCGGAAATCACACCGCCAAATGGATGCAGGTAACTTTAGATCTTTGCGTAAATGATTCTCGATGATGATCTCCCCTATAATTAGATCTCGATTGGCATGTTTTTGCTCACTGAATTGCTGAAATTCTTCTGCGCTAAGATGAATTGGGGGATTGAGATAAGCTTTTGATATGAGTAGAAAAAAATGTTTAATAATGAAAATGACAATTCAATCGTTGATTGTGTTTTTTTCTATGTGAAATGATTTTGTGGTCGTCTTACATGCTGATTCATTATCCATCTTGGAATCAGCTGATGAATGTCATGTTAGGTTTTGCATCCGTGTCAATATTGTTAGTCAACAGTTTCGTTTGTGTGAAGAAGAAGATCAACTTGCTCTGGTTGCGCATCCATATTAATTGAGGTTTTCTGGGGCTTGTTGCCACAACTAGATAGTTAATATTCATTGTTTCATGAAAACCTGATACATTCATTGATTCTAGGGAGTTTTAGTTGTTTGCTGAGACTTGATATGTATGCATTGGTTTTTTTTTTTTGGTAAGCTATGAGGTTTGAGTTTCACATTGTTTATGTTTGTCCTTCCTTACTTTGCTGCATGACGTGCCTTTGGAACTTAATCTATGACAGGATGGAAGCAAGAAGTCACCAATGGAACTCATCAATGAGGTTCCACCTATCAAGGTTGTTGGAAGAACTGCTGCTTGTGAAGGAGGTTTGTCTCCTCTCTTCTTAACTTTGTGATTTTTTTTTACCTAACTGGCTGGAGATTGATATATAACGACGTGCAGACACCAATCCAGCACTCGGTCATCCAATTGAGTTCATTTGCCTCGACCTCCACGAGCCTGCCATCTGCAAGTACTGTGGCCTTCGCTATGTTCAAGATCATCATCACTAAACGCAACATTCCGCAAGTCGAAACACCTACCTCTCTATTCCTTTTGTATTGCATTGTATCGCTTCTATGATGCTCCGACATCTTCAGATACCATTTCTAATAAAGGATTCGATCGCATCAGTGCAAATGCGACTTTGTTTTGTCGCACTTGTCAGGTTGTAACATTCAATATTTGATATTCTTTTCCATGCCAAACAAGGCTTGGGGTTTTGCTACATAAATAGTGTCAAGAATCTCATGTTTTATTCTAACTATAGTCTGGCTTTGCTAAAAGCAAAATGATTTAAAGCAGCAACACAAAGTACAAAACCTTCTCCTTAACCAAAAAGGAGTAACAATAGGATTCAAATCTCCCCTAAACAATGTTGTGATGGTGACACCACTTGATCAGCTTAAAATCTCATTTCGAATCAGTTCCAGCCAATTTTCTTCTCTGCTGATGCTCTGCAACTTTGTAATCCACAACCTCTCTGAACAAAACAGAGTCCAACACACAGTCTTCACTTCCATAAACAGCTGCCTGAACACTCGCCATCAGTTTCGCAATCTCTCTTCCTGAAAAGCCATCAGTTTTAGCAGCTGCTTCCTTTAAGAGCTCTTCAGTGACACCCTTTATCTCGATCTTCTGCTGCTCTTTCTTGAAGAGACGGTCAAACAAACCTGGCTTTGTTGGACCAGCTTGAGCTATGTACTTTTCTAGATAGAGGCTAAGAAGCTTGGACCGCTCTTCTTCTCCAGGTAAAGGGAATTCGAGAACCTCATCGACACGGTCAGCCACAGCTGAGTCTAGGTCACCAGGTCGATTTGTGGCAAGTGCTAAGACTATGTCTTTGGACTGATCACCCGTGCGAAAGAGAAGTGCGTTTAGTGCACTCCTTTGAGCTTCACTCATGTATGTTTTGTTCCTCCTGTTAAATTGTGATATAACACATCAAACCAACAAAGTGTTGAAATAATCAGCCTGTAGTATGATCTGAGTAACAATGCTTACTCGCATAAAAATGCATCGGCTTCATCAATGAAGAGCAATAAGCCTCTCTTAGACTTCTTCCCCCAATCAAACAGTTGGTGAATCTTTGTAACAGCCTGAGATCCAAGGGGGGCAACATCTCCACCAGTCATCAATGCATAATCCAAACCCTACACGAATTATAAAGGTTAAAATAAAAAATAGAAGAAGTAACAAAACCAGATAACACCATGAACAACACAGAACTAAGAGCTAAGCTTCAACTTTCATATGCAATCATGAAAATTAGCAACTAATATCCTCTCCATTGTCCATTTGGGTGTTCTAAACACTAATTTTGCAATAACTTAAAACAGATATAAAAGAGAATACATACAGATTTACGAGCAAGCTCTCTGGCGACCATGGTTTTTCCTGTTCCTGGAGGACCATAGAAAAGCATGTTTCGGAATGGAGCTTGGTGCGATTTTGTGTTGGCGGTTGCATTAGCTAGATGTTGAATTCTCTTCTGTAGGGAAGGATGCAAAATAACATCACCAAACCCTCCATTTTTGGTAGCTGACCCCTTTCCACGCAATGTGGACAATGCACGAGAAACCAAACCAGACCAAGGGTACTTGCCCCTTGACGATTCTCGGATTAAGGATGGTTGTCCTAATATTCTGTCCACATAGCTCCAGATGACCCTTGCACCTTCTCTGCAACAAGCAATTAAGCAGTCAGCAAAAATTAAAATTCAATATTGCAGACAAACTAACAATAATCAAAATATGTGGACAAATTCAATATTTTTCCCAACCAATGGGCAAAACATATTAGGTTTACCTCGTTGTGTAGATTCCAGCTGCCAGAGCGGTGGCTCCCCCAACAGCAACAATCAGTTTATTTTGATCCGTAAGAATTGCACGCAACCCGCCTAGGAAAAAGTGTAAAGTGTCAAACACCTGTTAATACAATTGGAACTTCCATATGTTAAAGCAGTGTATTGATTATAAGCTCAGATATCTTTTCTAACCACTAACTCATGTCAGACCAGCGTTATGAGTGATTCAAAATGGGTTGCATCAAGCTACACAGAGGGATCTAATGTCAAAGACAACAGAGAAACCATGTATGGAATCAAATTTCACACCTCCAATATGGTCGAATGTAGTGTTAATGGCAGCAACCCATTTCTCTCTTTCTGCATTTGCACGATCAACAAGCATTCTCCTGTTTACATCTTCAGCAAGCCTTGCTTCATGGGCTCTTCCTTCCGCTTCTGCTATAGATTTGACCCTGATTGTCTCACGTTCAATCTCAGCCTTCTCCCTCTCAGTTTGTCGCCTCTGTGCCTGGATCTGTTCCTCAGTAGCTCGTCGAGATTGCTCCTGCCTGATTGCGGAATCTTCTTGCATTTTCACAAGTTCTTGATTTCTTGTTCTATGAAACTCATTCTCAGCCTGTAGACCGATACAAGCAAGAAAAGCGGTTAGAATCAGGAAAAGAAACTCTAGATGTTGTGGAAAAAGTATTGAAAGTTGCATGCCTGCATCCTCTTTCTAGCCAAATCATCTTCGTAACGAGCCATCTGAGATTTAGTCTGTGCTTGGTGCTGAGCAAGCTTTTTCTGTTCATCATATATCACCTTTTGCCTCTCCTGTAAGATTGGAAAATGTCAGACACACAATTCTCCTGCCAAAAAAAAAACATCTAAGCCGAATAATGAAATGATGAAGAGAAAGTGTCTCATAGTGATCACAAGCTGAAACTCTAGGGGTGGAAGCATGTTTGCACAGGATGCTATTTTCGACTTTACTAAGATGAACACTCAAAATATCGTATAATAAGTAATAAAGTTAGTAGAACTGACAGTTTCAGCTTGGGCTTGCATAGCTTTATACTCCTGACCCTTGGCTGCAAACTCAGTTTGCTTTGTCTCTTCTTGCTGTTTAATACTTTCAAAAACCTGAAAGAAACAAACACACACAGCAAACATGAGTCCAATCACAACTGATAAAAACAGAATGAGAACAATGCAGAGATATCTCTTCTATATAAAAAAATTATCAGCTCAAAGCCAACTCTATCAGATTATAACCTCTAGAGAGCATTCATCCACTGTAATGTTTCCTAAGCATGATTCTATTGTTTTTTCAAGAGACAGATCAAAAGAAAGAGACATTTTTGGCGTAAGAGGAACTGTTAATCTCCTTCAAGGCCTTAGCTCCTCGTTCCAGCGCCTCCGGATCGAAACCACCGGAACTCGTCCTCGGGTTATCATTCCTAGCTTGCGGAGGAGGAGCAGAAGATTCTTGAGCAGCCTGTTGTGGAGGAGGACCATCTGCAGCTGCGACTTTGGATTGGGAAAGAGAAGCTGCTAGAGCTGAAATGAAACCAATCGCACATTTCTGAGCCATGAAGATGAAGAAGAGACTTAGGGTTCGAGAATGCAAATTATGTAGAAGAAATTGGCTTGGAGAAGAAGAACTTCGTAGCTGCCATCGGAGAGAAAGGTTCTCTAAATCTCAAAAAGGTTTTGGTAGGGTTTAGATTTCGGGTTGGTTTCTGGATATTTGACCCGCTAACCCGACCCTTTTAAACCCATCAATATGATTTTCTATTTTTATTTTATTTTTGATAAAGGATTTATTAATATAATTTTTTGATTTTTTATAAAGGATTTATTAGTAAAAGCTATTTTAAAAAAAAGTATTAATAAAAATATAACTTATGAATATGAATTTTTAGTGATACTTTATAAATAAATCACATTTTTTAAAAAAATATAGTGAATTTATTTTCTTAAAATTTTATACCATTTAAATTGAAATGATACCATTATATTCTTCCAATTTCCTCACAAATCAAAGTTGTGAAGAAAAAAATTCTCTTCAATTTTGATTAAGAAACAAATTGAATAATAATTCTTATTTTTAATTTATTCCAAATTTTAATGAATTTTCTTCATTTTTGTGTTATAAGAAAAACTAAATGAATCAAGAAATCTCCTTATAAAAAATTGCATATAATAGATTAACAGTAGCCAGCATAAATAACTCCATAAGCACAGATCAAAGATTACAAAATATAGAAAGAAAATTGTCCTTTCCAACAAAATCAAAGAGAGAAGTAAAGTGTCAAAAGACAATGAGAAGTTGTTGGCTTCCTCTATGTTTGTTTGGCTCAAACTATACTTTGTGTTCTTGGCCAATCTCCTTGTCTCCCCAGCTTTTAAAACCCATCAGTCTCTTGCAAGACTAACATCTCTGGACAGAAGAATGAATCTAACAAAGAGACTGATTGAGAAACCAAACCTATTAACTCATGGAAAAGTGAAAGATCCTCCAATTTGAGTAGAACCAGCAGGTGGATTAACGGCCACCCAAAGCAGAGATATGGTGATAGCAATAAGTCCCGACCAAACATAAACAATGGTCGGAGTCCTTCCTCTCCTTCCCATAAGCCCTTTAGCAAACGGATAAAGATGAGCCAACACCCAGAAACTAAAGAACACTCCTCCTATCAACTTACTCCACTGCGGAATCACACTGTATATCGTCCTGCTAAACCCGACCGCGATAGCTATGAGGTTCACCATCATGATTGTGATGGGTGGGAGCATGAGAGAAGTCCATTTCACTATGTAGAGATCCGCAAACTCGTCGTCCACGTCATCTCCTCCTGATTTAGACGTCAGTGTGAATGAGATTTCGATTCCAGCCACCACTTTGAGCAGTCCTTGGATAACCGCAGCTAAATGAGCGCTTGTTCCACCAATGAGCCAGAACTGCTCGTTTCTCCACCATTCCTCGAGCGAGATTCCTGACCATTTGATCTCGAGGAGAGCTAGTAAACACAACGTGATGGAGATGATCAGAAGGTAGATAAGGAACGTGACGTTGAGTGTTTGGACTATGAACTGCCCTGAGAAGAGTGAGAGCGCAGGGAGGAAGCAGTATACTATAAGGAAGATCGATGTGAAAGGATAGATTCCAACGTTTAAGTAAGCGATTCTTTGAAGAATCTTCATTCTTGGACTCGCCAAAAAGGCGTTGTTTCTTGAGAAGAAGATCTCAACCGAGCCAGTAGCCCATCTAAGAACCTGGTGAGCCTATCCGTTAAGTTGATAGGAGCTGTGCCACGGAAAGCATCACGTTTCGTCACGCAGTAAACTGACTTCCAGCCACGGTTATGCATTCTATAACCGGTGACAACATCTTCAGTAACTGACCCGTAGATCCAACCAATCCTAGACCCCCACTCGGTTTTATCTTCGTACCAACATGAGATGACTGCAATAGCTTCTGCAACCGTTGACGCATCAAGAAGCTCACGAGGGATGGTGAGAGCTCCTGGAGGTCGTCCGTTTTGCACAGCTGGGTGATCAGCAAGAGGACGGCCTTGGAACTCAGCGACAGGGATTGAATCAATAAGGAAAGTTGAGTTTCCGAACTTCTTTGGAACCAAAGAAAGATTCATCTCTTGATCATCATCCGAGTCATCACCACCCATTCTCAGTGATCTGTTTTCTTCAGGGACACGGCTCTTCTTCTTCTTGCGAGGGAAGCAACAGCTACAGCACCCTGGATGGTGTTCTTTAGACCGAGGCGGATCAAACCCATACAAGGCGATTCTTCTAAAGAGACAACCCGTTCCGACATAGACAGGACCCATCAAACCATCGAGAGCTCTCATGTTGACATCGAAGAAGACAGTGTTGTGATTAGCATACCGATCAGATGGGTCAATGCCTTCAAACCGTTGCGGGAACTGGACGTAGCAAAGACGGTCGCCGCCTCGGTCCATCATGAAACACATTCCTTCTCTTAAAGCCTGAGAGTTGTATATGTAATGATCACAGTCGAGATTTAATATGAATGGACCGTTGGACATGATTGCAGAAGCTCGGACAAGAGCATTCATTGCTCCTGCTTTCTTGTTGTGGTCATAACCTGGTCGTTTCTCTCGCGAGACATAGACTAGAAGGGGAAGACGAATGTCCACATCTGTAAGATCTAAGAACCCTTCAGATACTCCATGTAATGGCTCATCACTAGGAGGCTTCAACATCACCTGCATTATATGAAAATTTTGATGAACATTAATAAACTGAACCGACAAAACAAATACGAATCAAACTCGGTTCCAGTTCAGTTATGAATGAACTAAATGTCAAAACCAAATACACTAAAAACTTCTATAAATTAATAAGGTTGGAACTTTGATATTTTATTAATTTATAGAATAATTAATTTACAAAAAAATCTTTTTTTAGATTTATATATTTTTCAAGTGGTTTCATGTTGAAAGAAGAAGTTTATTTTACAGTATAGTTATTGATTAAATTTGTGTTATGTTGTTCTTATTCGAGTATTTGGTGTACAGAAAATCTGTATTGTAAATGTATATTCATTTTAAGTGTATAAAATCACATCAATATATTTAAAATTTTACTAAAATTAAAATAAACTTTATTGTGAATAATAAACAAACTATACAATATATATACATGGTTTATATATATAAACTTTATATACATTAATTATTAATCTATGTTTATTAATTTATCAGTATTAATTTATAGAGTTTCTAAATGTAAACATGAAATATGAAATGTACCTGAATGATACCAGCATGGTCACTACGGGAATGATCAGGAGCAGAGTTAAGCCAAGTTCCAGGCCAGTGAGTACCATCAGCCATCCAAGTAGCTTTAGGAATCTTAACTGGCTCTATAATCTCATCCTCCTTGTTCTGTCTCTGCTGCTTCATTGCCTTAATCTCTTCCCTCGCGTGATAAGCATCAGAACGTCGCCTTATAGAGTCAGGCAAGCCGTTGATCCTAACCTTATACTCATCATACTCACGCTTCACCTTTCTCCTATCCTTAACGAAGTCAGCCTTCACCTTGTTCTTGTAAGGATCTCTCTTTAGATTAAAATATGAATCAGGGTTCCTCGGCTCTATATCGTGTTTACGACAGAAAGGCACCCATATGTTTGCAAAACTAGCTGCTTCAGCCATGGCTTCAAACGTCAGAAGCGCTCCTCCATCGTCTGAAACATAGCAAGCAAGCTTTTCCACAGGGTAGTCAGCAGCGAGGATTGATAATATGGTGTTGGAAGTGACAAGTGGAGGCTCTTTCTCAGGATCTGCTGTTGATACAAACATGTCTAGTCCTGGGAGATCAGACTTTCCTGTTGGGTTGCTTGGTGTAGGTGTTTCAAATTTCTCTTTAAGAACATTGAGATCAGTAGCTCGGTTTATTGGACACAGCTTTGGAAGTTGATCAAGAAGCCAAGAGAACGCGAACCAAAGCTCACAAACTACAGACATCCCCCATAGCCATATTGCATCTTGGTTTTTGTGCTTAATCCTCCACATCAAGAACAGTGCAAGAACAACTATACGGATAAATATCAAAAGCCTGCACAAGGAAAAAACTAAAATGTATCAGTGAAACTTTGAACTAATATTATGACATATTGGATTCATAACAACAAACTATTTTTCACCTGTAAGGACTTATAACAGCTGCAGGAATCTGCAGTTTCCGAGTAAGCGGTCTCCACGGTCTGCTCATCAGATCTTGTGGCCCCATACCGTGGCTATTCCCATCCTTCTCACTACCGAAGTTCCCATCTTTTGTCCAGAAAGCATTACCGTAACCATAAGTCCCACTTGTCTCAAACAACCACCTGTTGTGATCAAAATCACCAGTTTGACTCCTCATCAAACCAGACTTAGTTGACTTCATCAATGACAGTCTTCTATCCATCTTCGACCCACCAGATGGTGGAGGAAGCATAGGCCTTTGCTTCTGCTGCACATTGTTGTCCTCAGCCAAATCTGTAAGATCCGTGTTCCTGTAAGGCTCCTTACACCCGGGGCAAATCCCACCTCCTGCTTTCACAGCGTCCACAAAGCAGTCCCTACAGATTTTGAAGTCACACTCACAAGGAAGAAGATCTTGACCTCTCCCATCACTCATCACCTTCACATCACAGCCAGGAATGGCACAAGAGGAGCCTTTAGCACCCGCCATCTGCGGATGGCTGGTCTCAGACTCTATCACTTTGTCCATAAGATGAGCACGGGTCACACTGTTGAAACCACCAGTGAACAAGGAGCTTGAAACATACTGCTCCTCAACCTTCTGAGAGATGGAGGGATCCATGGGCTGGTTATCAGGAGTTGGTGGAATGTGAACCGTGTAGTTAGTGAAATCAACACTTCCGATTTCACTGTCGAGATCATCTCTCGAGTAGTTGACATAGCGACCAGAGGATGTTCTTCGGGCAAATGTCACACCAGGTGGCTGCTGGTTCCTCGCGGCTTCAGCAGCGTCAGAGTTTGTTGATAGATTAGATCTACTGGTTGTGAAATGATTATTAGACGCCATTGTCTAATAATCCACCGGGCTTTTGTAGCCGGCAGATCCCTGAGAGACAAAATCAAAAGGTATAAAGGTCAAATCTTCAAGTCATAACAATACTCTTTAACTTGACATAATCAAGAAACGAACAGAACATCAACAGATCTAGAGTTGAACAAGATGTTATCATAATATTATCCAATAAAGACATCAAAAAGACAATGATCATCACTCAAAAGAGAATCTTGAATGTGAAGTAGCTAAAGAGGTAAAATCTCTTACTCACTAACATCAAAAAAAGGAATAATGGTCAAATCTTCAAGTCATTGTCATAGATAAGACAGCTTTCAACTCAAACATAATTGAGAAATGAAGAGGTCATCAATAGATCTAGGCTTGGACAAGAACAAGATCTTATTGTATATTATCCAATAAAGACATAAAAAAGACAATGATCATTTGTTCCACAAGAAAAAGTGAAACTTTGAATCTGAAGCAGCTAAAGAGTGACTAAGCTCAATCTGATACAAAGATAACAATGAATCGATGATGTTACCTGAAGGTCTGTAACAGAGGAAGGTTGAGCTTCAGATCTTCAGTAGATTAAATATTTGCAGAAGAAGAAGAAGAAGAAGAAGAAGCAAACGGGTTTCTCAATTTAACAATGTTTTCTAACGAGATCAAATACGGTCGTGTTGCCCAAACTTGTTATTATGGACATTTGAGAGAAGGAGAAGAAGAGAGGAGGAAGGGGACTTAGTCGTGACCAAATACATCTGCACTACTCCTGCGTTACTAATTCACGTTATTTTTTTATTCACAGATCTTACAGAAATTATTTTAATATATAAATAATGGATTCTAGATGAGAGATGAGAGATGATCCAACGACCTTTGATTTTTTAACTGATACAGTAAGGTTTCAAAGGCGGTAACAGTGACGAAGACTGTATAAACGCCGGCGTGAGAAGAAACCGGCGGAGATTAGTTTTTCTTTTTTCTTTTTACCTTTTGGTATTCTCTTTGACTTGAGGGTTTCAGACAAGGTAGAGACTTAAATGACTTGAGGTTTTCGGACAAGGTAGAGAATTAAAATAATCCATTATTTATTTATTTTTATTTTTTTCATTATAAGAGCATGTGTATAGCTGTCCTTAAAACAGTCCTTAGGTTAATTAATGGCCATAAATAAATCAAAATGAATATAATTACTCAGGACGTTGTTAAAATAAGGAACTTTCGTGGGCGTCCTTAATTGCCACGTGGAGTATTGCGATTGGCTGAACGAAAATGATAGGGTAAACCCTTCTTCTTCTTTCAGATCTAAGCCATATACGGCATTCAACAATGGCAGACACTCGTCTTCCTCCTATTCCACGCCTTCTTCTTCTCCATCCTCTCTCTCCTTTTCCTCATCTACTTCGACCAGATTTGCTTCTTCCTCGACTCCTTCTTCCTCTCCGGCGCCTCCAGGTTCACCGCCGGTTTCACGGGAGCAATAACCGCTCTCTCCGCCGGTTTTGAATTTGTAATGAATTCAAAACTTATGTAAGATGATGACTTAGATTATGTTTGTTATGAATTCAAAACTAATGTTTATTTATGACTTAGATTATGTTTATAGTTTGTTATGAATTCAAAACTAATGTTTAGTCATGTCTTGATCCCACACTATAACACCAACGACAACAATGATATCCCATTTACAAAGTAATCAATTTGTGTTTTTGGTTTTTTTTCCAGAATTGTAATTTTTAATGTTTTCAATTTTAATGCTACATGTTTAGTTTTAGCCTTATCTTTTACATTTAATTACTTATAAAATTAAACAATTAATATACTAAACATACAAATAATATAAAAATAATCTAAAAAAGTACAAAAGTCCTACCAATATTCTACACATTTAACAAATGTCCTTATCAAAGTCCTAAACATACAAATAATATAAAAATAATCTAAGGACTTTCATTTTGTCCCACCAATACACATGCTCTAAGTAACGCGTTCGATGGAAATGTAAAATGGTAAAAGAAAAAGTAAAAAGAAACACAAGAACAAAAAAAGAATATCACACTTTGGAACATCTCCTTTTCTTTCAATGGGTAAATCAATAACAAGTAGTTATTTCTTTCCAAGTTTAATACATAAATCTTAAGGCATAATGTTTATTATATTATTACACAATAACAAGAATCAGAGTAACACAAGTTTGATACATACATACATAACACCCTCCTCTGCCCATTATCCTTTTGTTGTTGTCACTCCACAAAACCTTAACCCATCTTCTACATCTGCGAGAACAAATCGTTTTTTTTTTTTTTTGGCAAAAAGATTCTGGAAAAGTGTGTTAATATTATAAACTCATCAATAAAGAAAGATGGATTTACCTCTTGAATGATTAACACTTCCTGACCGCATCTGGTGTGAGAAATCCCATTTGTTCGGTAAGATGGTTCATTTGTTGATTGTTGCTCAACACATTCCTCAGGTTGGATTGTAATCCAAGCTGCTCCATTATCAACCCATTGTCCACTGACCCTGAGATTAGCTCGTCTGTGTTCCCAATCACTGGCCTCTCACCAAAGAATTGTTGCCATAATGGATCTTGAACTTCAGGAAGCAACTCATTTATGGCATTGTGTTCTAATCCTACTGAGCCAGCCAGAACAGCCATTATTGGATCCAAACACTCCCCATTATCTGTCTGGCATCTAACTAGATCAGAATTCGAGCCCCCATAAGCTGCTGCTGCTCCTTGGTTCGGAGCTAAGAGATCAACTTGAGAATACGGCAAATTGCCCTCCAGGTTTTGGTTTGCTTCACAAGGGACGTGATACCTCATTGGAGGATTGGATGAAACATCTGCCAATGTAGCTCCAGATGCTCCATTTGTGGAGCTCCCATTGTCTGAAATGTTTGGAACATCACCCAAAAGAAAGCTAGCATGATTGTTGGAGAGGGGTTCTTGGCGGTTATGTGGGTTACTCATATTGTGTATCTGTTGGAGCATAGTATCTGCTGCGTCGTTCATGGATGACTGGTATCTCACAATCTGGCGGCTAAGACCATTAGTCCCGTGACTGCCTGAATACTTGTGGTCCTCAACAGGTAGCCTCCTCTTTTTGTTACTCTCGGAAGAAATGTGTTGGTTCACCTCATTGTTCTGCTGTGAAAACTGGTTCAAGAAACCTGGACTCTGAACAGCCTTTGCTAGAAACGACATCATTTGCTGCTGCCTCTGCTCCATCACATGAACTTTCTGCCCCACATTTTGCAGATGATGTTCAGTAACTTGCTGTTGCTGCCTCAACCTCACAAGTTCTTGGGTAAGGACGTTCTTATCCCGCTGGAGTCTTTCCATTTCTTCTTCAAGTCCAAACTTCCCCACTTCGACGCAAGCACCAACAGATGAGTGCTGAACTTGGGGCTGTTGTGGAGGCTGCACCTGAGCAGGTTTTCGCCTCACAATACTCTTTAGCAATTGTTTTTGGCCTCTTACAAATCCCTCATTTGCAAATTCCCAGCGATCTGGATCAACTTTTCTGAAACCCTGTAAAAAATGATGCATGAAGAATGGAACAGATCATCAACCACAAGAAGTTAACTGGATTCCACTGAAAATAGGACCACAAAGACCATTAAATAGTTCAATAATAAGTATGATAAAGTATGTTCATTGTCTGTAACTACAGCATCAAGCAACTATGTCTCAACGAAACTAATAATTCTTAGTGTAACGGCATGTACCTGGACGGATAATTACAGAAGAAAGGGAAAGCTAACGTGAGACAAGTGATAGAAATTTTTGTTTTGTGCATAGAGCAGAAATGGAACTTCTGAGGACACATATGAGCACATGTCCAAATAAGCCTGCAAAGTTCGTGGAACCCTTTTGGTAAGTAAGAGAAGCAAAGAAGAAGATAGAAAGAAAGCTATGTAAGAGTATTGTCTTGATTGTTTTGTCTGACCTAAAGAAAAATCATTTGGACAACAATTCATTCCAGCCTCACAGACACAGATGCAGCTCAGAAACTTAGAAAACAAAACTAAGAATATGTCTGAACTCCAGGCGTGACTCAGTATGCATGTAACACGATATACCTGCAAAACAGGGGCAAACCATATATGCAAAATACGGATCCAAAATTAATGAAACATAGCAGAAACGACTAAACGTGCACCAACATCTAAAACTCTTTAGGAAGATCAATAAGCATTATCCTAAAGGCTCATAGGAGTTGACTTTTCAATTATATTCTTGCACACTCCTTCGTAAGTGGCTGATTCTTAAGAAAGCTAAATACCAAAGCTAAGAACCCCAGAGATGAGAACCTTAATTGTTTTTTTTTGGTTTTCTTGAATGAAGCACAGTTATTCACTCTTTCAAATACAAATAAAAATCCAAACTTTAAATCAAAACAAGTAAGAAAATAAAGCTAAGATTTCCCCAAATGGATCTATAGAAACAAAGGGATAAAGAAGAGCTAATCAAATTAAGAAGAGAATCGATAGAAGCTCTCACATAAGTATTGAGCTGCCTGACAAAGCTGGAGAAATTGTTGTGCTTGAAGTACTTTGGTAGAAACAGTCTGGCGAACTCAGGCACGTTCCAGACAACGAAGCTCTTGTTCCCACTGCTCCAAGACACCACCTCGTCGGTCAATGGATCGTCAACCATATCGTATGTCTTGCTCAGAAACGGAGGTATAGATTCGCAGATCGATCCCATAACTCTTAAATCTTATTGATGAAGAGAAAGTAGTTCTTCTTCTTCTTCTTCTTACACTTTTATCTTTAACTCTGCTCTCTGCTTCTTTTATTTATACTGAAATGTCTTAACGTGGCGCGATATCTACCGTCCATCTAATTTGCTCTTCACCGTCCGATTTTTATGTTTTTTAATTACTTTTAGATAAGAAATAACACGTGGGCCCGTGACGAGACGTACTTGGGCCTTTTTTATATTCACTAACGTACCTGGTCTTTTCCCCTAAATCACGAATCTGGCCCTAAGCTTTTTGCTTACGTGGCATCTCTACTCTCTCGATTGAATTATTGGAATCTGATCTGATCGCTGTTTTATTTCACGTCTGCGTTTCGCGTTTTGTCGAGTCGAATGTTTCATGATAGAACATGAGTGCACGTGTTGTCTGTGGTAAAAGCACGTTAGCCAAGATGCTTTCGCTTCAATCGAAAAGGGCAAAGTAAGGACCTTTTTGTCTTCCCTTTGCTTCGAAACTCGAAACTCGAAACTCGTTCCTTGTGATTCCTTCTCGCGAGGCAAACTTAGATCTACCCGGATCCAGTTAGGTCAACGGGTCGGATCCAGTGATCTGGCATTTCGAAATGGAAGTGTGTTCGACGTTTGTCGCGTAAGCTATCTCGCGTTTCCCTCGAAGATTCATCAATGGAGGAACCAGGAATCTCTCGTCGTCCTAGTATTTACTACAGACCGATAAACCCTAATGATCTAGATCGTTTGGAGCAGATACATCGAGATATCTTCCCCATCAAGTATGCAACTACTTCCTTTTTGTATATTTGAGATTCTGTTTTTCTGTTTTTGTGTCTTGTGAAAAGAATAAAGCTTTGATTTTTATTGTTGTTTGTATTGTATCAGGTATGAGTCTGAGTTTTTTCAGAGTGTTGTGAACGGAGTTGGTATCGTCTCATGGGCTGCTGTTGATCGGAACCGGCCTGATGGTCACTGTGATGAGCTCATCGGTTTCGTTACTGCCAAGTTCGTGCTTGCCAAAGAAAGCGAGGTGACTTTTTGGTTCTATTAAACCACTGTTTATGGTTTTAGCTTGGTTTGTGCTTATATTCACGAGATGTTGCGATTACAAGCAATGATCTTACTCTTACAAGGGGTTTTATAAAGTCTAGGTCTTGAATGATGTAATGGTTTTTAATGCTAATGGTTTTAGGTTTATTCGTGATCCTCTGTTCAACAAATAAGTCTTTGTTCTGTAAGCATTTGGGTTGTTGTTCAAGAATTTTGTGATCATAAGCAATGATCTTGTATTGTGTAGCAGGTGACTGTTGAGTCATAAGGCTTATGGTTCTATGAAGTACGAACCATGTCTATGGTTTTAGCTTAGTTTCTTATTCTATTCCGAGATGTTGCGATTACAAGCAATGATCTTGCAAGGGTTCCTATAAAGTCTAGATCCTTTGAAATGATGTAGTGCTAATGGTTTTAGGTTAATTCTTGATCATGTTTACCAAGTGGGTCGTTGTTCTGTAAGCATTTGGGTTGTTGTTCATGAATTTTGTAATCATAAGCAATGATATTGCTAGCTCCTGTATTGTGTAGATTTTGACTGTTGAGTCAGTAAGGTTTATGGTTTTAGGAGCTTGCTTCGTTACCTTGCTCAGTATATGTGCTTATTATCCAAGTGATTTATTGTGAAATTCTCTATGGATCAGCTTGTTGTATTGTTTTTTATCTTCTCATATATATCTTCATCAGCTGGCAGATAGTTTCCGTGTCTTGCACAGATAGATGATCTAATATGTTACGATTCCTCACAAGGAGAGGAGACTCTGATCTACATCTTGACACTTGGCGTTGTAGAAACTTACAGAAACCATGGAATAGGTAATAATCAAATCTCAAACTGTTTTGTATCCCTTGGTCTATACATTCTGACGTTTTTGTTTTGTTTTGTTTTGGCAGCAATGTCACTTATTAGTGGGGTGATTAGATATGCTTCTAGTTTATCTTTATGCCGAGGAGTTTACCTTCACGTGATTGCATACAACAATCCTGCAATCCGTTTGTATAACAGATTAATGTTCAGATGCGTCCGGAGATTAAATGACTTCTATCTAATCAAACAACAGCATTTTGATGCCTTCCTGTTTGTCTACTTCATTAACGGTTCTCGGTCTCCTTGCTCACCCTTGTAAGTTACACACACACACTCACAACACAAGTCAGTGATTTGATGAGAGTTGTAAACCATTTACTGCATTCTTTTGCAGAGAGGTTGCAATGTTTGTTGTGAATTATATGAAGAATGGAATCAAGTTAGTGGCGTCTAAGCTAACGAGAAAAGAAGAGCAAGGCTTGAAATGGCTGGTCCCCAAAGACAAAGATTGCGTCTTACCCACGCAAACCAAACCTAACCTCGGATCATCATCCGGGTACTAATTCATTTGATTTAAACTGTGTGTTTCGATTCATTGCTCTCTTTGTAATCCCCTAGTCCCCTAGACATTATTTGCAAAGTGATTTTGACACATGTCCTCTCCACAATCAATTTTACAAAATAAATGTGACATGGCATACAAAAAATATGACGTGGCGTATAGCTAAATGTGACATAGCTGATTCTAATTAATGATGATTTAAATTTTTGATAAGCCTTTTAGAATATGGTAATAGAATATATATCATCATTAAAGTAAATATATTCAAATACGACATTAAATAATATAATAATATTTTTTTTTTGAAATATTATTTAGTTTTACTACCAAAATATATTTTTATTTTTTCTATGATATTTTAAAATTTATAATTTTTAATCGTAATACTATTATTTTTTTATATCTACAAATTTTAGAAATATCATTAGTTTTATTTTTTGATAATTATATAACTTTTATAATAATTTTTAGTTAATTTTATACAAGTTGGTTTAATATAATTATCCAAAAGAAATAGATAAAAATATATCTAAAATTATAATTTAAAAATATATATAGATCTATTTTTAATAAAATTTAAAATAAAAAAATATTTAATTTATCTTAATTTTAGTTTTATGTTCAACTAAATTAAAATTTATTTTAAAATATTATTTAGAAAATAATAATTTTTTTTTAAATATAATTTAAATGTAATTTTTTTTCTGCACATGGTGCAGAAAAACACTAG
This sequence comes from Moricandia arvensis, assembly GCA_905132765.1. Classification (NCBI taxonomy): domain Eukaryota; kingdom Viridiplantae; phylum Streptophyta; class Magnoliopsida; order Brassicales; family Brassicaceae; genus Moricandia; species Moricandia arvensis. The sequence continues at coordinate 56,130 of CAJHQP010000061.1, forward strand.
TAAAATGTACAACATCAGTCATCATCATTACATGTTAAGAGCACCATTAACCAAGGGTGCTTACCCTTGGTTTCCCCAAAATTCATCTCCCCAAGGTAAGCACCATTGCTTAAATGGCTTAATTAAGCACCATTTGCCAAGGGTGCTTACACTGTTCATGCCACGTGGCGTCCTATGATTGGCCAAACTTTTTTTTTTATTTTTTTTTTATTTTTTTAATCAGATTAAAAAAAAATTAAAAAAAAAAAAAAATTTAAGCAACCCTAATGGGTTGTTAGGGTTAATGGTGCTCTAATAGAGTGTTGGAAGTTCTTGAATGTTTTTCACCACCCGTCTTAAAATAGTCAGCTTTGTTTGAAAATAGCTCTTTTGCTTCATTGGCGATTATTCAGAAGATGAACAAAACCATCTTTCAATGTCAAAAAATAGCTTAAGCAATGAAACTTAAGCCTAAAAAGACCCTTCCAAGGCCAAAAGAAAAAAAAAATTCTTAACGCTGTGGCAATGGCGTCTTCTTCTTCCTCCACCTTATCCATCATCACCTTCCTCTTCTTGGCCCCTCTCTGCTTTTCTTTTGACTCACCTTCCAAAATACCAAACGGAACGTTAGATCTCTCTTTACTCTGGTACGGACAATTCACACCGGTCCAGAAAGAGAGGGTTCAAGATTTCATAGAATCGCTAAACTTTGACGCCAAGGAAGGTCTTGACCCCAAGGTATCATCGTGGTGGAAAGTGGTCGAGAGTTATCAAGAGAGGTATGAGGTCAAGGAGGTTTACAGACAAAAGAATAAGAAGAGTAACAGAACCGTAGCTCCGAGGATTAAGGTGAACATTGTACGGAGCTTTGTGGATGAGAAGATGAAGTATGGTAAGGAATTGACAATCGAAAACGGTGAGAAACTGGTCGAGACGGCCATCGAAAACATGTCCAAAGTGGTGCCGGTTGTTTTACTTTCGGCACAAGTTAGGGCTCATGGCTTAGGGTTTTGTAACAAAACTTGCGAACGTTACGCCCTTACAGTCAATGGTATTATTAAAGGTTTTATTTTCTTCTCCTTAATTGCGTTATGTTGGAAAATTAGATAATAATAATAAAAATAATTTGTTACGTGGTTCACAAGGTAAAGAGAAACCACAACCATACGTAATGGTGAGCGACCCGGAGGTGCAGTGTCCAGGAGAGTGCGCATGGCCTTTCCACATAGCCAATAAAGGTCCACATGGCATGACCTATCAACCACCAAGTGGTGAAATTGGAGCTGATGCATTGGTTATTCAGCTAGCCACCGGTTTAGCAAACGTCGCCACCAATCCAGCTTTAACCGAATCCTTATTCAAATCTGAGCAACCGTACATCACTGACGTAAACCACATCTCTTCGGATTATATAAAGGACCCTGCAACCAAGTGCACTCGTGTGTTTGGAACCGGAGCTTTTCCGGGCTTTACTGGAAAAATCCGGGTTGACCCGATAACTGGTGGAGCCTTTAACTCGCATGGAATCAACCACTTGAAGTTCTTGATTCCTTCTGTTTGGGACCCTAAGACCAAATCTTGTTGGACTCCTATGTAACCATTTGTTATTTATTACATGTATTAATCAGTTTCTACACTTTTTGGTAAAATCATGTATTAAGGTTGGTTTTTATGAAGGTTATATATTCGTTATTGGAGTTTGAACGATCTTTTAGTAAATAGATAAATTTATTTGGCATATCTAAAACGCTAACAAGTAAGAGAAAGTCAAGCTCGAAAATCTGTAACCATTCATGATTTTAGAATATCCAACTAATGAATAATGACAATGAAGAAAATCGTTACAAAACTAGTTGTCTCTTTGTCACATATAATTAAAATCACATTAGTGAGTACAATTATATAGTATAATTCATTGTAACTGAGTAGGATCATCCAAACAGAGAAACAAATTATTTTGTGTATGTTACAAAATAATTTACTCGTAAAAGTTCAGTATATATAGCTTCACGCTGTTCATCTTCTCCATTGCACTTGTGGTACAAAGGAGTAAACATTGATATGGGAAAGGTGTGTGTGTCTTTTCTTGGTGATATATGCATTTATCTATTAACCAAACTTACATATATTTCATTGGCACTAAAGAACAAGCAACAAGGAGAAGCAGACAACAAGTCCAAGAATCAGAAAAATGGAGATTCCAACAAGTCAGATACTAAGAATCAGAAAAATGGAGATGCCGATAAGTCTGATAAGAAGAATCAATGTAAAGAGATTGTTCTGAAGGTTTACATGCACTGTGATGGTTGTGCTTCACAAGTCTCCCATTGTTTGAGAGGATATGATGGTAATCTAAAAACATAACCTATACCATCAAGCACATATTAAGTTTTTTTTCTACTTTTAATGGCATAACCAAATAGTCTTTGCTAAATCTAGTTCTTAATATATCATTAAAATAAAACTTTACGTTTTTTTTACTGCTAACTGTTGACCCTTGTTGTTTTTAAGGGGTTGAGCAAATTAAGACAGAGGTTGGAGAAAATAAAGTAGTTGTGTCTGGGAAATTTGATGATCCAAAGAAGATATTGCAAAGAGTGCAAAAGAAATTCAGTAAAAATGCTGAGTTGATTTCTCCAAAGCCTAACCCTAATCAAGATCAGAAGAAGGAGCAACAACAAAAGAAAGAAGTATAGCTTTCTATATCCTTTTTCACAAGTTAAAAACTGATCATTTATACACATTAAACTTCCATATAAAATGATTAGCTAAATACCAACAACCATCATTAATCATTTGCTTTTGTGTTTTGGTTTCAGAGTGCTCCGCAGATCAAAACTGCAATTTTAAAAATGAACATTCACTGTGAAGGATGTGTTAATGAAATCAAAAGAGGCATTGAGAAAATAAAAGGTAACCAAATACATAATTAGGTAAATATAAATATAAGTTAAGATGTAGTTGAAAACCAACTTATAATGGTGTGTGTTTATTATTTGACAAATTAAAAAGGTATTCAAACGGCGGAACCAGACCAGGCAAAGTCAATGGTGGTGGTACGAGGAATCATGGATCCTCCAAAACTCGTGGAGGACATAAAGAAAAAACTTAAGAGACATGCAGAGCTTGTAAGTCAAAACACAGAGAAAGGCAAAGGTAACAACGACAAAGACAACAATAACAATAACAAGGGCAACAAGAAGAACGAAGATAGTGATGGAAACACAATCTTTAGTTACCCTCCTCAGTATTCAGCTCAGCATAACTATCCCTCTCAGATCTTTAGCGACGAGAATGTGCACTCCTGTTCGATCATGTGATTTTTGTTTCGTAAACTGGGTGTAATAAGCTATGTTACACATTTTATATCTCAGAAGATTTTAAATTTTACTCTACATTCAATCTTCAGTGATTCTTTATGAACGTACATTAAGCTGTTTCCTGAACTGACTAAAAACTTTCAATGGACATCTCAACAAAAATTCAAAATATAGTAGCTCTAAAATAAAATTTCTCACAAAAATAGTATTTAATGAAAAAATAATCAGATATAAATATACACTTATATTATAGGGTTAAGTAATCTAGATTTATAGTTTAGAGTACAAAAAAAATATTAAAAATTTAAAACAAAAAAAAAATCATTTCAGTTATTTTTTTTTAGAACTATTTTTGTGACAAAAATTTAAATGATAAAAATAATTATTTATATTGTAAAATTTAAAAGCGGTTGAATGTCATGTTTTAATCAGCCCAATAGATTTGGGCTTGTGTATTTGAATGGAATTTGTATTTTATAACAAAGTTCGATTACACATGTGCCATTGTCGATCAGGCCAAGCGGGCCCAAAAAGGTTTCTTACATTCCAGGCCCCTCAAGCAAAATAAAACAATTGTGTAGTATTAAATGGGCCAAAAGGCGTGGGCATCGACTCTACTCACTTGGGCCACCAGGCCTGAATTTGGGCGTTAGTGTTAAAAGGATAAATGTAAGGGTTTATTATGCAATAAAATATAAGTCGAGAGTAGTTTTTGTTTTTGCATTTATCCCCCAAAACGAGAAAAAGAGACAGTGAGGGAGAAGATTACTTTCGATTTAGGGTTCATCAGCATCTGTAAGAAAGGGCCATCCTTGTCTCGATTGCAGAAGACGGATCACTTCAAGTAAGTAAAGAGATTATCTTCTTCGGTTCATCTTTCGGTTCGATTTCATCTTTTGTACTCACTAGCTTTGCCTCTCTGATTGAATATCTAGAAAATGCAATTTGGCGAATTTGTTTTTGATTTTGTCGAATGTTCTGTGTTTATCTCTCTCTCAGAGGATTGAATTGAGATGTCAGTGAAAGCAAGGAGGATCTCCGGTAGATTAGAGACTGTAGTAGCTAAACCTACCTACGCATTCGATCCTGTAGACGATGACAAAATCATAAGAAACCGTCTCCTCACCCGAACCACCACCACTCGTGGCGAACCTCCATTAAAGAAGCTTCAAAAGAAGTTCACTTCCTTCGTCCTCGAAGTCGACAAAGAAGAAGACAACTACAACGAATGCAATCGCCTCGCGAAAGCCTTCTTACAGGAGCTAACCACATTCGAGATCCCGCTTCTCAAGAGCCAAGCGGTTGTGGAAGCTAACGTTAGGGAGAAAGAGAGCTTCAACGAGGTGAAGGACGAGACGGAGAGGCAGATCATGCAGGCGAAAGGCGAGATTGAGGAGCTGAAGAAGCAGCTTGAGGAGAGTAAGATTGAGAGGCAGCATAAAGAAGAGTGTGAGACGATTAGGAAACTGATCTCCGCGCAGCCGCCGCGGTCAGAGACTGAGAAGGTTATATATGAGTTGAGGAAAGAGATTGCTGAGCTTGAAGCTGAGAGCACTGCGAGCTGGAGATTGCTTGAGCTGAGGAAGAAACAGTTTGCTCTCTTGTTGCATGTGGTAATGTCTAAAGCATGAGACTTTTTGTTGCCCATAAAGTTATTAGTGATAATGCGTTTGGTGAGTTTGTGATTGTGAATATTTGGTTTGGGCGCAGGTGGATGAGTTGCAGAACACAATGGAAGATGAGCAGAAGAGTCTAGTGGATGAGATTAGGACAACCGTGGACGATCAGAGGAACATAACTGAACCCATGTCTGTGGATTAACTCCCCAAGTTTGGATAACCTTCAAGTGTCTGCTTTGTCAGATGCAGTCTACTTTCGTTTGGTGCGGTTTCTATTTTTGTTGTCGAGAATTTTTCTTAAAAGTGTGATTGCTTATTTCATATTTTCTTGAGAATATTTGAGCAAACATTAGTGTTCGTATATAAACACACGTTTCTCCGTTTATTTACTTATGTATATCCTGTCATAATCTTATCACTTGAAATGAAGTTTTGAGTGTTTAATTTGAACCATGTTATTCTAATGTCATTTTTATGCTTTGACTATAAAGTTTTAACTTATGGTCTTACAAATATACTATCTATTGTGGCCAAGAGTTAAGATGTACAATGATGTTTAAATGCTACCATCTATTTGATTATACTTATTCATCTCTTTTGTCTCCTCCTAAAGTCAAATAAAAGTAAGATTTGTGTCACTTTCGAGACTCTATTTGTTAATTTCTTCTTAACCATACCCAACTAAATTTGAATATTTACGATTTAAAAGAAAGAAAGGTCTATAGTTTAACTGAAGAAATAGTATCTTATTAACCATTTCAGTAATTAATGAGTTAATCTATATAATAGATTTTAGAGTTGTAAGCTCTTATGCGTGGAAAGCTACTATTAAAAACACATGTCCAAAAAATTACAGAAAAATAATACATATGTATATATGACAATCAGTTTTGTACATCATCAATGTTCTGCATACATGGTCGAAAAAATAAGAAATAAATTCAAGCTAATCTATATGAAAGTTAATTAACAATATATGTGTGTATATATGTATATATTTAATGCTAATGTTGTGTTTCTTTCATCTCTATTCACGAAATGGCCAAGGCTCCGAACAAGTTTGCCTGCAAAAAGAAAAAACAAACTAATGTTACTAACTCGTCAAGATTCAGAAATAAAATATTAAACATGTCTGTGAACTTACTCTATGATTTCTTTCCAATAAGAATCACTTGCTTCATCATCAATTGTATCACACCATGGCTGATGATCTTGCGTGAACGTTAAGGTCGATGAAAGGTTTGAAGTATGCTCATTATGCTTCAAAATCTCCTTGTTCTTGATCATCATGTGGGTTTGTTTAGACTCATCAGGAGAGGCCGACATCAATGGAGGAATCATATCTTGATCATCTTGTTGAGAAAATACTCCAATAGGGCTAGAAAACGAATCCAGAGGCTGATGATCAATGTGAGAGAGGCCTTGGGTTGGATCATAGAGATTTTCACTAATATTTGGTCGGTTCTCTAAGAAAGAAGATTGGCCAAAGATATTAGTGTCATTGGAAGTAGAAGAGGTATTGTTGTTGTTGTTGAGGACTTGAATCATACTATGTAACCATTGAGCTTTAGCAATACTTGTTGCCTCCGGTTGTATATTTTGATTTAGAGTCAAGAGGTTATTAAAATTTGCGGCAGCTAGAAGCTGAGGTAAAGCGGCTAGCACGTTTAGATGGTCGGTTCTAGGCCTGTGGGTCACCGGATCGATGCCCATCTGAATAAGTTTCTTTCTAATATTCGTGTTCCAGTAATTTTTTATTTCGTTGTCCGTTCTCCCTGGAAGATGACCAGCTATAGACGACCACCTTCAAAACATATGAAAAATAAATTAGTTAAATTTATATTAGATATATGGTGGATTAGTTACGACTTCTACGTATTATATCAAAATTTCAAGATATAACAAGTAATTAGTTACCCTATCCAAAAAAACAAGTAATTAAAATCATGATCATTGACGAGTACGTATGCATGCACCTACTAAAAACCAGTGTGGTAGGTTTACATGTGTAATTTTATACATCAACTAACCAAGACTATATACTAGCATGTATAAAATATGTAAATATTAAGCTTTTAAATTATAGACCGGTGACAATTAGATTATAGTTTTAGAATCATTGAGATATTAAAATTTAATTAATTATGTAGCGCAAATGTTAAAAATTAATTAGTATAATCATATATAACGAAATAGATGTTACAAAAACATATCACACACTACCTTATTGTAGTTTTCTCTCAATTAATTTATTTTTCATATGAATTGTCTTTAAAAATAATAATTTTACCAAAAGAAAAAAAGAGTCATCGTTTAAAAACCAACAAGAACGTATAAACATTAACCACACATTTTTTCTCAAACAAAAACATAACACAATAATGATTAATTTAAAAAAAAAATCGTAGTAGTTTTCTTTTTTTCGCTCTTGATCTCAGATATATGATAATTAAAGCAATTAATAATCAATCTGACAAAAAAATTATATAAAATAATTACTTGTTTCCAAGAAGAGAATGAAGGTTGATGATGGTTTGTTCTTCCTCCGCAGTGAAGTTTCCTCTTTTGATGTCTGGCCTCAAGTAATTAGTCCATCTCAATCTGCAACTCTTCCCACACCGGTTTAAACCGGCTTGCTTTGGAAGAGCTCTCCAGCTTCCATGACCGTGATTTCGTATGTGATTTATCAGTTTCTGATCTTCTTCAGGCGTCCATGGCCCTTTCTTTAACCCACTCTCATCGGAACACGGTGATCTTCCCATTTTGTAATAGCATCTATTATATGAATCTGTAACTTGAGAAACATTTTGACTTAAATTAGATAACCACTAAATAGACTTGTGACAAACTGACATGTTATGAATGAACAATACTGCCTTCAAAATAATAGTTACAAAAAACAAAATTATAACAAATTAGTAAATGCATTTATGAAAAGAAAATTGGATTTGTGATTATATAGGAAATTGTTAAGTATTTTAATTTTTTATGCATGTTGTTGTGAGGATAAGTGATATACCTTCCAGGAAGAGAGAAAAATTAAGGAGATAGTGAAGAATTGTGAAGCCAAAAATCTTAGTTAGTGAGGGTAATTAAGTGCTGTGTTATTTGGTTTATATATAGAAAAATGAAAGAGCCTTTCGTCATCTGTGTTGTGACTTGTCGGAACAAGGAGATCTTAGTTAGCTTTTGTGACATCTCCCTTTGACGTTAATCCTATCAAATTATGTTATGACGATAATGCCCTTGGTGAATGGTGAAGGAAAAAACTAGGAGATGTTCAAGTTTGTGAAGCAATGTCTGGAATAAAAGTTGCTGCAACTAATTCATGTTGACAATGTAATGCTTCTCAAACTTTTTTTTTTAAAGATAAAAAAGTTTACTTATAAGAGTTAGATATCCAAAGAATGAGTGAAACTATAATATATATTCGTTTAAAATTAAATTACAGCAGAACTATTAAAGAAAATGTAAAAATTTAAATGATCTATATGTGTAAACTTATTTTCGAAATACTATATACAGCGGACCGTTAGGTTTTTGGTGACATTTTCTTATATATCTTTTTTTTTTCTCATGTTGATGATTAATCTCCACTCTTAATTATCATATATCTTGATTCTGTTATTTTCTTATAATATGAATTTATATCACCCTTTGAATTTCCGTGGAATTTAAGAACCAATATCTCAACCAGCTTTCAAAAAAAAAAAAAAGAACCAATATCTCGATCCAGTAAAGGTTTCCACGAGAAAACTTGTCCTAAATCATTTGTGTTATTTTTGTCATCGAATAACTTATGCTAAGAAACACATTATATATGACCTGAGCGACGAATCGTGGATGTTTATGGACTAGTAGAATAATTATTTCAATTTTCAAATATATTTATAATGTTACGATGACCCAATTCTTAAAACAAACAAACATATATTGCATAAGATATGGACAGTCCCTATAATAATATATATGGATTTACTGATTACTGATCACTGGTCAACTAATGACACACCTCAACATAAAATCAATTTATATAATTATTTGAGCTGCAGTGCCATGTCTAATTAAACTTCATTTAAAATATGGTAAACATATGTACTATTTTCAATGGAAGTGTAAAATGAGATTTTTTAAAAAGAAAAAGTAAATGTATAGTGTATATATATATATATATATATATATATATATCAGTTAAAAAACTTTTAATAAAATTTGTTTGTAAAGAGATCGTATTATTTTTTGTTTCTTAAACATCACATACTGTAAATATTTAGTGTTTTGGTAATAAAAATAAATGTAAGTGTGTTGATATGGTAGTTCATTATTGGTGTAAATCTAGTTTTAAGTACATTAAGACACGCCAACTATTTTGTCTGAGACATACAAGCCCATGGGACCCCAAAACCCTAACCTTTTCCATCTACTAAACTTTTTCTTGATCCTTGTAACTTGTAAGTAAATCTTTGTACGTGTCATTTGTATATATGTTGCTGACATCAATTTTGAATATTAAGAGGCCTAATACATACATTATACATATATACACCGCATTCTAAATTTTAATCAAACGTTTAGACATCTAAAAATTAAATAATTAAAAATATAGTTTAAATTTTAATTACAAGAGAAAAATCTAGCACTTTATTGATGGTTCAAACTATATTATTATATTCTCCGTGATTTAATGTTCAAAAGAATATTAATATGCATATATATACACATATACGTGACAGAGTATCTATAAATAGTTTTAACATGATTGATAACAGTTCTAGATTAAAATAAGATATCGTGTATCAGAAGATTCCAACTAATCCGAACGTGACAGCATTCTCACAGTTGATTTTCATATAACCATTAACCCCTAACATACTTTATAGTTCGTCTACGAACCTAAGGTCTTACCTTAGGACATGATCTTTTTTTTTTTCTTTTTTGTTTAACCTTGGGGGTATCCCAGCTTGGCCGGACTAATCCCCAAAGGGGTGGTGCACCCCGCGGATGGAGCCTCACTCTGGATATTCAAATGGGCGTAAGATAGCCCATATCCGCGTACCCGGGGAATCGAACCCAGGTGGCCGTACCTACAGCTGTAGGCCGTTCACCGCCTGGACTAACTCGTCCGGGTTAGGGACATGATCTTAATTTTTATATTTCGTTTTAAGTGAATTTATGGTGTATTATGGTGTTTTCAATTTACAAAAATAATCTGATCGATGCTAGTGTGAGAGTAAATTATATTTGCCCCCGAAAGCGTGTTTCATGCGTTCAAGTTTCTTGCTTAATCTTACTAAATTGTTACTATGTTATTTAAAATGTACCGTATCTACTAACTGTAAAAATACGATTTACTTCTAAGAAAATTAAATCTCATTGATGAAGTATTGATAAATTAATCGACTACGTATGACTAATCAATCGTATGGAAATTAATCTTTTCGTAAACCCACTATTAATAGGCTAATATATCTGATTTATTCGAAATTATTGGAATAATGTTTGTTTACACAATTATGGAAAACAAAATGATCAAATCAGCTGTGCATCGTGAGTTTTATATACCGGTTTGTAATCATGGAAGCTAGTCTAGTTGTTTAACACGAGCCAGTTACAGTTCAACTACTTGCATACGTTGAAACTAGAAAAGCGTTGGAGCTACATATATCTTTCATGACAAGAATGCTCTATGTGATTCTCAAAGAAAAAAATTTCCAAAGAGCTAATGCTAAAATTTAAATCTCCTGAAAAGAGTTAAAGGACAAGACTAAATTATCTTAATCCATGTAGTAATTTTCTCCGTAATGCACAAACCAACGCCGTAAAATTATAAATACGGACGTTAATCCTTTTATGTGCTTTAAAATACGTAAATCTACACGGCACATACATAGAATCAAGTATAATTTGTGTATTATAATATACGTACACATATGATTAAACCTTCAATGTTTGCTAAAAGACAGATTAAATAAATTATACACTCACGCAAGATAAAACCTGATTTATTTTGCTACAATACTCGTAGTTACCAAAGCATAACACAACATGGCTTAAATAGTAATTAAGTAACTTAATTATAATAAAATGTTCAATTATCCCTGCAAGCCATGCAATGTAACGTCACGTTAGGATTTAAAGAACTTTCTTTTCATGCACTGTCAGTAGTGGACGAAGCCAGACTGATTTTATGATGCTTATATATTTGATCACTGATTCAAACATGAGTTCATAAACCATAATATGAATTCATTTAACCCACAATTTTTTTGTAACACATTTAAACCACAGTTATAAATTTAAATCAAGATTAATCTAGCTCAAAATCCTAAGGTTAGCTCTAATCTCCATAAGAAAAGAACGTATGTAGTAGGTTAACATCTAGTTACATATATGTAAACACATGAATGCAATACAGTTAATTAGTACACATGTACTTATAAGATTTTATTTGGTTCATTAATATCCAAAGAAGTTTGATAGTACATAATGACAAATTCAAGAAAAAGGTATATATATATTTATACATATAAAGGTATAAATATTTTATATAATTCACCTAATTTTGAATAAACATACTTTTATGGTTTTTCGTTCAAATACGTATCTATATAAGACGAAAATAAATTGACTTATAAAGCTACTTTTTCTATACGACTATACGTGGGTTCAAGATGAATGGAACAGATGAACAATCATATCTCTTTTGCCTTGTGTGTATACTTTAGTTATTAAACAAAGTTTTCGTTAAACTAGAGACTACGAAACCAGCACAACTTAGACTTCTTTTTTTGCAATGACTACAGTTAGGTTAGGTTAAAGGACCGTATAAGAGGTTAATAACCTTTGTTAACCGTGAGAAACTTGTAAGTTACTTAGCGTGAGGAACTTGCGTTGCAAGTCACCAACCAAACAATAGTTAAAGGTCTCTGTAATTGATTTCTTCACAGTCAAGGAAACAAGATAGAAAAAATCACAAAACTTTACATAAACAGAGATTTTGTTCTGAGTTTGTTGATGACATAAGAACCAAGAACACAATAGGTAAAAAAATCCAAAGAAGAAAACAATCAGAACCAAACAACTGATTACAAACCTATTTCAGAAGCCATAAACCAAAAAAACTTATAAGAACACTTTAGGAAGAAGTCAAAATGATGAAGAGAGATGTGTGTATCTGCATTATGTAATAAGAAAGCTTCAGAAATACCGCAGAAACTGTAGTAAAATCAAGAGATGTTTTCATTCATCTCTGATTCACAGGTCCTTTCTTCTTGAGAAGATTACCAACTTTGCCAAACAGAGTCTTCTTCTTAATCTTCTTCTCCTTCTCATTCACCACCTGTTCTTCCCCTGTTAATCCATTTCTGCTTTCTTTCATGTTTTCTGGTGAGGTTTTTGGGCTTTGGTCTATCATGTTAGAGTCTTCCACTTCTTCATTTGGAGCATCTTGCTCTGGTTTCCCCTTGTGGCAAGCTTCTTTCTTCTCAATTTCACAACTTTCCCACATTTTAAATTCAACTTCAACTGTATTATCATTGAGAGAATCTTTCTTCTTTTCTATGTCCTTGTCTTCCGCACTTCTATGACCATTCTCCTCTGAGAACTCAACCACATTTGGAAGCAAATCATAGTCTTTTTCGCTCTCACTGAGCTCACCTTTATCTTCTTCTGTATGCTTCTTGGCCAATGCTTCCTCTAGTAACTTTGTTAACTCATCGATCTTCTTCAGAGAATCATCATGTTTCACTCTAAGCAAATCATTCTCATGAACAACACTTTGAAACTCAGTTTCCTTGTCCAGCATTTTCTCATTTAGTTTGAAACTTTCAGCTCTTGCTTCCCTGAGAGTTTCTTGAAGGTAAATCACCTCATCTTCTACTTCTTTCAAACCATCTCTCATCTCGGATTCTTTCTTCCATGCTGCATCAGCTTCTTCCTTTGTCCTTTTCACCAAATTACCCAACCTATTCATTTCTTTACTCATTGAAGAAACTTCTTCATCAAATTTCTTCACGTGATTAACCAAACCAGCTTCTCTCATCTCCCAATCTACCACTGAGCTCTCGAACTCTTTTTTGGTTTGTTCCACCGCACTGACGAGAACATCGATCTCATGTCTCGCCTCCTCAAGCATCTTCTCGTATTTGTCGCTTGTTGCTTTGATGACCAGCTTCAGATCTTTTACTTGAGTTTCATAATCATGTTCTCCTTGACTCAACAGCTTTTCTTTCAACTCACGTGCTTCACTCGACACTTCGTGCAATGCAGAAGCTAAACTCTCCATAGCTTTCTTGCTCTTCTCCTCTTCCTCTTTGGAACTCTCCAACTCTGACAATATCTTGTTTTTCTCTTCCAAGAGTGTTTGAACACTTGAAGTAGCTTCTTGTTCCTTCTTTAAAGCCTGATTCTTCTCCTCCTTCACAGTTTCAAGCTCGTTCTTCAGTCTCCCCACCTCTTTCTCAGCCTTAGATAATTCTTCTTCTGCAACACCTAAACGATGTTCAGATTCCTCAAGAGCCTCCTTTTTCCTAGCTACCACCGTCTCCAGTAACCCAATTTTCTCATTAAGATCAGTAACTTCAGACTCCATAGCGTGCAAGCTATCACTGCTTTCTTCCAGCTGCTTCGTCACAGATACCAGAGAAACCAAGGCAGACCTCTTAAGCTTGTCAGCTTCCTCTAACTGTTCCTCCAACTCTTCGGCTTTGTTATGCCACTTTTCAGCAGAGCTGTGTGCATAAGACTCTGCCATCTTCGCAGCTTCTAAGTCAACCTTCAGCTTCTCAATAACCATCTCTTGTTCCTTGACCTCTGCTTCAAAGCTTCTCGCATTCTCAAGCTCTCTTTCCAAAACAACTATCTCCGCTCCTAGTTTCGAAGCAATCTCATTCTTGGAGATGGTTTCCTTCTCTCGTGTTGAATCAAGCAAAGCCTTCAACCGTATCAACTCCGATGACAAGATGTCCACTTTCTCTGCATGAATAGCAGCCATCTTGGTAGCATCATCTGCTTGACTCTGAACCTTACTCTTAGCATCATTAGCTGCCACCAGCTCTTGACTGACTCTCTCCAGCTCCCTGGTTGCCAAAAGAAGAGCAGCTGAATCAGAAGCATGATTGTTCTTGACATTCTCGAGTTCTTTCTTCAGTTCTTCTTCTTTTCTCTGAACTGCCTCTATGCCTGCCTCAACAGCTTCAAATTTCTGTATTTCGAAACTCTCCTCAGCCTTTCTCTGAGCTTCTAAAGCCTCTTCAAGCTTCTCGGATGCCTCTTCAGCGTCTTTTCGTACTTGTTTAAGTTCATCAAGTGCTTTAGCTTTGTCATTCTCAAGTGATGCTATAAGCTCATTCGCTTTCCTCAGATCTTCCTTCAACTGGATCAACCGAGGTTGAGATTCTGATCCTTTCACAGCCCGTGTTTGAGTTTTCTGAAAACAATCATTACAAAACAACAATGTTGTTGACACACTTACTTAAGACTAACAACGAAAAAGCTTCCTAAATTAAAGATAATATAGTTCTGTTGACACACTTACTTCTGGTGGAGTTGGAACTTTGGGAGACCTCTTTTCAGTGGAAGGCTTTGAGTTAGCAGAAGAGCGGTCAAGACGTGAATGTTGAGTGGGTGAAGGTGAATTAGGTTCAGATCTAGTTGTAATCCGAGTCAGTTTAGGCACTCTTAGAGATCCTGGAGATGATTTGCTCAGAGTCGTTTCGTGTGCACCAGTTCTGCTTCAGAAAAACATATAAAAGTCCAAAGTCCATCAAATCATATATAACAAACACACTAACAGAAACTTCAACAGTCCAAAGTCAATGTAAGTGAGTGATGAGTAACACTAACACAATAACATTGAGTCCATAAAATCATATACAATCTCAGAGCCAGTGATTCTCTATAGTACATACAGATCTGAATATATATTTGTCCACTGATCAAAAACATACTCATGCTTGGCAGGGGCATATGATGCAGCCTCATATAATTTAAACAACACAATTATGAAAATTTCAGCTCACATGAAACATATTACAATGCTTGTTTCCCGCTTCTAATTCAAAGATCAACCCCACTGATTAAATAGAATAAGAAACAAGAACTAGAGTTCGTGTCTCTCTCCCTTAGGATACAAGAACAAAACAGAAATCATATTAAAAAAAAAATCAGGATAAAGACAAAGAGCAAAGAACTCGGCATGGAATCATAATTAAAATATAGTATAAGTGAATCAGCTCAAGAAGAAATATACAATCAGACGAATAAAAATAATGATCATGTGCTACAAATAGATCCCTATTAAAAACGAGATTAAACCATAAACCCAAACCTATCAGATCTACTCGACCATAGACAAAGAAGAAAGCCTCAGAGAAACTCTGTTTCGGAAGACAAGAGATTAAACCCAGATCGGAATTTGAATCGACGAACATAAAAGACATAACATTGAAGAGAGATCGGAGGAACTTACTTAATCTTAGAAGCCATATCCACAGAGATCTCTGTGTTGCTCCTGCTGCTAAGGATCAGTGAAATGACACAGATACACAGTGTTAAACTTTTGAATACTTGAAACTTTGAGAATCGAGTTTGCTGATCACAACTGGGTAGCCATGTTTGAGTAGAGATCAAGAGAGAGAGAGGGAGAGACAGAATGATTTAGTTGATCAGATTAAGGAAACGACTGATGAACGAACCAACAGAGAGAATGATAGAAGTTGGTGGGGTTTGTCTCCAGAGTGTCCACACTCCTCACTCAACTCATCCTATAAAAGTGGAATTAAAGCATCAATTTTAAAATTAAATAACACACAACAAAAGTTCCGCTTCGCATTCCCGATCCTACGATTTAAACGCAAACGGTAACGACCAAAAATTAACGTTTTAAACCAATAATTAATTTTGATTAATCAAAAAACTAAAACGTGAGATTAGAGGTGAGAAGACTAAACTAAACCAATACATGAGCTCTACTATTAAAGATAGTAAATGTGGAAGAGAAAATATCTTTAGTCCCATCCTAAGTGCGGTTTTTTAATGAACATTATTAAAATTACAAGATCTACTATTAAGGATAGTTAATGTTCAAGAGAACATGGGTTTACCGATCCAAAATTAAGTTTTAATTATTTATATAGATAAAAAAAAGAGAAATATCCTAAGATACACCTAAAAAAGTTTTTGTCACAAAAATAAATTTTAAGGGAAAAAATGACAAAAATAACCTTTTTGGGGTGGGATTTTGGAGGTAAATATACGTTTATACCCCTTGGGTTAACTAATCTAGACTTAGGGTTTAGAGTTATGTGGTGGGGTTTTGGGGGTGAGGTTTAAAATTGAAAAACTAAATAAAAAATATTAATTTTTAAAAAATAAAAAGGTCTAGTTTGGTCATTTTTGTTTTTGAAGTTTATTTTTTGTGACAAAAACTTCAAAAGGTGTTATTTGAGAGATTTGCCCTAAAAAAATAAGATAACCAATTCAAAAATATTTAATTACAATATATTTGCGATTGCTTTATAAAATATTTAATTTAAATCATGCTCATAAACATATATGAAATAATGTTCAACATGTGTTGTCTATTGTTAATTTGGTGCAAGAAAGGAAAAACAAGTCAACAGGCTTAGTGATTAGGAATCATCAAAATGGATAATTAACCTCTAACCACGGTTGGTAACTCCAGTCAAATTCATAATCATTTCATCCAACACACTATCTCACCAATTGCTTTATTTCCTTTTTCTTGTTAAAACTTTTGAAACTATGCTGACTCTATGCTTTCTTTAGATAGGATAAGCTGGGTTTAAATTTAAATCAGAGGTGTTAATGGTGTTGAAAATGGGCTTTCGATACCATCTGTATTGTCCTCGATTGGGCTTTTCATTCTAAAATGAAAAGGCCGACAGAAAAAAATATGCTTTGTATAGGCCCGTCAGTACAACAATACATGGCTTTAAGTTTAAGACTATACTTCTGGATTAATGCTTGCTAAAATCCGTTGTCTTAGGGTCGGCCCGGAATTGAAGGCCCGAACCGAGCCGAATATGGGGCTGGGTCGTATATTTTTAGTAGGTCATTACTCATTAGTTAAACAGTTAGAATCTAAGCACCAAAAACGTTGCACACACATCTTTAATGAAAGACTTTAATAGAAAAAGGAAATATCACTAAGTAGCTTTCGGGGTTAATGATATTCTACATTACATAGTCTCGTAACTTGCTAAACATGTCAACTAGAGTTGGTAAAGTGTTTAAAAAACGACTAGCCAGCTAAAAATTCTATGTATTTTCAAAAGTATTGACAAACAAAAATGTTCTTTTTTTTTTTCTTTTGCAGATTTTAGTGAGATGGCCGTGGCTAGTAGTCTATTGACTATGTGAAATGGAGTATTTAGATTTTTATGCTGTAGTTCAAATTTAGATGCAAATGGGAGTATTAAAAAATAAATTCAGTATCAATGCATGGTCTCAAAATAACAATATTAACACTGGAATGGGAATACTTCCGTAGTGTTGCGAGTCACCTAGAGACGTTACACTGATTAAATTAACTTGGTTCTCTCAAGTGTACTTGGTTAATGACAACAAAATCAACATCACAAAGAGCAGAGATTAGTTCAAACTATGATTCATAAATTTTAAAAATATGATTTATAAGAGAACAAACGAAGATAGGATTGAAACATAAAAACAAAAAAAAAACATTCATTCTAACTATTGTATCAGAGGTTTTCATTTCGAATGACCATTAAGACAAAACCAATATTATATGTTATAGTTTTGGATCTAGGAGATAAAAGGCTTTCGGCTCGAACCTCCTCGTAATGCAAAAAAAAAAACACTGATCACTGATCAACCATTATAAAGTTAAACAAGATTCAACGACCTCAGACTTACTTAAAAAGAGAGAAATTATAATCTGTTTTTTTACATCCAAACAACAATCATAGAACCTCTAATCAAATGCTCACAACAACCGTTGTACGGAGACAACGGACCGGTGGGACCTCTTACAATAAGTGGAACTAGTGGTTTGCGTTTGTACTTTCTTATTTATTTCCCAATAAAAAAAGATTAAAAAAAGATGGAAAAATCGAAATCAGTCACATGGAGAAGAAACGAAAATACGGATATGGTCCAAGAAGGTAAGATGCTGTGGCCTATCTTTTCTCTTCACATATCCACGCGCCTCCTTCTCCGTGTACGCGCCGAACGACCTCCCACCGTTCCTCCTCCACAGCTCCTCCTCATAGCTCTTGTGCGCGTAATACGCCTCCACCAAACAACACTCCTCCTCAAGATCTCCGACACGGATCGGTTGCCTCACGTAATGTCCCCTACTGATCCCTTCGAGCTCGTCCAGACGCGATAGACCGCGTGGAGAAACCGCGTAGAGCTCTCCCGTGACGCGATGGCCCGTTCCAGGCTTGTTGAGGAGGAAAGGGACACGGTATGGTCCGCAGACGAGGGGGTACTTGTCTAGGGTTTGGCAGACTCCTTTGAAAGATGCGTCTCCCGATCGGATCAGATCTTGCATCAGGACGTGGTTTGAGAATCCTCTCTTTAGAGTTCCGTACGTGAACACCAGCGTTGTCTTGGATGTGATGGTCGTGGTCGGTGGTGTTGCCATTGTTCCGTGGCCCATGGCAAAGAGAAAAAAAATGGATAGAGAAGGAGAAGAAGAGATCTATGAAGAATTTTTAATGGTTGGTGAGAAAAATAGAATCAGAATCGTATTAAGAGAGAGAATCTCTGATTTTTGTTAGGGCGTGGAGTGTGGTTTAGCCGATGACGCGTTTATATAGTAGTGGATTCTATTTTTTTATTCTCCACTTTTATAATAATAAAACTGTAATAAATACTAACTATTATTTTCAATTATTAGAAACTTCAACAACTTTAATGGTTACTATCAACATTTTTAACATTAATTTTGCCTTGGTTGGTTAAAACTATAATACTAATATTTTTTCAGTTTCACGAAAAATGTTAGTTAACATTTTTTATACAAATTAATAAAATATATTAATATTTTAATTATGAAACTTATTTAACCAATATTATTTGAGATATTAAGTTTAAACCAAACAAATTTTTATGTAACAAATTTAGAAACATAAGATAATATTTTCAAAATATGTATTGTCTTAATAACTTTATAAGAAATGGTGTATCATAGTGTCTGGTTTATAGATAAATGATCCACAAATTTGTTAGATATGTAGAGTGTTTTCATGTCTTATTGACAATCTTATTATGTGGTTACTACAGAGTTAAAGCAAGGAATCACTTAACACAAATTGTGTGATTTACTATATATGAATGATAAAGTTGTGATGACGCAAGTTGTAGTGTTACCAATTATGTATTTCATCAACCCCAAAAATGAATTAGATAATATTCAGAGGAGGACCACTCGGCTCACTAGATGAACAAAAGTACAGGAAACGTCGTATATCATATACATCATACAACATATAAAATGATAAGGTTGATAATAATAGCATTTAACATCTTCACGTACATTTATTATTTTTACATATTCTTCTTTCTTTTGCATATAAAACCAAAAATATGACAATAATTGGCGTGAGAAGTAGGTGTGTTTGGGATTACGTGTAGAAGCAAAATGTTGCAGTACCACACATTACAGCCAAGTTGCCAATCTTCTTCTTCTTTATTTAATCTTTATTATTTGGAAATCATTCAAACAGAAACATACTATTATTTTATAAAGTTCCTTAGCTAAATCAACCTCCTAAGTTTCCATATTAAAAAATAAACAATTTTAATTAAATTAAAATATTAGTAGAATGATTCATATGGTGGATGATATATAGCTCACTCAGAAAATATACAAATACATTTCTTGTTTTTTTTTTCCATTTATGTGTGTTTGTTTCTTTTATCAAGTGAAAGGGTTATTTATTTACATAAATGAAAAAAGGAGAAAGGCACGAAAATACTTGGTTTTGGTTGACAAAGCAAAGAGCAAGAGATGAAGATGATGAGAGAGTGACAAACACACAACAAAGGCTAAAGGTCTTTTGTTTCTGTGCCCTTTGGATTTTTTCCTTCCGTGGCTAGAGTACAATTGCACCGTACTTCTTTTTACCTAACCTCAAATATTCTGTTTTTTACTTTATAGACTTTTAACAGAGAGAAAGTAACATAAAGTGATACAGTACTTGGTTAAAGTAAATCAGAAGTACTTTTATGACCGCAATATCTAATCTAATTTATCTACAACTTTTCTTTTTGTATTTATTTTCAGCGTTTTGATATCGAATTAAGCAAGCATGTAATGACCCAGACGTTTGTAAGTAAAAACTCGTAGTTTTCTTTTGACTGATTTACAAATTCACTGACTCTAGTTTACATGGGTTATCTATAAGTGAATATTTTTTGTTTTTAATGATCAAAGGGTTGTTTGAATATAAATTATTTCCATGTAAATTACAATAGAAAAAAAACAAAACAACAGAGTGTGGACTGTGCAGCACAGTCAATGATGGACACGAAACATGACTCATCTATTTCTTTGAGCACATTCAATGAACGAATATGATTGAACACACAAAGTTGCTTTATGACCTTTTACACTTTTTGTCTAGTGATTATTAGATCATTTCATTCTGCTATTCCTTTTGTGAAACTACAATATGACATTCATTTTATGATGTGTTGTTCACACTGCATATTTTGATTTTAATTTATACTAATTACTTTAGTTTATTAATCAGAGAAAAAATAGCTTGCAAGTTGCAATAGTAAACAAAAATATATACTTCTATTTTTACTTGATATGTGTAAATTAAATAAATTAATATATCGTTTTCGTTCGGTGAGAGAAAAACGAAAACATACTTAAAAACACCAAATGTTAAGATATCCGTTACATTGTTAAAAGCAGAGTTTAAAAAAAAACTATAACTATCCAAATATTCAAGCTTTATCGTTGTTTCATTGTTATGTCTACACTGGTATGATCACTGAATGATAATACAACACATAAAAAGGCTAAACTCACAATCTATAAAGGTTAAGCATTTGACTAGACACAATGTTTCTTCATTATTGTAGCATCAAATCTCTAAAACATACAACATTCAACATCTGGTAAAGCTGCTAAGTCGACTAACACAGGGTCTGCATAGGGCATTGCATCTGGTAATATTGATTGGTAATGGAGTTAGCGACCCATCGGTTTAGACTTTAGAGCAAAGAACATGTAAATCTTGCTCTTCTATCGTGTTAGACTTCCTGCGTTTATATCAACAAATGCAGACAGTTTTCAACTAGCAAACAACAACGCAAAAGCAGCCAAACCGTTTTAGATATATAACAAGTTAGTAATTGAGGCTTTTGTTTAGTCGTTTTGTCACCTCTTATTGGGCCGTTAAGCTCTAAAAGTATGGGCTTTACCCACTGCGAATTAATATTTATTCCCCCGAATATTTGGGCCAGTCCATTTTTAGTGGCTTTCTAAAAAAATTCGTTTCTGCACTGAAATTAAAGTTGCCATTTTTAACTTTAAAAAGAAAATAAAAATTGAAACTGCAACGAATGTAATGCAGTTTTAACAAAAGTTGAATTTCCCCTCCATACATTTTATATACATTAAGTACTTATGTCATTCCAAAATGTCCTTTTTCTTGTGGTGTACGGAGTGGTTCCCAACTTCTCATGACAATAAAACTTAAAATAAAAATGGGAACCTGAACTATTTGTCTGTCAATTGTGGCATGATTCACTACACTTTTGTCTTTTGATTTTATTTTCTAATGTGAAGTCGGTGCAGAACGAGATAAATACTAGTTTTTTTAGGGGATTTTAAGCTTTTTTAAAAAAAAAATTCATAAACACAATCATTTTTCTGTCAAAAATAATTAGCTAAATTTTTCGATGGAAAATGGCTAAAACCGACATGTTTTCACAAAACTCGACCTAATTTTGCATTCTTATAGCTTTCATCCTCATCCTTACTTCTTTTTTTGAGCAACCCCTCATCCTTACTGCATAAAGTTATTAATCAAACTCATATTTTACCGCAATATATATTCAATTTTTTTGATGTTACAAATACAATAGGTTGTGGACCTTGTGGTGATCGCTTATCAATATGTTTTTTTCTTTTTGGGATTGTTCTTGGAAGATTTCGATTGGCAAAATTCGAGTCTTTTCAAATTATCAAATACGTGGAGAGATTTGGTTGTGTCCATTTGGATTTTATTTAGACAACAAAATTAAACGTTTATGACAGTAATGCAGCCGTCTGAGAAAATAATTAAGGATTGGATATCGATTTTTTTATCAGATTATGAAGTTCTAGGGAATTATTAAAATCTAATCTATTAAAACAGGAGTACAAATAGGAAATACTCCATAGTTTTCTTCAAAAATTACAATTCTATGCCATTGATATTATCCATACATCCAAACACAAATTAAATCACCATTTACATGGACATATGCTTATAATAAGCCCATTACTAATTTGTTTAACCCAATAATTATATTTTGTATATTTGTAACCATAAAATAAGTTTTATTATTTCTTTCACCAGTCTATATCGCTACATCAAACCATCTTTAAATTATTAAACCGAGAAATTAAATTAAATGTCAAAAACATATATATTATATTCTAAAATAAGTCATTTTTACTTATATTCTAAAACATACTCCTCCGTTTCTAAATAAGTGTCACTTTGACACTTTTCACGGAGATTAAGAAAATAGAAAAATATACTAATGTACCCTTATTTAATGTTTAATTATTTGAATAAAAATGATTTTAAAAAACATCTATTGGTTATTTAAAAGGGTAAGAAAGAGATTATATGTGAAAAGTTGTATTGGAAATGCAAAGTGACACTTATTTTGAAACAAAAAGAAAAAACTAAAGTGACACTTATTTAGAAACAGAGGGAGTATATCTTAAGTACAATTAGTACTTAACTCTAACTTTTTCTTAATATTTACCATTGAATACCACTAGACTTAAACAGAGTCGTTTAATAACTTAAACATATTCGTTTCATTGGTAATGATTTTTAATCATGATATATATTAGATCGAAATTAAGTGGTTAAATATTTATACAAAATGTTTTTTTTATATGGTGAACCAAACTTTAAATTATTGGTTTTAATCCTATAGACCCGGTCTACACGATCAAAACCAATAATTTAAAGTTTGGTTATCACCACATAGAAAAAACAATTTGTGTAAATACTTAACCACTTGATTTGGGTTAAGGTTTGTGTAAAATAATTTTCTTGAAAAATGTGTTTGTCAATAAAATTTAGGTTTCTACAAAATTTAGTTATTATTCTGACCCATCTTTGTTATAATTTTTTATGATCAGGTGTGTTTAGTACAATTTATTAATATCATAGCTATTTTGTATGTGTGTATAGATTTTACAAATAACAAAACAATGAAAAATATTTTATAAAATATATTTTTGGATTATAACAGATTGAAGGAAGTAATTGTTTTTAAGCAAATACACATCCAACTAAAACATATTATAGTTTTAATATCTTCATAAATTTAACATATATTATATATATTTCATAATAACAATGTGTAAATATTATTTTATATTATTATTTATATAACTAAAATTTATATTTTTAAAATATTTAATTTTATATTACTAATAAATTGTGGAATTTAGTGTCAACGTATTTATATTAGATTAATTATACCAAAACATATCCATAAATTGATTCTTATTAACATATTTTCAATCATCAGATACCAATGTAAAACAAATTTATTCAATATATTATATGAAATATATGAAACAAAGCTCAATTTTAAACGGTGTATGTTTTGTAAATTTAGCAAGATACAAGTATTTATATTATAGAACGTATAATTATATAATGGTGACATGAAAAACAAATATCAACATTTAACAAAAGTAAAAACCATCATCCGCACGGACACACAGATCAATATTTAGACTTTGATTAATTTAATATTCATCTCTACCTATTGAGGATAATATCATAATTTATTGATTATAATTTTATTAAATATATTATGAACTTTCACAATAAAACAAAATATAAACTATACATTACTTGATGTATAAACTTAATTTTTTTCTTAGTTATTTTAAATTTATAATATATTTTCTTAAATATACTTCACTTTTAGGTCAGACATATGTTTTGTATTTTTTTATTTTTATAAAATCAATTATGTAATGTTTTATCTTGTAAAAATACATATATACACACACATATTTGGATTTAAATTCAATAAAATATATTTTTAAAAAATATGTAAAAGCAGTAGATTAATACATAGTTATAATTTTTTTAGAAAAGAAAAAAAATTACATAATAACTGATACAACATACATCCAATAAAAAAATAGATAAGACAATACAATAATGAAAAAAAATAATTTTAACAAATTGCTAAAGTAACACAAATGAAAACGTTAAAAGAAAATAAAATTGACGTATTTTGAAATGTTTATAAGTATATTAAAAACAAACACCCGCGTGGACGCGCGGATCCGATCCTAGTTATCTTTTTAATACTGATAAATCTATAAACTAAAAAAAAGATTATTAGACGGCAAGAAAAACAATATCGCTGACTTTATTGTTTCGGCAAATCATTGACTAGGATTGTAGGATAATAAACCCAAGATAACACACCAAATTATTCACACACATTCAATAATATATATTTATACAAAAAATGGCAGCAGCAATATTTGTTATAAACATGTTTTAAAAAATTGAATTAAGAAAAATAGAAAAAAAAATCATCAAAGTCTCATCTCAATTTGAGGCTCAAGAATTAACGAACAAAGTAGGACACGAACAAACAAAGAAATAAAAGGGCGGGGAGGACGTAAAAAACTATTCAAGAAAATGCAACTTTAGCCCCAAACAATTTTGAATCGATCAATTAAGACCCCCACACACAAATCAGCCTGATGCTTGCGAAAGCTCCTCAATGAGTCTGGTGACTTCGGCCATGGAAGGACGGCTATCGGGGTACTGAGCTGTACAACTTATACCAATCTTCAAGAGACGGACCATGTTCTCATTGCCCTGGTGACCTGCGAGCTCGGGATCAAACACTTCAGATGGTGATTGTTGATCAGTAATGGATTGGACCCATCTTGGTAAATCCACACCTTCTTCGGTCAGTTGCTGATGTGTTGGAGACTTCCCTGTAATGCAATGTCACATGTTAAAGCTCCTTATAGCAAAAACGAAGTGTTTTACTGTTTCTTACCTGTGAGGAGTTCCAGGATTAGGACACCGAAGCTGTAAACATCAGCTTTTTGAGAGATTTTGCGAGCATCAGTGACTTCAGGGGCACGGTAGCCATCGATACGGTTAGGTGCAGATGTGGAGCTAATGATAGGTGCTAGACCGTAATCAGACACCTTAGCTTCATATGAATCAGACAGAAGTATGTTTGAAGACTTGATGTTTCCATGAGAAGTTGTGGAATCACGCGAATGTAGATAACTAATGGCTCTTGCAGCTCCCAATGCTATACCGGCTCTGGTTTCCCAGTTCAACGGAGCCCTCCCATTACCTTTGTTCCCTGCAAATCCATTTGAAAGCAGCTCAAAACATAGAGGCACTAAGCTAATCCCATCAAGAGACACATGATCAACTAACTAACAACCTTATACTGATTCAAACAAACCATCATAATCACCACTTAGAAGCTAAACATATTTACCATGCAATAGCGCAGACAAGCTTCCTCTAGACATGTACTCAGAGACAAGAAGCTTCTCGTCGTGACTGAAATAGTAAGCAATCAGAGTGACAAGATTGGAGTGACTCATTGATCCCAAAACCTGCATCCTCTCTTTAAAATCTTTCTCAGGCACAACAACGTCTCTTAATCGTTTCACAGCCACCACTAATCCATGTTCAAAGCTCGCCTTATACGAAGACCCAACAGTTCCTTTCCCAAGAACCTCAGCTGAAGCCTTCAACAATCCATCCAAATCGAATTCCCCAAAAGTCTTCACGAAAAAGGTCAAGTCTTTACTCACCACACCGCTCCCCGACGCCGTACCCTTCGCCGCCGGGACGTCAGCCGCCGTTTCCTTGGGAATAGCAGCGGCGACGGCGGGCACAGGAGCTTCGTAGCTTCGCGGTTGACCGTTCTCTTCTTTCTTCCTCTTCCTGCAGAGACAGAACAGGATCAAGACAAGCAGCAACAGACCCACGACACATCCGACCACAATCCCGACAATGGCTCCGGCGGATAACTTGTCGCTATCTTTCTTCCCCGACGGCGACGACGGAGACGGCGGAGAATTAGGGCTTTCGGCGTCGCCTTCACAAGGGTTTAACGGCTTCCCACAGAGAGTGTTCCCTTCGAAAGCGGTTTGGGGAAAACCCGACAAAGAATCCGGAATCGACCCGTTTAGCTTATTGGAAGAGACATTGAATTGCTGAAGAGTGATCGTGATCTCAGGGATCGGACCGGTGAGCTGATTCCTCTCCAAGTAGAGTGTAGCCAAGTGGGTCGCGTTATTCACATTACCCGGGATCCGACCCGAGATATTATTCTCGGCGAGATTGATTCTGATGATACTCGGAAGCGTGAAAAGGAAAGACGGAATCTCGCCGGAAAAGGCGTTACCTTGGAGATACAAGTAACGGAGGAGGACAAGGTTTGAGAAATCCGAAGGGATAGGACCAGAGAGCGAGTTGAATCGGAGAGAAAGGGTTTGGAGCTGAGTCAGGTTACCGATTCCTCCCACTGGTAACGAACCGAATAAACCCGATCCGGGTAATCGGAGGGCTGTGACCCGACCCGCGTCGCAGTGGACTCCGTGCCAGTCACAAGGAGAAGCGGCATTCATGTTCCATAGCAAGGGACGGCCACGGACACTGTTACGGAGGAGGACTAACGCTCGCCGGTCAGAGTCTAGATCTGAAGTCACCACCGCCGCGAGATACAGGAAGAAGACGAAGAGATGGCACTTCATCTTCTCCAGTAAAGTTATTGTCTTTTTGAGCCAAAGTGTTTGAAGAGAGAGAGAGAGACAGAAGGTTGAATTGAAAGAGAGGCTTTTTATAAGAGTTTGAGCTCTCCCTCTAACGCCGGCCAAAGAAAGAGACTATAATCGTAGTAGAAGAAGAAGACGAAGTGAAAATATAAAAAGTTACGGGTTTTTGAGATTTTTTTCCTTCTTGTTAAAAAAGTAAAGAGAATCTTATGTTATTAATTATGACAGCTATGTTACGGTAATAATTAACCCCAAAAAATATTAACTTACTATAACATGATCATGATAATACTGTTACCAAATTAATAACAGGCTACAGAATGTTTTTCTAGACGTTTAAAGTTAAACAACAGCTGTTTTTTAATAGATTTATTAAATTAACTCCAATGATTTTTATATTTTAATAAAAACAAGCTAGTCTTGTGAAATAGTACTATGTCTAACCCAACCGTTGACAAAACCTATAGTGCCTGAATGATGCATTTTAATAAAAAACTATTTTATGTATTTTCTCAGCTAATTCTTTGAATATTCTATTCATGACACTGACATTAGATTAGTTTTTTTAATGTATTGTCTAAGTGTCATACCTAGACATGGTCATCATAAAGCTAATTAGTGGTTGTATATAATATGCTGGAGTTTCAGAAAATTCCACTGGCTAGAATTCTTGTTTGTCCATGTGTTTGGTACCATTCCTTAGAAAAACATATTTGATTTTTTTTTGACATATTTGTTAAATAAATTATTCTCAAACCGAACTTAACCGATATACCCCACCAAATTAAAGTAGGTGATTATTACAAATGACAACACATTCTATAACTCGGTCTTAACCTCCACATGGTCATTGCCATGACCATGTTTATCCAAATAAGACACAGCCATGGCTGCGTGAAGAGCTGCTCCAAGCGGAAGAGCTTCTTCGTCAACAAAGAAGTAAGGCGAGTGAAGCGGCTTACCAGCTCCTAGCGTCTCATTCTTTATCCCAAGCACGAAGATAGCAGCCTTAGTCCTTTGAGTGTAGAAGCTAAAATCTTCTGCTCCCATTGTCACTGGAAAATCATGGAAGTTATGCTTTCCGATCATAGCTTCAGCTACTTTTCTTCCATGCTCGTATAAGCCCTCATCGTTCTTCATTACCGGGTGAAGTGAAGGCTCTTTCTCTCCAAAATCTACTTCAGCTTTGCATTTGTATACCGAGGCTTGTGCCTCTGAGATCTGCATCATCATCATTATTATCAACAAGACTTGTAAAGAACAATGTGTAAACTAATCTCACTTTACCTCTTTGATTCGTCTTTGGATAAATAAAAGTCCATCGTTGCTTAAGCTTCTGAAAGTTCCTCCAAATTTGGCAGACTGTGGTATTACATTTTGAGTATGGCCTCCATGAATGTATCCAACTGTAACCACCTGAAAAAAACATTCAAAGTTCTGTCTTGATTCTGATTTGTCAAACAAGAAGATGTTTTAAGCAAACTTACACCAGCTTCAAGAGGATCCATTTCCCGTGAAACAATCTGTTGCAAGGCGAGAACTGCGGAAGAAGCTGCAAGAACCGGGTCTTTAGACAAGTGTGGTGTAGCTGCGTGGCTACCTTGACCGTGGACTGTGACTGTGAACACTCCTGCACCTGCAAGAACGGTCCCGGGCCTAGCGCCGATACCACCAGAAGGGATTGTTGGAAAGACATGTACGCTGAGAATTCCATCTAAGTCGTCTAGAATATTATCTTTTAGCACTTCAATTGCACCTCCATAGCCTTCCTCGGCTGGTTGAAACACAAGTTTCACCGTCCCCTTTACCAAACAAAAAACAAGTTTCATTCCAAGGTTCACCAGATAAGAATCTGACCAAGATCAAAGTTGTGTACTTTGTGTTTACGGGCTACACTAAAACCAGTCAAACATATTACTACTGTGTGGATGTATGCATGTATATACACAACACTGTTCCATTCATTCTTAATAAAAAAAAAACAATCAAAATCTGAGAACTTTCACATTTGGTTTGGTGGGATAACACTAAATCAATCATAACATATCACTGTTGTGTATACAAACTGAACTATTGTTTCATTCATAACATATCACTATTGTCTGGCCCATTTATATAAAGTTGACATTTTGATTTGCCGGGCATACACTAATCAAAGAGCTCAAACATATACATAGATCAGAATGAATCAAGAAAGCGATAGAGAGAGAGAGAGAGAGAGAGAGAGAGAGAGAGACCTTGATAAGGTGTTTTCTGGACTGAAGAAGCTTAGCAGCACCAAGAAGCATAGCAACATGAGTATCATGACCACAAGCATGCATCTTTCCATCTACTTTACTCTTCGATTCCCACTCCACTAGTTCCTTTTCTCAATCAACATTTCATAATAATTAGTGAAAGTAATTTCAAAAAAATCAAAACTTTGATGAGATTAAAAGAAAAAACATAACAACAAACCTGTAACGGAAGGGCGTCCATGTCGGCTCTGAGTCCGAAAACGGGTTTTGAACCAGATCCGATCCAAGCCACGACGCCAGTCTTCGCCACAGGCCATTTATACTTCACTCCGAGTAAGTCAAGCTCGTCTCGAATGAGTTGACTCGTTTTGAACTCCTGAAACCCTGTTTCCGGGTTCTCGTGAATCCTCCTCCTGATTCCTCTCATCCATTCGAAGAACTCAGGTTCCTTCGCTGCTTCGAGCATCCCACGAGCCATTGACTCGAGACCCGACGACCCTGAACCGTAGCTCAGAGCTGGAGACAGAAGAAAGAAGAAGAGGAAGCAGACCCCTGAAAAATTCATGATTTTCAGAAGAAGGTGAAGATTGAAGACTCCGAGGTGGAGTATATAAACACGTTCCTCAATTAACCCACGTGTTGACAATTATTTAACTTATTGTTATTACACAACACATATCCAGGACATATGATATCTACTGGAATTCAAGTAATAAGAAGAAGAAGAAACAAAAGTAATACCAAACAAATCAAAAATCTTACTTTCCGAATGTAGAAATGAGTCATTTGAATACAATGGTATATTAGATATATTTACTTTAAATGGTAGTATGAAAATATAGGAACGTATATTTTTCTTTAGAACAGCACGACATTACCACAAATGTTTAAAACACTTAGAGCAATAAAATCTAATGAAGTAGTTGTTGTTTGTGATAGATGGTTGCTCACAAGTTACATCTTCACTAGTTCCAAAAAAAAAAAAAAAGAGCTTAATTTCCAAACGGTACGCATCTTTACTTACGAATTATACGATTGGTGATTTCAATGAAATTCAGACGAATACAACATAGAGAAGTAGGATGTAATCAAATTTCAGTTTTAGTAATAAATCCTGTAATAATTAATCTGCTTAATACAATGATGTCATATAGCGAGTCTCAGGCCCAAAAGAGCATTCGAATTGGCCCGACCCGGAAAAGAGATAAAATGATTCGGATCGGGGAGAGGAACAATGGAGTGAGGATCAAATCTTCGTGGGTTCGATGTCATTTCCGCTTCTGATTATCGTGCCATAAGGTGAAAGAACAAAACTTTTTATGGAAAACCTTTTGATTAGGATTAGATTCCCCGAATATTCGCCAACCAATAAAAACTAGTTAACTTTTCATCTTCCGTCTTCTTCTCAGAATCACCTAGAAAAGACACAACAAAGCGTTATTCTTCTCGCACTCGCACCCTCCTCCAATCATCGAAAATGGCTGACAGTGGTAAGTAAAGTCACGTTCTTTCTCTGTCTCTTCTTTTTTTTTTTCTGAATTTTCCTCTTTCTTACACTTTTGTTGTGTGACAATTTGATGAAAGGTTCTCTAGATCAGTTCCTGGCTGCTGCCATTGATGCCGCTCAAAAAGCTGGACAAGTCTCTCTCTTTTTTTTTGTCTCCCTTGAGTTTGATCCATCGAGTGGCTAATATGGATCCTTTTGGTTTATCGTTGTGCAGGTCATTCGTAAAGGCTTTTACGAGACCAAACATGTTGAACACAAAGGCCAGGTTTTTTTTTTTTTTTGTTTCAATCATTATTAAAACGTGTCGGCATGTTTCTATAGCTACACTGAAGTTGCTTTTGTTTAGGTGGATCTGGTGACGGAGACTGATAAAGGATGTGAAGAACTCGTTTTTAACCATCTCAAACAGCTTTTTCCTAATCACAAGGTCTTTATTCTTCTCTCTTTGTTAGCTTCTTCCTTGCATTGCAGTGCATTGTATTGATCGTTGCTATGTAACTAGTTCATTGGAGAAGAAACAACAGCTGCGAATGGTGTGACTGAACTAACAGACGAACCTACTTGGATTGTTGATCCTCTTGATGGAACTACTAACTTCGTTCACGGGTCTGTTTTTGTGCTCCATTCCCATTTTAAATGACTCTTTTATTTCCTTCATTAAAAAATAGTAATATGAAATGGTGTCTATGCAGGTTTCCTTTTGTGTGTGTTTCCATTGGCCTTACCATTGGGAAAGTCCCTGTGGTTGGCGTCGTCTTTAATCCTATTATGGATGAGGTAAATGACTCTAGACCCTCCTCATTGTAGCCATCTCTATATTTCAAGTTTCTTTGGTCGATACATGTTATACCATTATGGATACTTTACTTTTGATGATTCTGTGGACATGGATTGGATATAGCACGATGATGTCTCCCAATTTTTTACATAATATCTTATGATAAAACAGCTGTTCACCGGTGTTCAAGGGAAAGGAGCCTTCCTGAATGGAAAACCAATCAAAGGTTGGGAACTCTATCTATTATACCTACTTTCTTTCACACCTTACAGTCTAGAGATTTTTTTGGTCAAGAGATTCAATGGTCTTTTTTTTTTGCAGTATCAACTCAGAGCGAGCTTGTAACCGCTTTGCTCTTAGCAGAGGTACTTTCTTGTGTCACACTAGACTGTTATGAAGCCTCGGCTCATCACTTATATGAATACAGGCGGGCACTAAAAGAGATAAGGCTACACTAGACGATGCTACCAACCGGATCAACAGTTTGCTGACCAAGGTGACAAATTCATTTCGAGAGAAGCTCCATTATTTGGATCCTAACCTTTACCAAAAATTCATGATCTTGTCTTCCGTTTGATTCATCAGGTCAGGTCCCTGAGGATGGGTGGCTCATGCGCACTGGACCTCTGCGGTGTAGCTTGTGGAAGGGGTGACATCTTCTATGAAATCGGTTTTGGCGGTCCATGGTATAATGTCTTCCTTTTCTTTTTTGCTTAGATACACAAACAAGACTTGATCTAAAATGGGCATATCATCTCACTTCACAGGGACATTGCAGCAGGAATTGTGATCGTCAGAGAAGCTGGTGGACTTATATTTGATCCGTAAGAGTTTATTTTTTCTTTAAGCCAATACACACAATGCAACAACAGGACAAAGCTTTTAACTTGTTTTTGTTTGTAATGGTTCAGATCCGGTAAAGAGTTGGACATCACATCGCAGAGAATTGCGGCTTCAAATGCTTCACTCAAGGAGTTGTTCGTGGAGGCGTTGCGGCTTACAAATGTGTGAAAGTTATCTATTCTTTTGCTTATGGTCACACCTCATGAACTCAATTCAAAAACCATATATGATTAGTGTGACAAATCAGAGCGTTTCATTTTATAACTATGTCACAACCAATTGAGTTCTCTTTTGGGGCTATATTTACCATTTTAAGATTATTGAAAACTCTAATATTTGGTATTAATTATACTTTTCGGCTTTTTCATTGTTATTTTTTTTAAATGATATAAAAAACAATTTGTAATTAGAAAAGAGAAGACGACATGCATGTAACCATCTTCACAAATTCATGTTGTAATATTACACCTGCATTTTGCTATTTTTACCTTTAAAATATACGAATTTATAATAAAAGTGAAATATGCTTCAGTTTATGTCTATAAAATAGTAATCTTTAAATATATAGTTAAAAATAAAAATAATGTTATTTCTTTCTTTATAAATAGGAAAAGAAATAGAAATCTCTATTATGAAAAAATAGAGGTGGTTTAGAGTAATTTCAGTTCTAAATATTATTACATCCGTTTATTTTAGTTGTCGTTTTAGGTTTTTGCACTCAGGTTAAGAAAACATTTAATTTTGTGTATTTTCAAAATAAAATATCATTATTTATAATTCTAACCATATTTCAACTAATTGAAAAATAGAATAATATATATTAATAAATTATACATTAAAATTATAGAATGAAAATTGTATCCTACAACAACAATTAAATCGAATGGAGGGAATAGTATAAAAGTTAAAGAGATTTGAATAAAAGGGTATGTCTATCAGTAAAAACTCATTTGGGGTTCTTATTTTTTCTTTGATTTAAAAATAAATAAAAATAAAAGCAAATCAATATATACCGTCACGTGTCAGTGATGTCTACAAAACAGTGCAAGAGATATTTTTAATTAATTTTTAAAATCGATTCTTAGAAATAGTGGTGGGATACCACTATTTTTGATCAAGAATCCCTAAGAATCCTGATGGACATGACCTAAGTTGTATCATATTGTGATTAACTGGACAAGTTCAAGGCCTTTTCGTGAATAATCCAAAAAAAAGATAACAAGCCTGGCCCAGAATCAGTTCGGTTCGACCCGACCCGTACAAGGAAGTAACCTGCGGAGAGGGACGAACAACGGAAGGAGAGATCTTCGTTTTCGTTAGGGAGCTTTGTTAATTAATCGGAGCAGGTGATGGATGCACAAGCGAAGAAGAAGGCGTTGTTCCGATCTAAGCTGAACGCTAAGAAGAAAGAAACTCGCATCGATTCTCCTCTCGTTAGGTAAAAACCATTCTCTCTTCGTTTCCATGTCAATTACTTCTGCAAACATCCAGCTTTTAAGTTGTAACGATTACAAATCTTAATCAATATTCTTTGAATTGGATTTGCAGGTACAACGAATCAGAGCAGCCTGTGTGTCGAGTGTGCAATATCGTGTTGAAGTCTGAATCACTATGGGATGTACACCAAGCTTCTCGTAAGCATCACGAGGTAATCTGGTGTTAATAGTTTAAAACTAGTCATGCTCTTTGTATTATGGATTGCTACTGAGTAGTGAACTTATAATCGTTAGCTTTAGAGAGTCTCTGTTTATGTTGTGTTTAATCTCAGAAACTTAGCTTCTTCTTTTTTTGCAACTCAATGCTGGGACAGGCTATCGATAATCTAAAGGCTAGTGCAGCAGGGATTCAAAGAGGTACCAAACCTGCTGAAACTAAGCCAACAAAACTTGAAAGTTCTATATCATCCAAATCTCACACATCATCTGCTCTTCCTCCAAATTTCTTTGAGCCTGCTGTAAAACATCCTGGTAATGTCTTATGTTCTTTCCTTTGTGTTTCAGATTTATTTTCTTTATTACTAACAGCTGTAACGGTTCCATCTCTTAGTAGATCCTAGATAGACTATCTGTGTTAAGTTGTTATTTTATCTCCATGGAATGGTAAAATGTGGAAAGCTTATGTTGTTGAAATATTGATTATAGTTTCCATCATTGTTTATTGTGGCACAAGCTTATTAGTCAACTATATGTGTTCAGAATCTGCAGAAGTTGAATCTTCAAAACCTAAGAACGTACAGCAACCAAAGCAGACTATAGTAGGTTCAGAGACAAATAAGACTAAAGGACCTCTTCCAGACGGATTCTTCGATAGTCAGAAAACTGATTCTTCAGATATCAAAACCACCATTGACCCTAAAGAGAGTCAGACCCAGACGACTGGTACGGTGGTGAAAGGAGCCCTTCCCACTGGGTTTTTCGATAACAAGGAAGCTGACCTGCTTGCCCGTGGAATAAAGCTTGTCAAACCAGTTATTAAGTGAGTTTCTTATTTTGCAGTGAAGTCTTTGTGGTAAAGCATTTTCTTGGTGAACTTATATAAACATGGATTTTTATTTTTTTTGGGGTTACAGGGACGAATATAAAGAGTTTGAGAAGTTGATACAAGAGGATCTGCAAGTAGTGGATAGTCGCATGGAAGAAGAAGAGGTCGGATGACTTTCTGTCACACGATAACAACATTGTTTGACCTCATCTAAGCTCTGTTTATTAACTTAGGTATCGCTTTGCACTCTAATTCTCAGGTTGATGCTGCGGAAACTATAGAAGAGGAGGAACAACGAGAGCAACGGTAATTTGAGACAGAAGTTTGCTATAGCAAGAAGATGAATAAAGTTGAAAAACTTGTTTAAGATTAAGTAAATAGTTTGCCTTGTCTGTTTTATCATCTTCTGCAGATCATACAAAGAGAAAGTGGAGATTCTGAAGAAGAGGAAGATGGAACTGAAAGCAGCTAGATTAGCTAAGCGCAGCAAAACCTCTGAAGGGTCAGTTAAAAAACCGAAGAAGACTGAAGAAGAGTCGCCCAGCGATGATGAGGAGGATGACGAGGATTCTGCTGTTGATTGGAGAGCTCAACATGTTTGAAATTAGACAGTGTTCATCTCGTAAAACATTCAGTCTTGTGTTAGGATCCGAATCAATTTGTCATGGAGAATTCTCAAAGCTTATTATATTTTCAGAGCTTATTACATTGGTATAAACTGATCTCCGATTAGAGCATGAACTAAATTTGCTAATCATCACGAAACTTTATGACATGTTGTAACATTTAATGACTTGGTTATCTATCTATAACTTGTGGTTATAAATAAGACTCTGGTCATCTCACTTTCACGTGCTCTTCGTGCAATCAAATGTATTTGTATATTCACTACACTACATCATCATTATCTTTTGATCTTATCCATATGTTATAAACGTAGATTATTAAGTTTAGTAACTAAAGCTATTATTAAGTTTTGTAACTAACCTCATATAAGTTTTGTAACTAAACTCATATAAGTTTTAGAAGAATAATTAATTTCGTCGCTTAGATGTTATTGTTCATCAAAATAACTCGTGTTGCTATTTTTTTCTCACCATCTCATCAATTTCAAAAGTTGAAAACTCAGCCGCCAAATATAGACGTAACTGAATTTTCATAAAAAATAAAAAGGAAATAAGAAAGAAGAGAGAAGAGAGAGGTTATCTTCGATCTGATTAAACCTGTGATTCAGAGGAAATGGGAGGTAGTAGCGGCGGCGGAGTTTCGTACCGGAGCGACGACGTCGACTCGGACGCGGAGTTGGATGATTACGAGGTGGATGATGATTTCGGAGAAGGCATTGTAGAACCCCGAGGAAACAGATTCAATCCCCTCACGAACTTCTTAGGATTCGATTTCGCCGGTGGCAACGGCGGAAAGTTCGCCGTCGTTAACGGAATCAGAGATATCTCCAGAGGTTCCGTTGTTCATCCTGATAACCGGTAACTAATCATATCCAGTCATATGTTTTTTTAAATATTTTGTTCCAAGGTCCCTAATGAGTTTATTATTTAATAATTAGTCCCTATATTTTAATTAGCCCACTAACTTCGCTTGGTTGAATCTAATTGATTAGACTATAGTATTTGTATAACAACGTTTGGGGTCAATTATAGTGAAAATGAAAAAAACTTAGGGGCATGAGTGTGGTTTATTCTTATTTATCCATTTTCCCGCCACGTAATCAGTTTCTCAATGGTCTACAAATAACCGTTGGCTAACCACTGAGACTGATCCTAACCGAAGAATACTCTGTTTTACTGGAGAGTTTAGTTTAGCTACAAAAAATATTATATAGGAATCTGAAGATTGATCGATTTGCAGATGCTACAAGGCGTGGACCATGTTCATAGTGATATGGGCACTTTACTCTTCCTTCTTTACTCCATTAGAGTTCGGGTTCTTCAGGGGATTACCAGAGAATCTGTTCATCCTCGACATCGTTGGCCAAATCGCTTTCTTAATTGATATTGTGCTAACATTCTTCGTGGCTTATAGAGATAGTAGAACTTACAGAATGGTCTATAGACGCAGCTCCATCGCTTTACGGTACTATTAACTTCTGTTTTTATGCTCTGTTTTTATTAAAGGAACGACCTTTTAACTATTCATGGAGTACAACAACTTTTGCAGCTACTTAAAATCATCTTTTATTATTGACTTACTCGCATGCATGCCATGGGATATCATCTACAAGGTACACACTTTTTTATATTCTTTAATTTCGTTTCGTAAATCAATGGGAAATATTTGAAAACAGACTACAGGTGGAAAAGAAGAAGTGAGATATCTATTGTTGATAAGACTCTATCGAGTTCGTAGAGTCATCTTGTTTTTCCATAAGATGGAGAAAGATATAAGAATCAATTACCTTTTCACAAGAATCGTCAAGCTTATATTTGTAGAGCTCTATTGCACTCACACCGCGGCTTGTATCTTCTATTACTTGGCCACCACGCTTCCCGCTTCTCAAGAAGGGTACACTTGGATTGGAAGCTTGAAACTGGGAGACTACAGTTACGCTAAGTTTAGAGAGATCGATCTCTGGACCCGTTACACCACTTCTATGTACTTCGCTGTTGTCACTATGGCAACTGTTGGTAAGTTCTGAAAAACTCAAAACTAGGTCAATTATGTTTTCTGATGTTTTTTTTGATGCAGGTTATGGAGATATACACGCGGTTAATATGAGGGAAATGATATTCGCTATGGCCTACATTTCATTCGACATGATTCTAGGAGCTTACTTGATCGGTAACATGACAGCTTTGATTGTAAAAGGTTCAAAGACAGAGAGATTCAGGGACAAGATGGCGGATATTATGAGGTATATGAACCGAAACAAACTCGGTAGAAACATCCGTGGTCAGATCACTGGACATTTGCGGTTGCAGTATGAAAGCAGCTACACCGAAGCAGCTGTTCTTCAAGACATACCTGTCTCTATCCGCGCTAAGGTAAATGAAGATCAGATGCTTTCTTTAAAATTTCAGATTCAAAATGATAAGACAAATGTATAAACTTATTTTTTTTTTTTTTAACTGCAGATTGCTCAAACTTTATACTTGCCGTACATTGAGAAAGTCCCTCTCTTTCGTGGATGCTCATCTGAGTTCATTAACCAGATTGTAAGACTTTTGATTTGTGGACTGTAAACATCCAAACTTGTCATTCACGTAACTAAAAAAAAAGAGGCATTACTTTTTCTTACAGGTTATAAGACTTCATGAAGAGTTCTTTCTCCCTGGAGAAGTGATCATGGAGCAAGGAAGCGTTGTGGATCAGCTCTATTTTGTTTGTCACGGTGTTTTGGTAAACAAAGTTCCTTCCTCGTGTGTGTTTCATCGAAAACATGTTTTTAGAATGTTGAAACTCAGAGTTTAGTATTCAAAATCAGGAGGAGATAGGTACAGCTAAGGATGGATCTGAAGAGATTGTATCACTTCTTCAACCAGATAACTCTTTTGGCGAGATTTCAATCCTCTGCAACATTCCTCAGCCTTACACAGTTCGAGTTTCCGAGCTGTGTAGGATTCTAAGGCTAGATAAGCAGTCTTTTATGAACATCCTAGAGATATATTTCCACGATGGACGGAGGATTCTCAACAATCTGCTTGAAGGTAAAGAGTCTAACGTCCGGATTAAGCAGCTGGAATCAGATATAACCTTTCATATAAGTAAACAAGAAGCAGAGCTAGCTTTGAAGTTGAACAGTGCTGCTTTCTATGGTGATCTTTACCAGCTTAAGAGCTTGATTCGAGCTGGAGCTGACCCAAACAAGACTGATTATGATGGAAGATCTCCTTTGGTATGCTTTTTAAAAGCTTTCTTTAACCAAACTTTGAAACATAAATAACATGTTTTTGTTTTACAGCATCTTGCAGCCTCTAGAGGATATGAAGACATTACATTGTATCTTATTCAAGAATCAGTAGATGTAAATATCAAAGATAAGCTGGGTAACACACCGTTACTAGAAGCAATCAAGAACGGGAACGACCGTGTTGCGGCTTTACTTGTGAAAGAAGGTGCAACGTTGAGCATAGAGAACGCAGGGACTTTCCTCTGCACGGTGGTTGCTAAAGGAGACAGCGATTTCTTGAAACGGCTTCTCAACAACGGGATTGATCCAAACTCTAAAGATTATGATCAGAGGACTCCTCTTCACGTTGCTGCTTCTGAAGGGTTGTATCTCTTGGCTATGCACTTGGTAGAAGCTGGTGCTAATGTTCTTAAAAAAGACAGGTAGTTATATAATATTCTGATTCTTTATTTTACCTAATAAGTAGCGGCAAGGCCGGATCTAAGATTTCGAAGGATATGAACATTTCTTTTAAAAACTTACACAAAAAAGTTTTGGGTCATATACCTATGTCCAATGTTTCATAAAGCTGTGCTTAGATCCGACCATGAGTAACGGTTTGTTAACTATGTTAACAGGTGGGGAAATACACCTCTAGATGAAGCCCTAGGTTGTGGTAACAAGATGTTGATAAAGTTACTTGAAGATGCTAAGATTTCTCAGATGTCTTCGTTTCTGAGTAGCTCCAAGGAGCTCAAAGGTAGCTAATATTGAACTACTAATGTTTCTATTCAATGGTTAAGACATTAAAGGAGCTGTTTGGATGATTTTCAGATAAAGTATATAAGAAGAAATGTACAGTGTACTCTTCACATCCGAATGATCCCAAAGAGAAAAGAAGACGGGGGATTGT
The DNA here is from genome assembly GCA_905132765.1 of Moricandia arvensis. Lineage (NCBI taxonomy): Eukaryota > Viridiplantae > Streptophyta > Magnoliopsida > Brassicales > Brassicaceae > Moricandia > Moricandia arvensis. The sequence goes on from CAJHQP010000061.1 coordinate 95,672, forward strand.
GTTGTGGGTGCCTCGAAGCATCGAGGAGCTTGTAAGAACAGCAGCGGAACAGCTGAATGTTCCGGAAGCTTCTTGTGTATTATCTGAAGATGAAGGTAAAATTATTGATGTAGAGTTGATAAGTGATGGACAAAAACTATATTTGACCGTTGAAACATAATGTGAAAAAACAGAGTAAATACAAAAAGAATTGTGTATTGTTTGATTAAAATGATTTCTTCACGTTCTTCAAATGCATAGAAGAGCCTACACAGTTTGTGTTCTCGATCTTGTTTCTACATCTGTTTAAGTTCCGCAGCAGCTCGCTGGCTCTCTCTTTGGTCTTATCCTCGCACCCGACTTGTAATACCACCAAGAGTTTCTCGAAGGCACCTACTTGAAGAGCTTCGGTCAACAAATGATCTTCGTTTTCTCTGTTCTTACTCCATAGCTTCCAAAGAATCGAGACAGAGCATTGCGTTGCGAGATCCGAAACGCGTAGGATCTTCTTCACTAGAAGAGGAACGATCAAAGCGTTTCTAAGAACATCTTCTCTGCCTTGCTCGTTGTCGCATACGACGTTTAGAACAACGAGACATCTCTCGCAAACGCTCTTTTCAGCGTTGTTCACTATCATCTCTGTGATCAATGCGACCAAGCTTAACTTCACGAGTGTTGCAGTGGTCTTGTCGTCACATGAGATTATTCTATAAATCGCCATTAGAGATGCTTTCGTCGAGCTTGACGAAACAGAGTCTTTGATGATCTTTAACAATCCTTCGCAAGCTCCTTCGACGTTTGTTAACGCGTAGACAAACCTCTTGTCTATTGCAATAACCTCTTTGATACAGAATATAGCGTTTTGCCTCGTTTTAGCGTCTGGAGCGTTCAAGAACCGCACGAGAGTGTTGAGGGAAGCTGTTGATCCCATCTTGGAGAAACCCTCTGTTCGACTCAGAGGCAACCAAGATGAGAGAAGAGACAACACTTCCTCCAATAGACTCGCGTGTTGCTCATGCCCCGACGAGAATCTTTGGAAGCAAGAAGACAACGCTGAAACGACTCCGTTTTGGAGTAAACACTTCTTGTTAGTCTCTCCATTGTCTTTTACCATGTTCTTGATTTTACTCACAATCTCCAAACACACTGCATTTTCCGTCGCGTTTTCAAGTCTCCGACATATCTCAGCCGCATCACGCGGTGTCAACAGCACGCGTGGTGACTTAACCAGCTCCATTCTTGGTGATCGGAGTTGAGCTGAAACTTTGGTTTCCACGACGGAGGTATCGCCGGAAGTGAATAAGTTACGTCTCTCTGCTCTTCTTGATCTCCATGGAAGCACCATAATCTCTTCTTCTTCTTTCTTTGTTTGGTTTCCTCTTTACAAAAACTGAAAAGTTAGATAAGTTGTATGAGTATACATTGCATGAATGAGGTTTGGTAGTTATATATTTATATATACATAGACGACGTGGTCAAAGGTTGTATAAGCTTGAAAGATGAAAAGGTATGAAATGGAACAGCTTTGATTAATCTGTGTGAACTAAATTGGAATGTTGACCGTTGAAAATCTTTGCAATTAGTATTCTAGGTCCAGATTTGTGACTTTAAACTTTTTTTATTTTCATATTAATAAAATTAAGAAAGATTAGTAACTATATCATACCAAGAACCATACAGTATTATAATAACCTTTAGATCACACTTGGTTTCTCTTAAATAATTGTATACTTCATGTTTTTAATACATCAGTTCTCAATACTGCTAATAAGCTCGAGGTATTTGGAATAGTTACGTTACTGACTATAATATATAGTACAAAATTACAAATTACATAAGCGCTAAGTATTTGAAATGGACTGGGTAATATTGGAACACGCCGGGAGAACGTATGTGAGACTCAATTGTTACTGAAATAAAAATCGACTATTTGGTGAGTTTTTTAGACCGTCATGTAAAAAGAAAACCGAGTAAACGAAAGACTTTGGACCAAGGCGTGTGCGACTCGGGCTGGGTCGCATTTCTGTCTCCAGGGTCCGTGTTTCAGTGTTTGTTTACTTTTCCCCCGCGTCATTGGTTTCTTTCTCCAATCATGTTTCAGTATAAATAATTAATACACACGTTACATTCTAATCCAACAAAATAATATACGTGATAGGTGAGTTAAAAGTATCTGTATAAACAGTTATACAGGTATATTCGATTTGACCCAATCAAACCCAACTTTAAAAATGATGTTAACGATTAAATTTAAAATTATTTGGAGCCCAATGAATCCACAGAAAAAATAAGCTATGCAATTCTGGAATCCAGCAATTTAAATAAATAAGCAGTGTGGGCCGAAGTGTAAACACAGTAGAAATTCAACTATATGGGCTTATGGGCCTTCGGTTAAGACCGGCCCCTTTTGGGATTTTACTGAAATAGAAATGTGCCTATACACCTACCATTTATTTGTACAAGTCCATGTATTGATTAGAGTTAATATTTAGGCCTTACAAGATCAAATCTTAACATATTATTTAGTGATTATAAGCTTCGCATCTTTTTTTAGTGCTATGTGTTTCACCAGCTCTTCTGCTAAAATAATGATCTCAGCACAACTTTGAAGACAAAATTTATACACACGTAACATTTATCCCACAGACAACGCATACAAAATATCAGGCGAATTATAATATGAACCTCCATAGATCTACTCCATGGAATAGAAGATATCCATGAAGAAAAATTGTCATGGAGGTTCAGATTCAATCTTGTCATCTTCCGACACAAAGTTGGTACAGAGATATAACCTATTTGCTTTATAGATGACTTTTAAACTTAAGATTCTCCAACAACGCAAACATATGTAATAAAATGTTTTCTCCAAAGAACTAGTCCATGGAAGAGGAAGGACTTCCATGAAGATAAATGTCATGGAGGTTGAATAAACTGATATTGTCATCTTCCGACACAAAATTGATACAAAAATTATAGCCTATCTTGCTTTGTAGATGACATCATAAATACAGAGATTCAATAAGAAGAAGAACCAAAAGAAACTAAAAACTAGAAACCCGGATTTAACAGAAACTGGGACTGAAGGAAGTGGAGATGAAAACATCAGTTATATACTCATGGCTGTTTAGGGCAACTCCATTGAGTGAACCAAAACGATGCCGGTTAATAATGGGCTTTTATTTGTTCCAATATTTAATTTGGGCTCAACTTATATCCTATTGGGCTATAAAGTCTCACAAGACAACAAAAGTAGTGACGACGACGATGATCTGGAATTTGTTTTGCCCTCAAGCTGATTCAGCATAGACGACGCTTGATATGATAAACAAAGAGAGATATTTCTACGTCATTCGATTTCATTACCAACGCTGTTTGCTGTAGTGGAGCTATTGGATTCATGCTCCTTTTTGGCAAAAGTAAAAAGAAGTGTTTAAAAGACTTAGAAATTGAAAAAAAAGTAATGTAAAAAAATCAACGTGCAAATAATATGATAAACGTTAATATCTTAACCAATAATACAGTGTTACCTTATTATTTCCTCCAAAGTCAAAAGATGAGGAAATTGACTTTTATTCACCTGATTCGCCAAATGAATATTACAACAATGGCGATCAGATCAGATATTACTTGCTTGTATAAATCACCTCCTCTATACATTATTAATATATAAATGCTTCAGATTAATTGAGAAAGACGAGAATTTACAGATTCCTCTCTGAAAAATCATAGCCTTTTAAGCTCCTCTCTGTTGTGTATCAGTTGGTAGTGTCTTCACCAGAGGTTGTTGTTGTTGTTGCTTGTCTTGTTTCAGACACTGAGACTCTTCTGGAATGTCCACTTGATGTTTCCACAACCTCTTCTGTCTCTGAAACTGTGTTGTCGTATGCAAATACTTCCATTGGGTGATTAAATTTACAGCTTGGACCAAACTTGCAGATTCCATAGCGACTATAGAACACACACAACGGTTCTCCCTATATCCAAAAACAATAGTAAAACAATTAGAACTTGAGTTCTAATCTAATTCAAGATTGCGTGTCGTTGAGCAGCTTACATGGCGTAAAGGGAGGCCAATGGGACTTAAGAGACAATCAGGAGGAGGAGCTTGTCTGTCTCTAGGATGATGAAACTTGCAAACTGTGCCAAATTTGCAGTCTCCTGTCTTCATGTAGAATTGGCATTCGGGTTGTCCTGGTCTCTCCGGGAAAACATTTTCACTCGGCAATGCGTAGAACCCTCCTAATGGAACAGAGGAGGAGCCTGTATTGAGACCCGAGAATGACATTTGAGAGTGAGACCCTGGCTCTTTGATCTCGCTCTGCTGCAAGTTTCTGTAGCTGTTGTGATCATTTCCGGTACCTGAAGGAGAAGAAGCTGAGCCGAGCTGAGCCTGGAGAAAACATTGATAAAAGATCAAAAGCAAGTCAGACTAGCTGAGGGTTAAGCAGTGTTGCTTTTTGACATAGCCTTACGCTGTAAGGGTTCCATCCTTGAACGGGTACAACTCCTTGAGGCATAAGCAATGGGGTGTAACCAGAGGGATCTTGCCATCGAGGGCTGGGAATAAAAGATGCTCTTGACCAAGGATAAGACTGTTGCTGGCCTGAAGTAGGAACCATGAGGTTGGTTGTTGGTTGAGGCTGAGGATGGTTGAATTTACAAGTGGCACCAAATTTACAGTGGCCAGTCCTTAGAAAATAAGCACAATCAACCTCATTCTGCATTGTTTAACAACAGAGAATCACTAAGAGGGGATGAAACAATGGCTAGCGTGATGATGAATGAGAAAATTGAGAAAGTAAAACATACGGAGCGTAAAGGATAGCCTAGCATATTGAGTGAGACTCTTCCAGCAATGCCAGCTTTGTTCCTAGGATGATGAAACTTACATGTTACTCCAAACTTGCAGGTTCCTGTCTTCAAATAGTACTAAACAACCCCAAACAACATACAGTGTAAAGATGACTCATGTATATACCAAAACTTGAGAAAATGCTTATCAAATTAAGGGAGAAGAGTATTGAATCACCTCGCATTCAGGCTGACCAATCCTTTCAGGGTATTCTCCTCGCATCCTTGCAGTGGCTATAACCTATAAGAGACATCAAAAGCTTCCAACTTTGGATCCGACCAAATAGATCTATGAACTCCAAAAATCAGACACAAGAACATACCAGTTCACGATCACGAGGATGGTTGAAGCGACAAGTTGAGCCGAATCTACAAAGACCAGTTCTGATGTAATAAGAACAATTGGGCTCTCCTGGTCGTTCAGGGTAAGAACCAGTTTCCATTGCTTCATCTGAACTCAAATTCATTTGCCACATTGCCTCTGATCACAACCCCCACCAACCCAAATATAGAAACAGATTCCAAGATTAAACCCAATCCGTACCAACAAAAAAAAATCAAAATTTATCTATCGATCAAAACTGAAAAAAAAAGAAGAGGAATAAGAAAGTGATGGGGACCTTGATTCATCATCAGAGGTGAAAGAGAGGACATAGGAACTCCGGCGTTAAAATCCATAGACGTGAAGAGGAATGTCTCCGACGATGATGATGAAGATGAGCATATGACATTATACTGTCATCACTCTACTACCGATACGCCGATGACCAAATCGTAATTCCTCTTACAAGAACACGAGGGTAGTGACAATGGACATAGACGAATCGTGTAAACAGAGAGAGAGAGAGAGAGGTAAGTGAAGAGAGAGACGAAAAGCTAAAAAGCGTTCTCGTCTCACCTCCACACAAAAGATACAAAGAAATTTAGAGATTAATTTATTATTAAATTAAAAAAGTTGATGCAGGTAACAAGACGAAACTACCCCCTACCGATGTTTTTTGCTGCCACTTTTATTTTATCTTCTCCACCTAAATTGGACGGTAGAGAACAAGTCGTCTAACAAATTTTATTATTTTGTTTCATTATCTTTGTTCTCTTCTGAATGGTTTATTCATCCAAACCAAACCAAACCGAAAGTCAGAGATTCGGTTACACACAATTCATCATAACAATCAAAACACCAAAATCCCAATTGAACATCTTGTAATGACGCTAAAAGCTAGTCTTGATTTGATTCTAACCTTGCTTTGGCTCTTTCGAGAGCTTTGAGCCTATTAGCTTCCATTCGTAGTCTCTGTTCCTCAGAAATGTTCTGAGCTCTCTCCATTGCCTTCAATCTATTAGCTTCCATACGTGCTCTTTGCTCTTCAGTAAGTTCACTGCTTTTATCATTGTTCTGTTCATCGCTTGGTAGCTTCTGAGTAGGTCTGGAATCCGTTGCATTATCAAATATCTCATTCAACATACTGTCCTGAAAAGCATCAGCATTTGTATCAATATCTACGCTCTTCTTCGATGGTATGTTCTCCTCGTCATAACTTGGCTGATCCATATCTAAGTCACCTGTAAGAAAAAAAAAAGAGTTTTCATCACAAACAAAACAAGATTGTACGTTGGAATGCAACCACACAAGACGTGTTTTCCTTGTTTTCATATCAATTACGCAGCACTGAGATACTAGTAAAGATTCAAGAGGAAAAGCTGATTCTGTGTTACATACCTTGATCATCAGAATGAGCAGCATTTTCCTCCTGCTTTTCGTATAACTTGTTTGGATCAACTCCACTGGCGACCCTTTCCCTCAGTTCGTTTATACAAATCTAAAAAAGGATAACACATTACCAAAGGGTTAACGTGAATGCAACATACTCATTGAGTGAATACATATAGTTTTTAGTTACTTGTAGAACCTAGAGTATGTTAAAAACCAAGGGTATGAGTTATGAGCACAATGATCATATATCACCAGGACAAAGCCTAACACACTCTCAGATTCTAGTACATGGAACTCACAAATCAACACATGATTGATTCAAACCGAATTCATAGATTCACAGTTGCCATTAAGAAACTTCAAGTTTGCATGAAGAACAATTACAAAATCAAAAGAGGTAATGTACCTTGACACGCTTAGTAGCAGCAACTTGTTGGACTTTATGAACAAACTGATCAAAAGAGTAGTAAGGTAGCAGATGAGAGTGCCACTCACTGTACATCCTTATCAAATTCCCCAAATCGCTAACCTAAAACAAACAGAAACACATCATCATCATCAAATCTGAGCATAACAGTTCTCGATCCGATATGATCAAGTTAATCGCGGGGAAACGACTCTACCTCTTTCCCTCGGCCACGATACCTGAAGGATCTAGGGAAGTGTCGGAGAACATAGCCGAGACCATCCTCCGAGAGCAGCATCTCAGGTGTTAGCTTTGGCCTTTGAACTCTCGCCTTCGTCGCTTTCGGAACAGTTCCGGCGGCTGCGGGATTCCCACTTTTGGCAAAAGATCTCTGCGAGTCATTGTTAGGGGTTTGAGATGGGGCGGGATTGCCGGCGACAGGCGCCGAGGATGGGCAATCGCGAGACCAGTGACCGGGACGGCCACATTTGAAGCATCCCGTCGGAGCCGATTCCATCCTTTTCACCTTTCGATCTTCTATGGCCTCTCTTAGGTCTTTATCAGATTCAATTGCGAAAATCATTTTGGCGGTTTATTTCTTCAATGGCGGGAAAAAAAGTTAAACCGGACGGGTTTAATCGACCCGGTTTCTCTTATTAAAATTTATTTAACAAAACCGGACGGGTTTAATCGACCCGGTTTCTCTTATTAAAATTTATTTAACAAAACCGGACGGGTTTAATCGACCTGGTTTCTCTTATTAAAATCTATTTAACAAAACCGGATCATCTGAATATTCCCTTTTTAGAAATAATTCAAAACCACTAGCATTAGTTAATGACCAGTACTTACTGCAAATCTACTTTAATGATCATATTATGTAATGATTTGAATAGTAAAAATCAATAAAAACCAGCATGAATCATGAGACTATGTGGATCTATTCATACTGATTTTCTAATACTAAGTTTTTAGCGTGATAACCTTATCAAATCCACTTATCTTTATTTGGGAGTGTGACAATTATTTTACAAATACAGAATTAGAAGGATGGTTCTCCATGCTTTTGGGAGATGTAGACAATCTTCCTAGGAGAAGTCATTCCTCTTCATCCATTCCAATGGTTTGGATTTGTCTCTTTTGTTTTCATTGTGTCTCTCTTTTTTTACGTGGGTCCTTCAATCTCCATGAAGGATCCAACCCATTGCTAAATCCTAAACAAAACAAAATGTTTATTTCTCTTAATTAATCACCTTCTTTAACCCTTCTAATTACTTTGCTTAATTTTGGAACACCATGCATTGTTTTCCATGTTTCTCAACGCCAAAGAGTAAAAAATCTCCAACTGCGAATGAAACTAACGACAATGAGACCAGACCACATGCACACGGTACGTATGTCCTAAACTCCATTTCTTTGTCTTTGATTCGACCAGTAATAATAACTATCACTTTCTTTTGTTCTTAAAAGAGAGGAAACACTCAGATGAAGCAGATCAACAGGAAGAAACAACGTTGAAGACGTTCACTTTCCGAGAGCTAGCGACGGCGACAAAGAATTTCCGGCAAGAATGTTTGTTAGGAGAGGGTGGGTTCGGTAGGGTTTACAAAGGAACCCTTCAGTCTACTGGCCAGGTGAGAATTATATACCATTTCAATGATCCATATATCATCACCATAATAAGTTGTTTTGGATAATGTGTATAGACAGTGGCTGTAAAGCAACTAGACAAGCATGGATTACATGGGAACAAGGAGTTTCAAGGTGAGGTTCTGTCATTAGGCCGGCTCGACCATCCCAACCTTGTTAAGCTTGTAGGGTATTGTGCTGATGGAGATCAAAGGCTTTTGGTTTATGATTATGTCACTGGAGGTTCTCTCCAAGACCATCTTCATGGTACATATAGAGAGAGAGCTTCTTTTACAACACGTTTTAACCTTTTTAAGAGGAAAAGCTAAGATGATTTGGTTTTTGCAGAGCCAAAATCAGACCACAAACCAATGGACTGGACGATGAGGATGCAAATAGCGTATGGAGCAGCACAAGGGCTTGATTACTTACACGATAAAGTGAATCCACCAGTGATATACCGTGACTTGAAAGCTTCAAACGTTTTATTGGACGATGACTTTTGTCCTAAGCTTTCTGACTTTGGTCTTCATAAGCTAGGACCAGGGACAGGTGATAAGATGGTGGCTTTGACTTCTCGAGTAAAGGGAACTTATGGTTACTCTGCTCCTGAGTATACACGAGGAGGAAATCTCACCATAAAATCAGATGTCTATAGCTTTGGAGTTGTGTTGCTTGAGCTCATCACTGGTCGAAGAGCTCTTGATACTACTAGACCTAATGATGAACAAAACTTAGTTTCTTGGGTAAGTGATCAAACCATTCACTGTTTGTAAAACACAGTCAAATCATCAGTTCCCTTATTTCTTTGTAGGCACAACCGTTATTTGGAGATCCAAAGAGATATCCTGATATGGCAGATCCAGTTCTTGAGAATAAATTTTCAGAGAGAGGGTTAAACCAAGCAATGGCAATAGCTTCCATGTGTGTGCAAGAGGAAGCAACAACACGTCCTCTGATAAGCGATGTAATGGTTGCACTTAGCTTCCTTTCCATGCCTACAGAAGATGGTATTCCCACTACTGTTCCTATCTTATCCTTCAGGGACAAGAGCATGTCTATAGCCTTGAGCCGACATGGTTCAGATCTTGAATCTCATTCTCCTGAACTAGTAGTCCAAGATGACAAGTCTAGTACATCATCTCCAGAGAGAGTAAACAAGAAGAAACGTGAGGAGGAAGATAGCTCGAGCGAATCTGATGAAGGGTCTGGTTCTAACTCACATGAAGAGGATCCAAACAGTGTATCATCAAAGCCTGTTGATGAGACGAACCAGGCGCAGAGCTTGAAGATAAACTATAGATATAGTTGGGAAGAAGTGGATGTTAGTGATGAGAAGCTAAGCAGTAAAAGCAGCCATAAATCAAATGATGAAAGCATATCTTCCTGCTACGATATCGACATGGAACATGATGATTCACCTAGGAATAAGGAGGAAGAAGAAGAGCATACTCATCCTGAGCACACTCATAGCTCAAAAACTGATGATGATCAAAGTGTTTACTTTGATGATGAATCAGGACATGATAATGAAGTATCTTTTCACCGGATAAAATCAGAGGTGGATATTGATTATGTTGAAGATGACAGTGGAACTTCTTTGCACCCAATTAAACCAGAGGTTAAATAGTGATTCTACAGAAGACTAAATTTTTCTTCATAATTTCTTTATTCATCCACTAAAGCAAAAGACACAAAAGAAATTGAATCCTTTTAAGGATTTATTTTTGAAAAGAACTTTCTGATTTGGGAATATAATATACACTTTGAAGTTTTTGTTTACAAATTTATAAACATTTCTCTTTGTATATGATGAGGGAAGATGAGCAAGACTATGATGAGCAAGATTAGACTATCTAGGGGAAGAAAAAAGAATTCGATTCTTAATTTAGTTCTAGTAAGTTAGGTACTTAACTGATAGAAATAATCAAATAATCCATATAGCATAAAAACATTAGACTATCTCAATTTTTATTTTAGTTATCTGATTTTTATTTAATTTTCTGTTTTTTTATTTAAATTTAATTTATTTTATTAATTAAATATTTTTTTTAAACGACACATCATCATACTTACCTGATTTTTATATCAATTTTTTACTTGGTAAACAAGTAAGCCTAATTGAAGTTTTTTTATGATATAAAATGTTACTTTAAAGGCAAAGTGTTGGTCGAAAAAGTTTCCACGACTTTTATGCAATTTTTTTTTGTCAAACTATAGCATAAATATTTACTATACCGTCTTTGGGGTTTTCTAAGTTTTTTCTTATTGTCAACAAATATTGAATACTATCAGTCTATACTCTAAAGAAATACAAAATTCAAACGAAGACCACTCGAGTCTTTACGTTGTGTGTAAGAAAACTGAGTTCCCTTTTCTCGAAGCTATTTCCTTTTCATATTAGAAACTTCACTTCATCATCTTATATATAAAGGATCATTCTTTCTTCTCTCAAAATCAGTACCATCACTTCTTTCTCTTGGGTTTGATTGTTCTGTTTCTCTCTGCCTCTTTGTTCTTCCTAATTCTTTACAAGTTACTAGAGATGTGTTTGGTAATGGAAGCAGCTGATGATCACGAGGGTAGTGTGTTAGTTGTGCCGCCGAATTTATCGATGGTTGAAGTTGGAATCTACCGGTCTTCTTTTCCTAAACCAGAGCATTTCGGTTTCCTCACAGCCCTTAATCTTCGTTCCATCATGTAAGACACCATTTGGTTTCTCTCTTCCTTCCTCTGTTTAGTTGGGTTTGATATTCCCTTTGGATTAGTAACAATTGTTCCTTTTGGTTTCGTTGTTGATCAGTTATCTTTGTCCTGAACCCTACCCGGAGGAGAGTTTGAAGTTTTATGAGGCCAACAACATCAAGCTTTTCCAATTTGCTATCGAAAGCCAAAAGGTGTGTGTCCCCAGTCTTTCTTTTTGGTCTTTTGAGTCATGTTGATTTTTTTTATAACTGGATTGCTTTTGATTTGAAGGATCCTCCAACTCCAATACCAGAGGATACAGTTTTGGCTGCTGTCAAAGTCTTAGTTGGTAATGAATCCAACACTCCACACTGCCTTTTGTATGTCTTCATTCTATTCCTTTCCCATGACTTTTAAGAGTAAACTGTGTTTTGTTTTCTCTGTAGATGTAAGAAACCATCCGATCCTCATACATTGCAAAGCCGGAAAGGTTAATAATATACATCAACCTTTATTCCTCTTTTATTTATAATTTTATGCTTGTAATTATTAAAGGATATTCTTATATGAGACTAGTTGTTAGACAACACTAAAGGCTGAACTCAATATGGTACATGCAGCATAGGACAGGTTGTTTGGTGGGATGCTTAAGAAAAGTTCAGAACTGGTGTTGGTCATCAGTGCTCGAGGAATATCAGAAGTACGCGGGTTTGAAGTGCAGACAAAGAGATATGATGTGTATTGAGACATTTGATACGGTGAGCTTCAGGCAGTGTCTCCTAAGCATCATGTATCGGTATCTCGGTTATGGCCCTAATAGGAAAAGGTTGCTCTATGAAGAGGACAATGTCCAAAGACAAAAACCGCAAGCTACTGAAGTTTGAATATGAGAGCAACCAAGTGGGACATGGTTCGGGTAACTAGATGATTGCTTAAAGAGAGAGAAGTTAGTTAAGATTCATAAACATACGTTTGATATGGGGTTAGAAGTTTATAGAAAGGCTACTATTCATTCATAACTAGAAACTGATGCATGAGAAGTCAATTAACTCAATGACAACTAATGCTTAAGTTGCTTTATCTTTTGTTTTTTACTTGTTCAAGCCTTAAAGTGTGTTTAGCAGGCTAGTAACCATTACCATTGTTCATTTACAATAAATTAGAAGAGGAAGAGAATAATATAATAAATTTGTTAGTAAACATTATTACACCATGTGCATTACCCAATCTATACCATGTGCAGTGCAGGACAAGGTTTCTGACAATATATTACCATATGCATGTTTTAAGAGCAAAGATCTCTTAATTAAAGTTGTCTTCTTAAGATAATCAAAGAATCCCACCAATTTGTATTAGCATTCTTGAACTAAAAGAGGCCATATTCAGTTTATTAACGACGGTGACTTTTAACACGTAAATATAATAGGAAAAGGTGAAAAACAAGCAATACTCAAACAAAACGTGGTCTACACTTAACAATGCCAAACCATATAAACAGAGAGACTGAAACCACAACACTAACCAAAACCAAATGATACTCATTCTTTATTCTTGCGAAGTAAGAACATTTGCAAATTAACAAAGACACAACAAGAAACAATCATCCACAGATCAATTTATTCATATAACATCCCCTTCATTTGAAAACAGCAGATAACAAGTATGAGATCATTAAAAAGATAGAAGCCATAAGCATCATCAACATAAACTCAGGAGCAGAGTAGCAAATCATTGTCTTAAACAAAACATAAAAGATAGATAAATTTTCAGACAGAAGCATAAGGGTTTTACTTTTTTAAGCTTCCTCTGATTCCAGGTTTAGGTTTGGACTCAGCCACTGGAGCTAAAACCGCATGGAGATTCACGAGCTTGGATTCATCATAACTGATCTTCGGATGCTTGGACTCGTGATGGATCTGCATGGTTTTGAGATCAGGAGCTGTGATTTTGCAGTGAGGACACTCGAACTTAGCGTGACCACCTTTCTCTTTCCCGGTCCGATCAGCTATTCCAGCCTTTCCTCCTCCTCTGTTGGTCAACGCAGCGTCGATCTTAGCTTGAATCTCCTTAGCTGTATGCTTCTTCGGCTTCGCCTTACCAGTCATCTTCAATGGTGGCGGCGACTCAGGGAGAGGCCCTAGCCCTAACCCTAGTTGTGCTCTATCAAGATAACGACTTAGACAAACAGAGTGCCGATATATATAAATATAAACTTTTTAAAGAAAATTGCAAATAAACCCCTCAAAATAACTACTTTTTTTTGTAATGAAACTCTTTTTTATCTTATCCGCTTTTGTCGGGAGGGGGATTTATAATGTGCGGAGAGGTACATGGTAAGGATGAATAAAAATAAAACGCAAGTAGCGCATCAGTCACCAACTACTACATGCACATCGATGTCTTCTGCTTCTTCTTGTTTATTTAATCTCCCTTTGATTCGATTCAGATCTCTCTCTCTTCCTTCTTCTTCCCGGTTTCTCCGTCTTCCTCCTCCATCATCTCTCCGATCCTTTTCGGTTCCGTTTTCACCGAGAAAGTTTCGAGCTTTCTCTTGTACGGCAATGACAGATTCTAAAGATGCTGGAATGGATGCTGTCCAGAGACGTCTCATGTTTGAGGACGAGTAAGTCTTTGACATGGGTTTTGTCCAAAATTGTACCTTTTGTCAAAAAGAAGAAAAATTGACGAGATTTGGTTCTGGGAAGTGGAAGTTTTTCGATTACCAGTGATTCAGGAACATAAGTCTATTGATTTGTTGACTTTCGATGTAATGATAAATGGTATCTGGATTTAGTAGCTGTTAGAATTAAATGGGCTAAAATGTCAACGCTTTAGTGTCTTACATGAAAGATTGTGACAGTGTTGGGAGGAGGAACATAGTCAGGTTAACCTATGTTGTTCTCAGGTTTCTTACATCTTTGTATATATAGTTTGTTTCCTTTTAGACTTTTCTGATGATGATGGTTGAGCCCTTTGATTTGATAGAAGTGTCTTCTAAGTTTTAGGTCTGTTGATGTGCAGTACAAGAAATTATACGGTCTCTACACCTTAGTTTAACGATTTGTTATTCATTGCGTGTCTTGCTTGCAGATGCATTCTTGTTGACGAAACTGATCGCGTTGTGGGGCATGACAGCAAATATAATTGTAAGTAAACTTGGTCGACTCGCATCCTATCTCTTTGTGTTTTTTCCTTGAAGTTGAAGCTTGTGTTCTTCTTTAATTTTCTTATAACTGAACTTAGATGCATCATGCGTCAAATGTCGTACATCTCTAGAGTAGCTAGTATTATTTTCAGTGTCTGCAAAGCGTGTAAATTCTCCTTCTTAAAGGACACATTATAGGACACTTTTTTCTCGTAGTCATTTTAACCAGACAAGGATAGTTTTCTCTTATGGAATAGTAAGTTCTGTCTTGTTCAAGTATAATATAGATGAATATAAGATGCTGCTGCTGAAATAGATTGAAGGAAATTTACTTAAGTGATAGAGGATGGCTGTTTTGCTTCTTATCTCTGCCTACCATTATTCAAGTTACTGATACCTCATAAAATGCGCAGGTCATCTGATGGAAAATATTGAAGCTAAGAATTTGCTTCACAGGGCTTTTAGTGTATTTTTATTCAACTCGAACTATGAGCTGCTTCTCCAGGTATTTGCTTATGACTGCTTTGAACTCAAGCGTACGAACTTGTTACTAGGCATGGTGGTGTCATATCTAGAATTACCTCTGTAGAGAATATAAGTTGAATAGGTATGAGTGGGTAGATAGTAAGCTTGATTTTATATATTTTGTTGCCTTTGGGTGTGGCTTTGATGCTGCAATGCTCTCGTAATCTTAGATGGTTTGCGGGTCTTAATAAGCTTGCTCTTATGCCATCCTAATGAAATTCTTTCTTCTATTTTGAACAGCAAAGGTCAAAAGCAAAGGTGACCTTCCCTCTAGTGTGGACAAACACTTGTTGCAGCCATCCTCTTTACCGTGAATCAGAGCTTATCGAGGAAAATGCACTTGGTCGGTATCTACTGGAAAAAATGTAGTACTTATTAATGCTTATACTTACTTGACTACTGACCTCACTGGTTTGTATCATACTCATTCAGGTGTGAGGAATGCTGCACAGAGAAAGCTTCTTGACGAGCTCGGTATTGTAGCTGAAGATGTACCAGTGGAAGAGTTCACTCCCCTGGGACGTATGCTTTACAAGGCTCCTTCTGATGGCAAATGGGGAGAACACGAACGTAAGCACCATTCCCTGAGACTCTTGTTGACCTTTTTTATTGGATACACACTTATGAAATGGAGCATTGATCTTTTGCAGTGGACTACTTGCTCTTCATTGTGCGGGATGTGAAGGTTCAACCAAACCCGGACGAAGTAGCGGAGATCAAGTATGTGAGCAGGGAAGGGCTGAAGGAGCTGGTGAAGAAAGCTGATGCAGGGGAGGAAGATTTGAATCTGTCTCCATGGTTTAGATTGGTGGTGGACAATTTCTTGATGAAGTGGTGGGATCATGTTGAGAAGGGAACTCTGAATGAAGCTATAGACATGAAAACCATCCACAAACTCTGAAATCTTCCTTAAGTTTTTGGGATAATCTTTCTGTTCTTGATATTTGTGATGATAATAATTGGAAGATGTGAGACTCTTAGATGTTCCAAGCAAAACCATTCAATAAAGTTTCATTTTTTATTTTGATATTATGATTTGTGTTTAAAACTCATAAAGAGTTAGAGAAAATGATAGCTCAGAAACAGAGTCGAAACAGAGGAAAGCAAAGATTACTTTTTGCCAAAAGGTACATTTTCTATCTGATCTCTCTTCTAATCTAAAAGGGTTAATGTCAAGACTCCATTATTAAAGTATGTTTACGGCTTTGTTATGCTTTACATCATCACTTTATTTCTCTTGAGACTCGAGCACACAGAGAGACAGAGAGTTTCCTTTTCCTTACAAAGAGTTTCTACTATTTCAGGTAAATGAAATGAGATTGGATCTAATCCCTTTTATTTTGGATGGTATGGTCACTTTCTTTTGATCTTAAAAAATAAAGAAAACCCAAATGAGTAGATTTTTTAAAACTCCTCATTGTTAACGTAATCTATGAGTTTATCCAACAAAAAGAGTTGGATTGTTTGATTGAGACTGCAAACAATCAAAGGAAGAAGATAAGATTGAAAAGTCAAAAAATGATTTTGGATGTAATGATAGAGATAGAGAGGAGAAACTAAACTCAAAAGAGAGCTTGTCTTCTTCAGAATGATGATCTGCAGATCTGCTGGGCATGAGAAGAGAAGTTGATACGTGTTGGAACATGTGCCAGTGTGCCTCGTGGCCGACATATACCTTTCAGGTTTTGTACTCGCAATGTTTTGTATTATTTGGCTAATTCTTTTGGGTTCCACTAAAGGAAATCACCTTTCAACAATTACCATTTATTACGTTAATTTATCCAATAATGACTCATCAGTGTTTTTTAAAATGTTAATAACAACCACGTAAAAGCAAAAACAAATAGACATGATTAACTTTAACGGATTAAACAGTGAACATGGTTAAGCTGACCAATAAGAAGTTTAGTACACTATAAAATATGTTTTTTTTTTCTTATCTTAGTTGGGATTAACATGGGATGATTGAACGATCGAGAGACCTTGTAATTTAATCATTCGATATTTTGCATGGATATTTTATAAATCAGGAAATAATAAATAATAAATAATAAATTGGTGGATGTCAGGAAATTATTGTGAAAGAAACGTCTTATCCAACCCCCCATGTTAATAGTGCCAGCCTGAAAAACACGCAATATTTAAGTTAGACTTAGCATTTTATCCAGGCCAATAACTCGAACCAGAACCGACTTAAAAAAATTAGTTCCGATTGACTACGAATAATATTGATTTTTCCGAAGAATCTTGTTGTAAAAAATCTGTGAGTCTTGGTTTGGATATGAGTCTTATTAGAGACTCTATGAATATCTGAAACTTGTAATGATATTAGGTATATATGTTTTGGTATATATATAAATGTTTTGGTATATTTTAGGTATCACATGTATTTTTAAGTTTTAAGGTTAGATTTTTGGGTTATTTCAAGTTTTAGATAAAGATTTTTTAAAATGTAATTTGGATAATCAAATATTTTTTTTGGATATATTTCAGATTTTTGAATTAGATTCTGATTTTTTTTTCTAATATCTTTTTAGGTATTTTGAGTTTAGATATTTTTAAATTTTTAAATATTTCGTATTTTTTTCGAATCTTAAATATTTAAATCAATCCAAAATTATTAAAAACCAGAAATAATGAATATTAATAGTTGCTAAATTGTTAAAATCCAATCAATCCGGACCCGACATCATCTGTATCACACAACTTCTAATTATCTCATTAGATTCAAATATCTAAGATCGACAAGATCCGATCCAAACTTGATCCGAGGACTATATACCCTTGCCTAATTTAAATTAGAAAACCCCATCATGTCTGGGAAAAAAAAAGGAAAGAAAAACATGCTAGTATTATTTGGTTGTATTGATTATATCGAGAGTGTGACGAACCTATCTCCATTACTGTTACTCTCTCTTCTCTCTCTCTCTCTCTCTGCATAAAAGTAGAAACTTGAAAGAAGAGAGAACGGGTTTGTAGTTGGTGGTTGCGTTTCTTTCTCTCCTATTTTCTGTTTCTCTCGACAACGCGCCAAACAAGATTCTTCCTCTTCTTCGTCTTCTCTCTCTTTTAATTAATTAATTTCCCGGATTGAATCTGATTCTGAGATCCTCCTACCATTTGATTGATCTGTCTGCTGGTGAGTGTCTTTTTCAGCTACAAATTCGATTGAAAGTTTGATTCTTTTTCGATTCTCAATGATTTTCATTTTCATTTGGTTGCAGACAAAGAAGAAGAGGGAGAGTGAGAGATAAGGAGTTCTGATGATTCTCGTGTTTGTAGTCTCTGTCCCAATCACTGTGTGATGGATTTTCAATGTAATAAAAATAAACTAACACCTCTCTTTCTTCTTTTCTTGTGTGGTGCTAATAGGAAAAAAAATCTACGTAGATCTCTTCCTTTTCCCCTCTTTAAAACTTTCTGGGCTTAAATTTATTTATTTTTGTAAGACCAAAAACGTTTTTTTGAAGACTCAAAAACGGCCAGACCAAACAAGTCTCTTACCTTTACCCTTGTCTTGGTCAGCTTTGAAAGGCTTGGTTCTGTATTAGTGTTCTTACATAAAGTAGCTGGACCTAAACTAGAGGTATATATGTTTCTTCTACTGTCTGAAATCTGAATCATCATTTGCTCTTTGATCTAAAAAATAGTTTTTTTCTAACAGAGATCTCTCTCCGTGACTGTATGTATCATCATTGCTCTTTGTGTTGATCATCATAGGGATCTAAAGCTTCAATCTTTCTCGCTGGAGGACCGTGGGTGTGATTGTACAGTAGCTGGTCTGGAGTGCCTTATTAATATAATCAGGGCCCTGAGAATGGGGTCCTGTTTATCTGCTGAGAGCAGGAGTCCCAGACCGGGATCTCCTTGCTCTCCTGGTTTTGGTGTGAGGAAGAGGAAGAGCTCTAAGAAGAGACTTGGTTCCAGGAACTCCTCCTTTGACTCCAGGAGAGATGATCCCTTGCATAGGGTTCCAGGTCGGATGTACCTGAATGGATCAAGTGAGGCTGCTTGTATCTTCACTCAACAAGGCAAGAAAGGCCCTAATCAAGATGCCATGGTTGTTTGGGAGGTTGGTTAGAAACAATAAGTCTCATGTTTCTCTTTGTTCTGGTTCTTATAGGTTATAGTGCTACAACCAGTAATTGATTCTATGCAAATGATTCTGATTGTGTCAAGTTTTTGTGTTGCAGAATTTTGGTTCAAGGACAGATACAGTCTTCTGTGGAGTGTTTGATGGGCATGGTCCATATGGTCATATGGTTGCAAAGAGAGTCAGAGACAATCTTCCTCTCAAATTAAGTGCTTATTGGGAAGCTAAAGTACCTGTTGAAGGTGCTGTAAAGACGATCACCACCGTTAATAGTGCAAGCATCATCAACAACTCTGAAGATGCTGCGGCTTCTTTTGTATCTGCTGAAGAAGAACCTAGGCCATCCGTTGATATGGAAGAGGAGAACACAGAAGAGTCCCAATCTGAATTGTTTCAAACTCTGAAAGAAACGTTTCTTAAGGCTTTTAAAGTTATGGACAGAGAACTTAAATTCCATAGAACTGTTGACTGTTTCTGCAGTGGGACAACGGCTGTGACTTTGATCAAGCAGGTATTGTCATGTCTTTATTATCGTAGTTCATTGTAACTGGTCTTTATTATATAAATCATCTGCAATGTCGTAGGGTGAGTATCTCGTTGTTGGAAACGTTGGGGACTCTAGAGCTGTGATGGGCACAAGAAACGGTGAAAATGCTCTTGTTGCTGTTCAACTAACTGTGGATCTCAAGCCAAATCTCCCAGGTTGAATAACTATTCCTTATGATGGGTGTGTCTCATGTGGATGCATGATGGATCCCATTATTCAAGTTGTGCTAATTGCCAATCAATTGATTTTGCAGCTGAGGCAGAGAGAATAAAAAAGTGTCGTGGACGTGTGTTTGCTCTTAGAGATGAACCTGAAGTATGTAGAGTTTGGCTGCCAAACTGTGACTCACCTGGACTTGCAATGGCACGTGCTTTTGGAGACTTTTGCCTTAAAGATTTTGGTTTAATCTCTGTACCTGATGTATCATTTCGTAGATTAACCGAACAAGATGAGTTTATAGTGTTGGCTTCAGATGGGGTAATCTCTCTCTCTCTCTCTCTAAATCATACACACTTTTTTGGCTCACATGTCTAATGGTTATGTTTGTGTGATAGATTTGGGATGTGCTCACAAACGAAGAAGTAGTAACGATTGTGGATTCAGCACCATCACGTTCCTCTGCAGCAAGAGCTTTAGTGGAGTCTGCGGTTAGAGCTTGGAGATACAAATATCCAACCTCCAAAGTCGATGACTGTGCTGCGGTTTGCTTGTATCTAGACTCCAACAACACGAACGTCATATCGTCAGCTTCTTCCATCTCAAAACTGGAAGATGAAGTCTTAGAAGAAGTAAAAACCGCGGCCGAGAATGAAGAAGATGCATCAGGACCAAGCGGTCTAGGTCGTTCAAGTACTGTTAAAACCGGGAAAGAGATTGCTCTTGACGAAAGTGAAGCTGAGAAACTGATAAAAGAAGAGGATAACATGGACTCAGAACATGGAGTAGAGTACTCTGCACTAGAAGGTGTTGCAAGGGTTAATACACTTTTAAACTTGCCAAGATTTGTGCCTGGAAAGTGAAAAGGGATAACAAGAGTTTGAAGAAGTTGAGACGCCACAAAACATTAATCAAATAAATCACTGTGTCTTTTTTTTTATTCCACCTTTCTACATTGGTCTCTTATTCTTTGAGTCGAGATTCTATTGGTTTTGGGAACATAAACTTCTGTCAGTTTTGTTTTCTATTTATGTTTTTTTTCTTCTTTCTTGTTAATGTTTTTGGTTTTGTCAGTAAAGAAAGTGAAAACACTAGTTCTGTGATACGGTGATAATCCCTCAGGCTTAATTTTGTCTGTCTGTAAGGGGAGTATTTCATGTTTGTCTTTTTTTTTTTTTTTTAAAAGCTCCAATTCCAAAAGTGTCAAATCTCCCTTTGTTTCAAACATCAGATCCTTTACTGATTACAACAAACACAAGGACCAATGTTACAAGAGGAAAAGGAACTAAGAGAGAAACAATTGTTAAGAAGTTTTGGCAACAGTTAAAGAAGAAGACCATGAGAGATTGTGAGCACAAACTGCGTAGACTGCTCGTCAGTCCCCAATTGCTTTTAATCCCCTCTTGGTCGCCTCTGCAACACATACACCCATAACACTGTTTCTTAAAATTTCTTGATAAAAAATGAAATTGTAAAAGATAGTTAGTGTGTTTAGCTTAAGTAAATGCAGATGCTATATATATATGCCTTCTTAGCCAGAGATCTCAGTATTTACTTCTCAAAATATTTTGAAGAAAAAAAAAGCATATGAAGGTGTGCGTAAGCTAAAGATTTGGGTTAAGTTAAAGAAAAACAGATGGAGAAGGAATATATATTACCTTTGATTTTCCCAGCACGCTTATTTATATATGGAGAGTGGCACATCCATGAACACCTTTAACAAGAGAACGTAAGGTGGATTTTGCAAACACCTCGATAAAATCTCCTGGTGGTATAGCAAAGCAATGCTCTGGTTTGCGACTAGCAATACAGATAGACCAGCAAATCACTTAGCGACTTCACTAACTCTACGAGTGAGTGTTTTAAAAGAGAGACCACAATCACAACCAAACCTGAACGACTTAAGCTAGTAGTACAAATGACACAACCATTTGCTGGATCTCTCTATCTTAAGTTCCTAATTTCAGTACCATACAATCAATGATAAACTATATAACACATACCTTGTCTGAAATTGAGAAGAGAGGTCGACAGCATCTTCTTTAAAAACACATATCCAGATAAGCCTTCAACGTCAAGTTCCATAGCGCAGCATCACTGACTTCTAACCTGACATACACGAGAAAAAAAAAACCAAGAAACACAAACAAACGACAAACAAATGGGGAAACTCTTAATTTTTAAACTGATTTTGAGTGACTAATGATCACAAGTGTGTAAAGGCAAATATGACTGCATTTCAATTTGTTTTACACATTATAAATTTGGTGTCTATCAGTCCAAAAAACTAGAATTTGATACTGATTTTGAGTGACCAAATATGACAAATGTGTAAAGACAAATTTTTGAAACTTAACGTTCTCTAACTGACATTTGACTGTCCGTTGCATTTCTATTTGTTTTACACATTATGAATTTAGTGTCTATCAATCCGCTTATCTAGACAATTACGGTAATGATTTTGATTGGACTAAATATGACAAATGTGTAAAGACAAATGAAACTTAACGGACAAATCAATGACTGGACGCTGCATTCTATTTGTTTTACATATTATGAATTAGTGTCTATCAATCTAATAATTTAGAATTTCCCAAAAAAAAAAACATGGAAGAAAGATTCTATACCTTACAAGGCCGAAGAAAGAGGATTCCATTTTTTTTACTTCCTATGAAGCTCACCTACAATACAAAAAAAAATAAAAACATGAAGAGGAAAAAAATTGAATTAAAAAAATGCAGTAAGAAAAAAAAAATCTTTGAAGTCAAACTATACAATACGATTCCTAAGGTATTTCATTATCATATATGTCATTCAACTTCTTGATTAATTCGACAATAAAGTAGAATATGTAATTTGGTTTGGTAAAATTAGACTTACCATACATTGTTTATTTATTAAAGCTTAAGCCTTAACTATCTTTACTTATTTATTTAGTAAAAAAAGAAATGGAGAACTGACCTTTTTAATCTTGTAGTCGTCTAGTACTAAAACACTTGCATTCAATCTAGCCTGCAACAGTCCATGTATTAATGAAATCAATCTTGTTAATTTGATACACACAAAAAAATGACTCATCATGGGACAAACCTTGGCCAATGCTGGATGTATCAAGACCATCCAACATGGAAGAGTCCTTGCTAACCAAAGAAACCTAGAGAAGAAAAGATAAAGACATAAGTAAACAACACATGATGACATTGCAAAGATCTCAAGACACAAAGAGTTGAGTTCAGAGTTCTACCTTGTACGAGGGGAACTAACATTCTTGTGGGCATCTAATAGGTCTTGTAACTGGACTCCACTTTCTAGTTTTGTCTGCAAAATTTGACAAGATATCTTCATTAATCAAGGCAAATAAAAGTGAATGACAGACAAAGCTAGCTCGAGCCTCTCACCTCTCACCTCTCAGCTCTTGCCTTTCCACCATTGAACTTCAACATCAGGTTTAACAGTTTCTCCTCTGTAACTTTTTAGTTTCACCTTCTGTTTTGGAGCTCAATCGCCACTGTCATGTAATAACAAAAAAGTTTTAACACTTGTCAGATCCTAGCTGAACAGAGACAAAAGTATAAAGAAGATATATTGATTATATGCTGCTAAAAACATAGTCTCATGGCTGTCCAAACAGAGTATGAAACTAAACTTTGAATCTACCATGGCTGTCCTCGAGAGAGAGAGAGAGGTGAGATTCAAATTTTGTTTTGCTTCTTTCTACAAAAGATGACTGAACTGACTGACTTTTACCTACAGCAAATAATTAATAACGCAACGGTAACTCTATTCTACCGTTATAACTTTTTTTTGGTTGCATTTAAGATAAAACTTTAATTTTAACGGAGCTATTCACTGTTCCTTCACATGAACCAAAACATATTACTCCGTAGTATTATTGAAATTCCGGTTTTATATCTCCGATGTTTTAAACCGGAGATTTACCGGTTTGTCATGTTAATAGCATTCGGCCATATGAGCTTAATTTTGTTTGTCTGAAGGGTATTTCCTGTTTTTCTTTTTTTGTCTTTTTAAAAAAGCTCACAGTTACATCAACATCAGATTTGCTTCAATCTCCCTCTCTATTAAACGTAATGTTTCAACAAATGCAAATCAGATCCTTAACACAAACACAAAGAACAAATTTATCTTCTTACCAAGGCTATAAAGCAATGTTACAGAGGAAAAGAACTAAGAGAGAAACAATTGTAAGAGATTTGGAAACAGCTAAAGAACAAGACCATGAGAGATTGTGTGCACCAACTGTGTAGACTGCTCCACTTTGTTCATCCTTCACTTGTATTCCTCCTGAGCCTGTGTAATTCATTTGTCACATTTAAACGCTTAAATAAAGCTTCAAATCTCATAAATATGTGTAGCAAAAAGATAGGGTCCTGTAATGCTTACAGTTGTGATTAGTCCATCCAATAACTTGGTTTTCGATATCATAGACAACTAACTTGTTAGAAAGTGCCATATCTGCGCAGCCAAAACAAAATCAACACTTTAGTTTTTAAGCAATATGATTGTGAAAGACAATACATTTTTTGGAAGAGAGAGAGAGAGATGTACGTACCTCCAAGAATTGACAATTCTCCTCCATCTTTAGTCTGCAAGCCACCGTTTTGCCAGCCTAAACACCATGTGTCTCCCTAAACAAGAGTCGGCTTTTTTATGTAAGAGCAGGAACACAAAACAAGATCAAAGAGTCAGAACAAGAACAAAAACTTACTTGAATCTGGAATAGATAATCACGAGGAGACACCGTCAAGGAAGCAGACTTGTCGAACTGAAATGTAACAGGTGGGAACCGATCTAAACTGTGATATTATTGTCAATAGATTTTCAGAGGGTCAAAACTCCAAACATAAAAGTAGTTGCAGTATAACACCACATCAGATGAGCATAAAACAACTCCAGGAAGCAATGTGTTAGATTCTTACTTGTCAGTATAACGGAAACAAGTAAATGAATCTTGAACCTTATGCAAGGTAAGTTCTGGATGTGAAGCCAAGATCTGCCAAAAACAGCAAGGAGCATATCAAACAAAGTGTTAAGAACCTTTATAGTAAAAGACAGAGAATCTTTTCACAATACAGAAGAACATAATTGTATTGACCTCACTGATTAACGGCTTATAAACAGAGCCGGGAAGATAAACCAAAGTAGTACCACTGTCAACAATGACTCCTTTGTCATCTCCTGATTCAAAGGCTCCCGAAGAAAGTTGTAAAATTGTGTTACCAACTTCTATTGAATTAAGGTTAACACTATAGTGAGCTCTGTAAAAGGGTGGTCACAAACAGTGTAAGTAACTGAAAAAGAGAAGAGCTTTAAGGAAAAAAAGGCATTCATTGGCTTACGATTTAGAGAGCATAGGAGTAGTCTTCACTTTTGGTGACACAACTTCTCCAATGGCGAATATACCACCTCCATTTTTGTTATCCAAGCAATGTGCAAAAGACCTTTTCACCTTCCCTTGTGAAGCTAGCTGAGATATAAACGATGAATTTGATTGTCCAAATCCCATTATCCCATCAACTGCAGATACGGATTCACCTAGCTGACCAGACTGTTTAGATCCACACCTGTAAATATACCGAGCCAATATCAACTTAAAATGGCACAACTCAGAGAAAGGTGTCTTTCCTCTTTAGTCTTTAACTCACCCAAAGATAATAGTTCCATTGGTAGAAGCGGTTTGACGATTTCCAGTAACTAAATCCAAATGCATAACATCTCTCACTAAGTACCCACTAGTCGAGCTAAGATCACCGTATTGGATAATGTATTTGCAAGTAGAACCTGAGTGACACTCAGATATTTGGTTAACGTAAGAGCAAAAGTTGTCATCACAAGAAACAGACTTTGCAGTGGAGGAAGCATCCGCATCATAAGGTGTTAGCTCTACCTGAAAGATAATGAAACCATCATAAAGCTGTGTGCTTTTTGTGGGAGATGATAAAACTGATGGTCTTACCAAATCACTTTTCCTAGGACATCTGATGCATCCAGCACAATTCACCCATAAGATATCACTTCCTGTATCAACTTGGACATGGAAGTCTCTTGATGGAGTTCCCAGTCCGATTTTAGTGAAGTATAAGCTGAAATTAAAGAAACCAAACCAAGAACTAGAGTCAAACATTGTCACAATAAGAGAGTTCATAGCTTTAGAATCAAGAAAGTAAGAGTCAACAATGAGACAATGACCAAACAAAACAATGGAGAATCTCACAAAAAAAATCAAAAGCTAAAAGTTTTTTCTTTCTTTTTTCAGATTCCACATTTATAGGCATTCAAATTTGGAAACTTTACTTCACAA
This sequence comes from Moricandia arvensis, assembly GCA_905132765.1. NCBI lineage: Eukaryota > Viridiplantae > Streptophyta > Magnoliopsida > Brassicales > Brassicaceae > Moricandia > Moricandia arvensis. Next base: position 121,724 of record CAJHQP010000061.1, read on the forward strand.
TTGAATGGAAGGAAACAAAAAGTTTAGAGCTTTATGGTACCCAGTAGACTCAGGCTGGCTATCGCCGCCGAGAGGAAGATCGATGGCGGAGAGGAGTCTGGAGTGACGGTGAGCATCGTGAGCTTTGAGAGATCCGAGATCCTTTTCTCTTCTCCCGGCGAACTTGCTTCGAACTTCAAAAGCCAAATTATCCGTCGCCGCTGATAACTGCGGCTTAAACAGCAACGTCACGAACAGGAAAATCGCCGACAAAGAGCACTGTCTCCGCGTGAGATCCATCCTCCTCCGTCAAGACTAATATTCCAAACTTACTAATTTTATAATTTAGAAACAAAAAAAAAATAATAAGAAGGAAAAAGGTAAAAGAGAAAAAAGTGTTAGCTTTGGCGGTGGCGTGAGGTTTAGGACAAAGAGATGTAGACGAAGAAAGCAAAACTTTGTAATAATATATTTAGTTGTAAAATTTACTATTACAAAATCTCGAAACACCTTTGAATCTGACTAGACAATTATAATTTCTTTCTTTTACTTCTGTCCTAAAATTATAAACTAAAAATTCCGATATTGTGAATCCGAACAAACCGTTTAGTTTCGGTTAGGCGTACCTTCTCTGTCCTTGAGAGTCAAAAATTTAACCAATTTATCATGTCAGTAAAATTACTTGTTTGTATTCAAAGTTACATTTGTAATTGTTTTTTTCCTTATAATTGAATGTTGTGTTTTGCCAAAAGAAGAAAAATATGTTTTATTTTGAACTCTAAAACTGTTTGATAGTTGCTATCTCCAAGTTGTTGGCATTTGTATTTTAGTTTGAAGTAGTAATATTCATATGGGTAAGTAATATAATAAGAGGAATATCTTAAGATATATATAAAAAAAAATTATCACTAAAATAAATTTTAAAATGAAAAACGATCAAAAATAAATTTTAATAACGAAAATAAATATACATTTATATTCATTGAATTAACTAATTTAAACTTATGGTTTAAAGTTATAAGATAGAATTTTGGAGGTAAAATTTAAAATTAAACAAAATTAAAAATTTCAAAATTTGTTTAGTTATTTTTTTTTGAAATTTTTTTTAAAATCTTCGTATCTTTCTGTTTTCATCAATACAATACATTTGAAGGGCATAATCGTCATTAGCAAAACATAAATATCATTATCAAACGTAATTCCCTCGGAGAATTGTACACCTCCCGTGCATCTATCGTGCTCTGACATAAATACCCCAGAATATCCTCGTTCATCCGCAGAAACTTGAGGTTATAGTCGTCTTTTAAAGCCTTACAGTCCAATACTCCGTTGAGACCGCACACACAACACAAGCTCATCAACTTTTCTCGAAGTTGGAACTCCAACTTCATCTTCATCTCCTTCACTCTAGGTGAACTCAAAAGCTTCTCCAAGAAATGCCTCTCTCTATCCGTCTCGCTCCATCTCCTACTGCTTTAGCTTCAACCACCGGTGGATTTGGTCCCGTCAAGAAGAAGCAGTGCCGCATCCCTTACTCCAGCGTCGCCACGACGAGGATTGGCCTCTTCTCACTGGACTCTGTGAAAAGGGTAGAATCCTCTGTGGTGAGGTGTAGCTTAGAGACAGTGAACGTCAGTGTTGGTCAAGTGACGGAAGTGGATAAGGATACGTTCTGGCCCATCGTTGAAGCCGCTGGTGATAAGATTGTCGTTCTTGACATGTACACTCAATGGTATGGCCACGTTTATCCACTTTAGATTTCTGATCAATGATGATGATACTTCCTTTGTCACTTAAAGACTTGAAATCAATGGTGTTTTATGTAATATATATATATATTCTAATTAATGCACGCAGGTGTGGACCATGTAAAGTGATAGCACCTAAGTACAAAGCTTTATCAGAGAAGTATGAGGACGTTGTGTTTCTTAAGCTTGACTGCAACCCTGAAAACAGGGTTTGTCTTCTTTAAAATCTCATTTCTCCACACCCATGTCTTGTTCTTGTTGTTGTGCTTAGCTATATAAATAACTTTGGAACTCTTTTCTTATTGTTTGGTCCAGCCATTAGTAAAGGAGCTAGGATTAAGAGTGGTTCCAACTTTCAAAATCTTTAAGGATAATAAAGTCGTCAAGGAAGTTACCGGTGCCAAATATGATGGTCTGGTTGAAGCAATTGAAACAGCTAGGTCTACTGCTGGTTCTTCGGGATGAACCAGTCCCTATGTCTTTACCTTACTTGGGTTGTAAACTATATAGTAAACTCTGCTGCTCTTATTTTACTGGAAATGAAAAGAGTTAAATGTATTTATATGATAAATACGAATTAAGTTGGTGTGTTATGAACCTTTTTATCATGATATGCCTCCACATTAACTGTATGTTATTATACTTGTTTATGAATGTGGGGTGAGTCTCCATATTAACTGTGTTCTTGGAGGTTTATACTTTAGGAAGCTAGGAGTCTAGGACTCATGCGTCCTGGTCTTGGAATACTTTATAACAGAGAAACCAACAAGCACTTAAGAAACTATGTTTAGTGAAAGCGTGGATGCCAAGCTAAGTCATTACCTAGTAAACCAGTTTGAGAAGAACGGTCCACTCAGCTTCGGTCCCGTCCTAGAGTCATCTATTTGTGTATCCGTTCAGGCTCTAACCAAACCGCTCCAGCCGACAGTGGAAAGAAACTTAATTCAAAGTCAAGATTCTTACATGAGTAGTGTGACAAATCGTGATTATCACTTTGATAATTTATGATAATGGGAAGAATATACCCAAGAAAACAGCCGTGTTGGCTCTGTTTTGCATGTTCATGGAAAGTCATATGATTATTGTAATTATTAGCCAGTTTGTCATTTAGATTCACAGCTGTTTACATTTATTTATGGTTTCAATAATTTGTATGTATCTTCAAACTTAACAATTACTAATATAGTATAGATATATTTAATTATCGTATAATACTACACAAGAACCTGCTCGTTACTTTTGTATGATAAGCTGTTTACATGACCAGTAACTGATCATGATATCTCAGTCTTCCATTACTATACTTCCGAAGAAATATTATATATGATTGTTGCTCTTTTATCTCTGAGAGAGAAATCTTATAAACTTTATTTTTATTTCGAAGTAAAACAACATTTTCAGTTCAGACAACAACCGAAACACAAAACCTCAACATGAGAGACTGCAGTAGCATAATGAGAGCCACAAGTTTTACACATATTACATAGCAGACAAGTTGATTCCCGCAAGGAAGAGAAGGTTTACATAACTAGAATGAAACCTGAACGCCCAACAAAACCATAAGCTGTGACACAAACTCTGGGTGTCCTGGCCATGCTGCGCCAGTTACCAGATTCCCGTCAGTGAAGCATCGGTGGATTGGATCTGGTTCTAACCAAGTTCCTCCTCCAAGTACCACATTCAATTTCACTGCTGGATAAGCAGTGCATTTCCTTCCCTGCATCAGTGACCAGGAAATCAGATATAGCAATTTTCTACAATAACTTCATGCTATACAGATTGTAAAAGCAAACACGAGAAAAGAACAAAACTGACCTTCAGGACACCAGCAGCAGCTAAGATCTGTTGTCCGTGGCAGATAGATGCAACTGGTTTCCCAGAATTCATAAACTCTTTCACTATGTTAAGGACATGTCCGTTCAAGGCTAGATATTCTGGAGCTCTGCCTCCTGGAATGACCAGAGCATCATAACCAGAGGAATCTAGTCCATCAAAAGTGGCAGTTAAAGCAAAAGTATGGCCTGGTTTTTCACTGTAAGTTTGGTCACCCTCAAAGTCATGGATTGCAGTTGGGCAGCGATCACCAGCCTTTTTCTCCGGACAAACCGCATCAACTTGACACCCCAAAGCTTGAAGAGACTGGAACGGGACTTTCACTTCATAGTCTTCCATATAATCCTGCAAAATCAAAACTGTAATGTTATAGGGACCCAATCACAAGGCTTTTGACAGTTATACATATATTTGCAGGACTGCTAAGATATCAGTCAACCGCCTCTGAGTTAGACTCTGACGTATGAAGTACAATCTAAAGCAAGATCAGAAGCAAAACTAATGAAAAAACATGGTCGCTTACCCCACAAAGAAACAAGATTCTTTTATCTGCTCCAGTGATTTTACCACCCATGGCCTTGACAAAAAGCTGGATAAACTCAGGATGTCCCTCATAAGTAGCTGCAGTAATCAAACTACCATCAACAACACAGACATCAGGTGTTGTTGGTTCCACCCACTTGGCCCCTGCAGCGATAAGAGCAGGTCCAACAGTTGCATAAGCTGTGCATTTCCGACCATTGACTGTGTCTGCAGCTGCTAGAATCAACTGGCCGTGGCAAACAGAGGCAATGGGCTTTCCAGAGCTTGAAAACTGTTTAACCAAGTCAACAACAGATGGATTCATGGAGAGGTATTCAGGAGCACGGCCTCCAGGTATAACCAATCCATCGTATTTGCTGAGGTCAACTTCGTCAAAGGTTGCATTGAGAGTGAAGCTGTGACCTCGTGACTCGGAATAGGTCTGCAAGTGCTCCAAGAGAGATCTAATCAGAAAGATAATCGACCAAGATCAAATCAAACTAAGTCAATAGAGATTCTCCTTGGGCTTGAAACTATAATCTATCTAATTCAATGAAACGTATCAGTAGATCACATCGAGAGAGGGAGAGAGAGACCTGGTGGCCACAGAAATCGTGAACAGCGGTGGGGCAAGAGTCACCGGCCTTTTTACCGGGGCAGACGGTATGGACGGAGACTCCGAAAGCTTGCAAAGCCTGGAACGGGACCATCACCTGAGAGAAAGAAACATAGCAAGCTAGTATCTATAATAAGAACAACGAGTAGATATAGAAAGGAAAAAAAGGTAGAAGATGAAGAAGAGGACCTCATAGTCTTCCATGTAGTCGCCGCACAAGATCAGAACAGTTCTCGAGTTCGCCATTTTCAGTTCTAGAGAGAGAGAGAGAGAAAGTGATTCTGCTTGAAGGTGCTTCGTCGTGTTTAGAAATTTGGAGAGAGAGATGACAGTTCTGGAGAGATCTTGTTAACGGCGACGTTTAGGGACGAGTGAAGGAGCACGCGTGGTCGCACGTATTGTAATGGATTTTTTATTAAGAACAAATAAAAAACGTGAACGGCAGGATTCGAACCTGCGCGGGCAAAGCCCACATGATTTCTAGTCATGCCCGATAACCACTCCGGCACGTCCACTCTTGTGTTCTTTGTTTTCTGAAGGAACTATCACAACATGGTCAAGACTTCTACATTCCTTTTAGGCTTTAGCTAAACCCCAAAATGGCCAAATAGAATGATCCCAGAAGATGATTTTAAGAAGAGAAAAAAAGTTTGGATTAAAAGGTCACTATAAATAGCAGTCATGTACTGTCATACTACTACTAAACCCTTCTCTAACAAAGTTCCTTTTATTTGTTGCTGTTTTAAAAGAGGTAAAACTTCTGGATCATTTGGGCTTTTAATAAATAAAAGCCCATTATTGTTGTGCATTGACCAATTCAAAATTTCATTTTTTTTCACGTAAATAAGAATAAGGAAATAACATTTAAAAAGAACAACCTGAAAATTGGAAAAAAGGGAAGTCAAGGCTATACACCGGCACTTTTCTTAGCAATTCGTGGTCTCAGCTTAGACTTTTTTCGAAGAATAACAAAACAGCCCTGAGTAATTAATTACAGAGCAAGATCCCACAATAAAGGAGCCATTTCATATTCCCCTTGAAACCTCAACCTCGACTAAGCAATCCGTGGATGGAACCAGCCGTTCCACGCTTTCTAGCCTGCAGATCCACAAACATATATAAATTGTAAAGAAAATAGCTGGATGATCTCTACATTTTTGATGCAATGCAAGATGATGTTGTTTGATTGAAACCTTTTCATTGTTGAACAAGTCCTCTGCAACGGCTTCCCTCTGCCTCCTCTTCTTTTCTTCTTTCACAAAGTCTGTCCCTTCACCAGTATCGTACTCTCTAGCATTACACCAAAACAAAAAGGTTTAAAGACTTCAAGTAAACAAAGAGAAACCATTAGGAGATAAAAAAGATTACTTGTATGGATCCTTGGCGAAAGGTATTAGACTACTGAAGCTGTTTCCGGATATAACATTCCCCTAACAAAAACAAACAAACTCATCATCTCTCGGATATAACATTCCACTGAAAAGGTTCTCTCTTACCTTTCTGAATCGCTTGAAGTCAACAACTCCATCCACTCCTGTAGACCGAACATTTCTAGTTGATCGCAAATCCCTAACAATGAGATGTTGCGTGTAGATAACCTCCGAGTTGCCACATTCAGGCTCATCATTACGATCCCTTCTGATGATTGTCACATCACTGTAGTCTTTCACTTCGGTATCTACCGATAAGTTTACGCTTTTAAACTCATTCATATTCATAGTTTCTTCCACTATCGTTACAGGACTCTCCTCTATCATGATAGTATCAGGCTTCTCCGGTGTTTCTGCCTTTTCAGTGGCATCGATCATATGAACTGACGATGTTGTTTCTTCCTCTTCGACATCGGAGTCTGCTACCACTGTCTCATCCGTGGAGCATGATGATGAAATCACAACTACAAAACGGAAAATGTTTCAGATAAGAGTTCAGCCATTTATACAAAAGCAAATGTGTTTGGCTTTGTGTGTGTACTCCTCACCAGAAGGTGGTATCAACGAAGTCGAAGGTAGATTTCCAGACAAGATAGCGCTTACTAAGTCCATTTCGTTCACTCTAGATAACAGACTGAGATGCTTCAAACGGCCAAATTTGTCTCCTGAGCTTATTGGGATGACACATATCATGCGATTAGCTTCTCCATACTGAGAATCCTGCAAGGTTGATTATGGTTTGTTAGGGCTACTTACAGGAAGAGAAAATGTGCCAAAGACAATATAAAAGCACAAACCTGACTCATGGAACTGATCTCTGCTATGGCAACAGTCTCTGCGCCACATACTTTGAGTAAAGATGGGAAGCTGCTACCAAATCTATACTGCATAAGGAAAAAAAAGGAAAAAATGTAAAAAAATAGAGCGAAAGAATAGGTAAATGCATGTTCATCAGTGACTATTTTTAAGCAAATAAGAGATTATACGGTGTCTGTTGGTTCCAAACAAAGGTAAATCCTTGTAGACATTTTTCACGGACGTTTGGTTCCATTACATCCACCAAAGCTTCTTCCACCATCACTGATGGTCTGTACCTGTATTATAAATTAGCATGTCAGTAACTGGAGAGTTTGTTCTGTAGCTAAGAAGAGCATTAAGATAATACTCACTGGCTGTTTCCAGGAAACTCGCTGCGGATACTTTTCTCCGCAAGAAGCTAGAAAACGAAACCACTAAAGTTATAAAAACCCATTAACAAACAACACACCAGGGGTGACAATAGTATTCTCTGACATACCTTAACCCAATTCGTCAAAACGATGGGTTTTTTGGCTAAAACTGCATTGACCAGAGCTTCATTCACTTGCATACGCGGCTCAACAAGAACATGTGTGCACTCCTCACTCAAGGTAGGGGCAATACGAGCACCTGAATATCAACATATCTTCAGGCAATACGGGTAATAAATATTATGAAACCAATTTTACTTGCATAATGTTTGTCACTAACCGATTGATGAAACAGCCTCTTGTACCGACCGATCCACCTCAAAGGTTTCAGAGGAAGGACATAAGTAAAACACCAGCGGAATCAAAGACAACCTGGAACGATTTTATTTGAAATGAAACAGATATAAAACATATTACACGAAGATACAAGAAAAAAAAGGAAAAAGATCACATTGAGTAGTAACCAGGGAGGATTAGGAATACCTGTAAGTAGCTTGACCAGTACCAAACGTGATAACATCTCCATTACTGAGAACTCTCTCCTTATTAGGTAGCTCATGAACTTTGTCTTTAGTCCCGAGGTCAGTTTTGATAAAGGTGCCATACTTTGAACAATCTTTGACACGGATAACAAATGAGGTGTCGGGAGATTTATTCCTACGAGAGGTTGAAACAGGTGTTGCATCGAAAGTTAACTCTGCGTGGATCCTAGACACTCCTTTATCCTTGTTGATGATTACGTCACATCCTACACAATACAAAACACAATGGTCCACAGATATATATATATATATATATATATATATATATCAACAGTCCTGAAACAAGGAACAAGGAAGAGGAATTACATGTAAGAAATACCTTTGCGACCAATCTTGTAAGTCCCTTTTGAAAAGATAAAGTATTTATCTTCACCTGATACAAGGGCTCAGATCATTTTACAACCAATCAGTGGGTTCAAAGCTACAATTTTTGGCAATCAAACAAAACTATTTTCGATATCACACTCATACATACAATGATAGGAGTTATGGAAAGAAACCTGAGAGAGGATCAACGGGAAAGAGACCCCAAACCATTGATTGATTCGCTGCTCCCCACGAAACTGTCTGTGCTCGAAAGGGTTTTTCTACTTTCCTCAGAAACAAAGGAGAGTGTGTTTATTTATTTACTGGGTTTTTAAGGAAACGGTTGACTACATAATCATCAAAGGAGACCGGTTTATCTTGTTTATAATACCGGTTTTGTATCTAAACCAGTTACAATCGAACTTATGTCGTAGGTTTTGAAATTAAACCGGGAAGGTCTCGGTTTACTTTGGTTTTAAACTCTCCATCGTCTTTCATGATCTTATCGATCTTCGTCTTCACCTCTAGCCTTGAAATTACTCCTTGTTCATCTAGTTCAAACTCTAACCCAATCTTCCTCACATCGCATATTATATGCTTTGTTGATAAACTGGTCTGCAAAATAAGGGAAACATAAAAATGGGATGCCATTTTGGACTCTATTTGCTCTTGTGGGCACTACTTGTTTCCAGGTTTGCTTACTTAAACTAAGCTCTAAAGAGGTTTAACTTGAAAGATTAATTGGCGGCAAAAAAGAGTTGAATCCAAAGCAATAATTGAGAGTTTTGTTTCTTCACTTCCTAAAAATAATAACAAGCAACGAAGCAAAACCAAAGACTCAAAACACTAGAAAAGAAAACAAACAACAAAAACAAAGAACAGAGTTTTTGAGTTTTCAAAGGAGAATATCAAATCATGAAATTCTCTCTGCTTCTACAAACAAACCCCATATCATATGTTTTTTAAGAAACTGAGAGCCAAATCCACACATAGTAATGTCTCCCTCGCTCTCTCTGGTCACTTCAACGTCTAAGCTTGTTTCCCTTCTTCAGGCTCGTCCTTTGACGCCTCCTTGATCTCATCACCACCCGCCTCATCCTGAAAGTGACCAACACATCAACACTTGATTAAAATTATAGTCAACACATGAACTTCCTAAACACATGTAGTTATACTTTTTATTGTGTAGATAGGAGTTAAAAGGAATAGAGACAAAAGGGTATACATTGATGTCAGAAGTCCAGAGGGTCAGATTGTCACGGAGAAGTTGCATGATCAGTGTGCTGTCCTTGTATGATTCTTCTCCTAATGTGTCCAGCTCAGAGATTGCTTCATCAAAAGCCTGTGAAAACAATTGAATAAATGTCATAAACATGAAAACTTACAAAGTCTTAAAGCATAAACGACATCCCATAACCCAAAACACAAACCTGTTTGGCGAGATTGCAAGCGCGGTCAGGTGAGTTGAGAATCTCATAGTAGAAGACAGAGAAGTTGAGAGCAAGCCCCAATCTGATCGGATGAGTGGGAGGTAAATCAGCAAGTGCAATATCCTACATCATAAGAAGACAGAAACAACCATAAGCGTCCATCAAGATAAACCCTTTTACCACTCTTAAGATAGACCCTTTTACCTGCGCAGACTTGTAAGCCACGAGAGTGTTCTCAGCAGCATCCTTCCTCTCACCCCCAGTCTTAAACTCAGCAAGATACCTATGGTAATCTCCCTTCATCTTGAGATAAAACACTTTGGACTCAGCCAAAGACGCAGCGGGAACAAGGTGAGAATCCAAAAGGTTCAAAATCCCATCACAGATTTTGGTGAGCTCGGTTTCGATCTTCGCTCTGTAGTCCTTGATAATCGAGACGTGATCTTCGTTCCCTCTGCTTTCTTCCTTCTGTTCAATGGAGGAAATGATCCTCCAGGAAGCTCTCCTAGCACCGATCACGTTCTTGTAAGCGACGGACAAGAGGTTTCTCTCTTCGACAGTGAGCTCCTCGGAGTCAACGGTCTTGGCGACTTTCTCCATGAACTCAACCATCTCCTCGTAACGTTCGGCTTGCTCGGCTAACTTGGCTAAGTACACATTCTCTTCCCGTGTAGACGACATCGTTTCTTATCAGATCCTCTGTTCAAAAAAAAAAAAAAGTTTCAAACTTCATGAACATCAATGAAACTAGCATATCGTACAGATCAGTCAACGATACAAACAAATCAAACACTAGAAGTCAAAGGACACAGGTAAATCAACTCATAGCAAGATCCGGCGAAGGAAACACAAGAACCGATCGTTAATATGCTCAGATCTAGAAAACAAACAGAGCAAACGAAGTTCCAAGTTCATAAAACGAAACGATAACATCAATAATCGAGCAGCAGAGATAGTATTGGTCCAAGTATGAGCAAAGCGAGGTCAGATCTGGAGCAGCTTACCGAGAGGGGGTTTTGGAATTAGGGATTGTGTCGAGTTCCAAAGTCTTGAGACGCAAAATGAAGGCAGTGAGAAGGAATAAGGGGGAAAAAGGAAAGAGATGGGCTTTGATTGTTGGAGAAAGCACAAAGAAGAAGAGGCCCAATTAGAGTGCGACAAGTGTCTAACGTCGTTGACCCGCCAAAGACTTTGATTTTGCTCGCCAAAATTAATGATTTATATGGGCCCGTTCTTTTGTCATAGAATCATCATTAAAGTACCACCGTGCATTGTCGGAAAATTCATTATTTCGAAAATAATCCTCTGCTCCCATTTCCATGAAAGTTTCGTACTCCCTCCCTTTGTGGAGTGAAACTTTATTTTAAACTAAATACTTTTTATGATTTTAAAACAAATTTATTAACTTTATATATTATTTTATTTTTAATTGGTTAAAATATAATTAGATTTATAGATAATAATTTTAAAAATATACAAAATATATTTTTTTTAAAAAAGACAAGAAAATAAGAACCAAAAAAACAAATTAACTAGAATAGATTTCACACTAAAAAAACAGATAGATTCGAGATTACCTATGACAAACAAAAGGTATATATGGGAAAAGGAAAATAAAAAAGATTGCTCAAAAGCATAATTTCCATAAGGTAATACTCAAAAACTAGAAAGAAGAACAGGAAACAAAAGCATAAGGTGAAAATTAAGTAGGCTTCCTCATATTCCTTCCAGCACGAATCACTTCATCCACTAATAGCAACTGCGATGCTATCACCGGCCTGCAACACATTTTACCAATTCAGGCTCCTAATTATTATTTCAAACCTCTAATTTTAGCGTTTGCGTTTTGGTTTTGTAAATTACCCTGAATTGATAAGTTGGCGTTTCACCGAGTAATTGTCGAAAATACCAGCAAGCTGAGGGTCGATGGGTTCTCCATCCACCAGGTTTAGTCCCACCACGTTTCCTTTCTCATGCTCACTCTGTATACACACATACAAATTCATTAGTAGATAAACCCCACGTTCTACATTTTGTTGTCATCTTTAGAGCAATTGTTATTTTTGATAGCGGAAGAGGGAAATGAAAGTCTAATAATACCGTTAGTGAAATGATAACATCTTGTGTATCAAGCCCAGCATTTTCAGCTAGTGTCTTCGGAACCACGAGAAGCGCGTTAGCAAAAGCTTCAACTCCGAGCTGAGCTCGCTGCAATTAGCCCCACAATTCACATTAGCAACCGAAAAAAAAAATCAAGAGTTGGTATTGGAGCAGAGGATATTACTTAATACTTACCCCTTTCACGGTTTTCTTGACTTCATTGATTAAGTGCTGTCTTGCTGCAACTTCAAAAGCTCCAGCTCCCTGCCAAGATAGGAAAACATGACAAACCATAAGCATATAGAACCAACAACCACACTGACAAGGATTTGTCTTTGATCTTTGTGAGGAAGACAGTACTTGATCTTTGTGAGGAAGACAGTACTTACTAATACAACACACTCATCTTCCAAGGTATTCTTAACGGATCTTAGACCATCACGGACAGCGTCCTTAATTTGAGCAATGGTGTGGTCGTTAGGCCCTACAAAAACCAAGTGATTCATGGATAATCAATGACATAGCATGCAAAGAGAAAAACAGACCTTCAAAAATTAACCGCCAAGAGATAGAAGTTTGGGCCTTTGTACCTTTAATGAGGATAGTACATGAATGAGGATTCTTCACTTGCTCAACAAATGTGTACTTCTCTTCCCCAAGAACGTGCTCATAAACAAGTCCAGCCCAGCCAAGAGAGTCCGGGGTCAAGTCATCAACGGAGTTCACAGCTTCTCCCCCACAAGCCAAAACCAAACGTTCCATGTTCCTCCTCTTCGCTCTTCGAAGGGCAATTATCTGAAGAAACAAATAAACGTAAAGAAAGATAAACATAAACAATTCATTTTGCCTTTACATTTAAATCCACTTGATTTCACAATAATGTATGCCGAAAATGATACAAAATTAGTCATAGCTTACCCCTTCTCTAGCAAGCAGATCCAATGATGGGGGATCAATACCCTTCTGATTTATGATAACAAAGCTGTTATCATTACCAGCACAAACCTGCTTGGAAAACAGACCATGTAAATATCTGAAACGTTGCAGCATATGGCTTAGATGTAGTGGTTTCAACCCACCTTGTTCTTCAGCTCAATAATTTTATTGACTCTTTCATCAACAGAACGTCGCTCTGCAGTAACCATGGCTTCCCTCTGTTCCGCATTCGAGTAGAAAAAACCTGCATTAATTTCACTGATATACACAAAGTTAGGCTAAGAAATCAATGATACACGGAATGTTCCTCTAACTTATAGCCTTCCATAAACCAATTAGATGTTTCTTTTACACACCTCTTCTCATACTCCAGAGACACATTGCAAGTAAGGATGTGACAATTCTCTGCACGTCGCTTCATGTCAGGGTGTCTTGAACCATGATCCAGAACAAGCCCCTCAACCTAATACAAGAGAAACAATCCATGTGATCTAGCAGCGGATGCATAAAGATTGACTTATATGATTCACAGTCAGCAAAAAGATTTAATCCAATGCTCAAGTTATTGTATAGAGTAAGAACCCTTAAATTTCAACACATCAGGCATACCAGTCGTGTGTCAACATCAAATTTATGGCGCATGTGCATTATCTCAACCATAAACAGATCAATAGGTTCCTCAGGCTTCCGAATGCAGAGAACCTGTAATGCACAGGAAGAAGCTAAGAGCCTAAGAATAAAACCAAACAAGCTTGAAAACCAAAGCTACTTCATAGATTAGTATAATTATGTAAAAAAATGATGATATTAAATGAGATATACCATAAACTTACCGAATTAACAACAATATCAGTCAGTTGATCAGCTAAGCCTTCATACAACTAAGACAGCAAGAAAAAAAGCAGTTAGAAGAAGAAAGTCTGTGCTAACGAAATAATGTAGATATCATCAATACCTTTGTTCTTAGCGTGGTCCTGGCAACCATTTTGAGGATCTCTTTATCAGGCTCATCACCCATAACAACAGGTGTCTTAAAAGTGTCGAGAAATTGAAGAGTAGCTCTTTTTGCAATCTCGAAACCATCAACTAAGACACGTGGATGCATTCCTGAAACACATTTAAGACTTCTCATTAAGACCATTTTGTCACTAAGTTAAACAAAACATGACAAAGTTAGCTGAAGCTGAAACGATAGAAAGAATTCTACGTTAACTATGACAAACCGTATAATAAAATAAAAGGAATCCTAAGCATCTTAAATCTATGACAGATGTGGAGAAGGATAAAATTACCAAACTCATCAGTAAGTCAAAGTATAACTCAAAACAAGCTAATTGAGCTAACCTTCATCGATGCAACGCTCGGACTGTTTCATGAGCTCACCAATGAAGATGACAGTGGAAGTAGTACCATCACCACTAATGTCATCCTGTGCAACAGCAGTCCTGGCAATCATGATGGCTGTGGGATTTTGAATTTGCTGCAGCAAAGATAAGCAAGTGAGAACTGTAAGCATTATCAATCTATAGTTAATGCCAAGATAATATAGCTATCCATCATTAGAGCAGGACCATTACATTACAAGTCCCCACTCTTAAAGATACTTGTATTACTTTATATCACCATACCAACTAACAGTCTCAACTAAGTAACGTTAACCCCATTCAATTTTTTTTTATAATCGTACTCCAGCGTCTAACATTAATATGACCCACAGGCTTAAAGCTTCTCAACACACTTCACAAGTAAGACGAGATATTAATTTTAATTGATACACAAGATCTAGCTTTATTGAGCTCACCATTTCTTTCAAAAGGGTGTTCCCGTCCTTGGTAAGCTTGATATCCCCAGAACCGCCAACAAGCCTATAGGAGATAATATAAGCGAAAGCAAACCACGAAATAACCACATAGATCTGAGAAGGAAGAGAGACTTACATCTTAATGGTTCCCTTAGGACCGAGATTGGACTTGAGTACATCCTGTAAACCCTTAGCGGCGTTGATGGTCATATGCAGCGCCGCCGTTTTGTTGAGCACCTCCGCATTAGGATTCAGAACGCGCACAGACATCTTCGTTGATCAAAAATCGAACGAGATTTAGGGTTTTTCTTCTGGGAGCTTCTGAGATGATTTTCTTCTTTGAAACTTTTAGTGAAGCTTGCGAAATGAAGAAGCTCGAGATGAATCTCGAAGATCCATCAAACGAAGCCGAAGAGGAAGAAGAGATAGGCCCAAAATGTTATTCCGAAGAGAAGCCCATAAGAATTTCAAATGTGAAGAATTAGAATCCACTAATCATATGTATTGAAGATATGTATTGCGCTTCCTCGGAAAATTAATATATAAGGCCCAATGGATTATAAGAACCTATCAACGGCCCATTTAGGGTGGGATAACATCAGAAACCCTTAATATTTAAGCCTTTGCTTCACCGGATCTGTGTCGTCTCTTGAACACGAAGCTCTGAAAGCAAGCCGTAAACCCTTCCACTACCTTCTTAGGGTTCTTCGTCGTTGTTATCTGGTACGCTTCAGTCTATTATTCTCGGAATTCGTGTGGACTGGGTCTACTTTTTGGAGTCTAATCGTAGTTTTCTCACTCTCTTTGGCGAGAGATGTTGGCTTCAGTGGGAGCTGTATGCAGTTTAGAGTTTGGTTAGGGCTACATATAGAGTGATCTGCTTAAAAGACGTTAGCTTTTGTAATCAATTGAGAAATGTAGCTCATTGTCACTAGTGAGCTAAGAAACTTCCTTTAGTGTTGTGAGCTCTGTTTGTTTCTTTTGCTTCAAAGCTAACAAAATGTTAATTGGATTATTTTATTCTGTTTTAGAATCTGCCAAGATGTTCTCTGCTCAGAACAAGATCCACAAGGATAAGGGTGTTGCACCAACTGATTTTGAACAGGAAGTTGCTCAGGTTCTCACTTCATTCTTTATCTTGTGAATGTGTTTGGTTTTTCTCTTTGGTTGCTTATTGATTTGTATGTTGGTTTACTTATTGATAGGCTTTCTTTGACTTGGAGAACACCAACCAGGAGTTGAAAAGTGACTTGAAAGATCTTTACATTAACCAAGCTGTGTAAGTGTTTTTATCTTTAGAGACTGTAAAGATGTTAACTTTGGCTGAAAGATATCTTCTTTTTTACTTTTTGTGCAGTCAGATGGATATCTCTGGAGGCCGCAAGGCTATGGTGATCTATGTGCCATTTAGATTGAGGAAAGCTTTCCGCAAGATTCATCCCCGTCTTGTCAGAGAGCTTGAGAAGAAGTTCAGTGGCAAAGATGTTATCTTCGTTGCCACCAGAAGAATCATGCGTCCCCCAAAGAAGGGCTCAGCTGTTCAGAGACCACGCAACAGGACTCTCACTTCTGTCCATGAAGCTATGCTTGAGGATGTTGCTTACCCTGCTGAGATTGTAGGAAAACGTACCAGATACCGTGTTGATGGTTCCAAGATCATGAAGGTAAATAAGCTAACACCTCTTTGTTGGTTTTTCATCACTTTAGGCTGTTTTAATTAACATGTTTTCAACTTTTCCTTCTTTCTTTCTGATCTGGCAGGTGTATTTGGAGCCTAAGGAGAGGAACAACACTGAGTACAAGCTTGAGACAATGGTCGGTGTGTACAGGAAACTTACAGGGAGAGATGTAGTTTTCGAGTATCCAGTCACAGAAGCTTGAAGGGATGAATGTTTGCTTGATTGATTCTTTGTTTTTTTGTCGACTAGAGAGCTTTGGATTCTGTTTTGTTTCTGAGTACAAGTTACTTCTGTCTTCGTCAGAATTCTATTTAACAAAACCTTTCTTCTGTTCTTCGAGTATTAAAAGTTCAGAATCATTAATCATAAAGAATCTCACAAACGAATTGAATTTTTGGTCAAGCAAGTGCATTGACACAGTCTGTATAATAATACAATAACTGAGGAAAACCTTAACTGATAAACAGTAGCTTGTGTAGTTCAACTATGGTGAATCCAAAAACCTACTGTTAATTCCTGCTCTGTACAGCTTTAAGTCAGATGAAGACTTTAAGTGAATCTCAGTATCTGCAGGCACAAACAGTACATCTCCCATGGAAATCTCAACTGCTGAAGCGTCCGTAGACATTCTTCCTTCACCTTGGAGTACAAGCAGAAGAGAAGGACCTGGAACAGAAGGAAACACCGTCGAGGCTCCACAGGGAAGATCACAGAGATCAACTTCAAACTCCTCGAAAGGTGGGAGATATCTTGTGATGTATGGTCGAATCCTTGATCCCTTTAGGATTTCAGGAAAGCCCTGAAACTCAGAAATGAGAACTCAGTAACACCTCGGCAAACATTTTTAAGTCTTGGTGTGTGCCTTGAGTTTGGTTTAAAGCTAAGAGGTTTACCAGTTTGTAAGAGAGCATGGAACAAAGTGTTTGAATATCCAGAGGCTTGGGAGTGAGGCCAGCTCGTACTACGTTGTCTGAAGTCGCCATGACCTCAATGCACTCACCGAATAAGTATGCATGTGGCTCGTTTGCACCAAGATACAAGGCTTCACCAGGTTTGAGCTTCACATAGTTGAAGAAGAATGCAGATATGACCCCAACATCATTTGGATATTGCTTCTCTAGCTTTAAA
Source organism: Moricandia arvensis (assembly GCA_905132765.1). Lineage (NCBI taxonomy): Eukaryota > Viridiplantae > Streptophyta > Magnoliopsida > Brassicales > Brassicaceae > Moricandia > Moricandia arvensis. Next base: position 139,003 of record CAJHQP010000061.1, read on the forward strand.
ACTAGCCGTTCCTTGTCTGTCAGATGGCGTTCCTGCATTAATCGCATGGGAAGGATTTAGCCCGTGGAACTTAACAAAACAATTTGTAAGAGGCAGAATCAATAAAAAAAGGCAAAAACTTTGAATGAACAAATAGATGGTTACAGGGAAGTTAGATGGTTGACCTGACTCTCCATATGCAGACGGTGTTTTAGTTTGGATACGATTAGCTTTGTTGTGTCGGGACCTGCAGACATTAGCAGGGTGAAGATAGTTCGGACAGCAGATTTAACTTTCTCCTCATCATGTTCACTGATGCAGAAGACTTGGTTTGCTTCTTCACTCCCAACAAGCTCTTCTATCTCCGGAATAGCACGAATGACACTCTTAAGCTCCTGCAAGTTTTTTTTACAAGAACAAACTTAAATCCTTCAGTTCTGAAAAATAAGCTACCAGTCATAGAGTTTCGAAACTTATTAACTTAGATTCATAAAGCTACTCTCCAAAATCAATTTAGTTCCTAAATTTTGTAACGTGTTCATGTTTAGAGATATATACAAACAAAAGGATGAACCTAAAGATATCTTCATCAAATCTAATCTCAAACCTAAGGCTCCTATTAAGAACAGTAGACTGTCTTTAACCATAACTCATCTAAACGAGTCTTATCATTAACATAACATGTGCTATGCTTGCCGAAACTGGGAAACTAAGTGGGCCATTGCAAAAGCTATAATGAAAGAACAAATATAAACAGTGATAACTGATAACATAGCCATGATACCTGTAGAGGTATAAACCCACAAAGAGCCTCGAATTGAGTATAAGCCAAAGCCATCTCAGGTTTGTGATTGTCGTCTTTATAAAGATTAGGATGAGCTTTATGCAATTTCTTTGCCAAAATCTTATCTGGATGGGACTGAATCGACAAAGCCCTTCCCACCGACAACACCTATCAGATTCCACAATCTTCAAACTCACATTTCTTCAACTCATAAACAAAAGTAAGAGATTCAACTCTGCAAAATCGTAAGAAAGCAGAGATCTTTGACAATGTACCTTGAAGAGAAACGGGAGATCGCAACCCCATTTCTGCAAAACCCTATCTCCGAGAGATTCAGGGTTTTCAGCAATCCACGATCTAAGGGTGACGCCATTGGAGCCATCAGCGTTCTCCAAGTAACTCGGACCTGACTCGTGAGTACCCATCCAAAGCTCCGCGTAAGGACGGGTCGGATCGATCTCGTCATCTGAATTCGCCGCGTAGACTCTGTAAACGAGTGAATCCGACCCGATTTTGCCCCACGCGTAATCCTTGACGGAGCATCTCAATCGGCGAAGCCGTCGTCGATCCGATTCACAACCGCCATTTGCCTTGAAAACAGTAGCGATCTCCATTTCACCAAAATTCAAAATAGTCAATTCTCAAGTATAAGCTAAGCGCCCATGTTCATGGAAGACTCAAAGATTTTTTCTTTGCGCGTTCTCAAATCGTGGATTTTGAAAATTTTATAAAACAGAGGAAGGTATTAATTGCAAATTTAAAAGTACGAGTCCAAAAGGGGAATTAAATAGAAATATGGGGAGTGGGATGTTTAACTTGAGAAGGTGGGAAAGTGACAGATGTTTAAAGAAATCACGTGTTTTGCCGACGGATTAAACGTCGTCCGTGGTTTGTGGGCCGGTTGCTAGCTGTCCACGTGGACTGCACGATGACTCACTCTCACGTTTTTATAAGTCATGCAATAAACCGACAAATTATTACCAAAATCAATTAAAAACGTTCTCATTTTTGACGATAATTCCAAATTGTGTCTTTATATATCAATAAAACAGACAAAATATAATCATCAACTGGGTAAAAAATTCTAGCCGATACGTTATCTACCTTTTATTTATTAAAAAGCTTCTATTTAAGCCAGTTAATCTTCATTTTTACCCAATCATATTGTATGTTGTAAAGAAGAAATTCACCAGAAAACAAAGAAAAAAAAAACACATCTATTTCAGTCTCCTTTATGACAACTAGCTAATATAATTGTATTTTTTTCAAATCGTATATTCTATGCTTGGAGTTTGGTTAAAAATTGAAGTGTGCCACAACACAATTCTTTTTGGTTGCATTGAGACAGTTTGGGCTTTATTAATTTAGCCCAATAATTACTAACCCATTAGACTATATGGGTCTTAAACCTTTTAATTCGTTCGGACCGCTACAAGTCGAAGGTTCCAATTTATAAAATATAATAAAATATTTCGATAAAATCAAAGTGGGCCAATTCATTACAACGCAACTGAGTGTGACCTGTTTGGGCATGCATTAGTTCAGTTGACTTGTTCCACTTCAGGACAAGAGAAACACCACTCCGGCGAATATTCTCTCATTTTCCGGCACCGAACATAGGCATGGCGGTAGACAGTGAGTATCTGATGCAGTTTGTGGACGAAACATCGTTTTACAATCGCATTGTTTTGAGTCACCTCTTGCCGTCGAATCTGTGGGACTGGTCACCCCATTTTTTCCAGACATGGCTCCGGAACTACCTCGCCGGAACACTGCTCTACTTCATCTCAGGCTTTCTCTGGTGCTTCTACATCTATTACCTCAAAGTTAACGTTTATCTCCTCAGAGGTGATTTTTTAAAAAACTTCTTGAATTAGTTTCCTGTTGTGATCTCGATCTTCAAGTTTAGTGGTTGCCATCGTTTGATTGATTTTTGTCAATTTTTCAGAAAGGAAAGTTTTTTTTTTGTTGTTTATCACACACTGTACTTTTAGTTGGACTCTGGCATCTGAATGATGAATGTCATAATAAATATGATTTTGACTTTACATGGGTTTGGTTTGTAGTTCAAAATTTTAGTCATGAAAACAACCTCAATAGCTAATGTTTCAGTTTGTCTTTGTCTGAATATCTGGATGAAACTAGAACTCAGTTGTCATAATTACCTACCATACTTCTTTAATTCTGATGATGCTCTTGATGAGGTTTATGATAGACTAGACTCTTTAGCTTTGTGCTTGCGTTATATATGTGTGCTTGGTTACAACACAACCTCCAAATACACTGGTAGTTAAGTTGCAGTGATTGTTTACTCTGAAGCTTGACTTCATTTGATATTAGGAATACGTGTTCTCCTTGTTCTATGAATCTTTTCCTGGAGAAGGATATAGCAGAGTTTCTGTAATAAAACTTGTGGAAGTATAGTGGTTTGTCTTAGTTTTGAAATCTTCTATTTTAATCTACTTTGTCATCAGATGCAATTCCTACAAGAAAGGCTATGCTTTTGCAAATATATGTAGCAATGAAGGCGATGCCTTGGTACACTCTTCTACCAACTGTCTCCGAGTACATGATTGAAAGTGGTTGGACAAAATGTTACTCAAGAATAGGAGAAGTCAGCTGGATCCTCTACTTTGTGTCCATCGCTGTGTACCTTGTTCTAGTAGAGTTTGGTATTTATTGGATGCACAGAGAGCTTCATGACATTAAGCCTCTCTATAAGTATCTCCATGCCACCCATCATATCTACAATAAGCAGAACACACTTTCTCCCTTTGCCGGTAAGTATATTTAAGTTTCTTAATACTTTAGTCATGTCAAAGATTGGTAGCATTCAACACGTTTTGTCTTTTTTTTGGTTCAGGGCTTGCGTTTCACCCAGTAGACGGGATACTTCAGGCAGTACCGCATGTGATAGCTCTGTTCATAGTGCCGATTCATTTCACAACTCATATAGGTCTCTTGTTCATGGAAGCGATATGGACAGCAAACATCCATGACTGCATCCACGGTAACATTTGGCCTGTAATGGGTGCAGGGTACCATACCATACACCACACCACTTACAAGCATAACTATGGTCATTACACCATATGGATGGATTGGATGTTTGGCTCTCTTAGGGACCCTCTCTTACAAGAAGATGACAACAAAGCAGAGTGAGAATGCCCATTTTGTGTTTTGCTTTGCTTGTTCAAAAGTTTCAACCTTCTTACTTATTCGTCTTCCTGCATGTGAGTGTCTCGGACAACCTTCCCAGTTATTTTGTTTAGAGATATTGACTGCACATAAGGTAGTTGAGTGGTTGCTGAAGATATAAGAAAGATCTTTCTGTTCAAATTCAAAAGCACCAAAAAGAGGGCAAAAAAAGAAAACTATAAAAAATTTAAAAACATAACAAGTGAAGAAAAATATAGAAGGCCTACTAAAATTGACATAAATGGAACGCAAACAGTATAATACATTGTATAATTCATCATCATCAAAACGCGTGCTGTTTCATCAGCCATGGAACTATAGATTGGTAGGTAAGTAGGGAATACACCTTTTTCACTAACCCACGTTTTCTTCTTCATCAGCATCAAAACAACCAGATCGATCAGTGTCAGGTAAAAAACTCCATCTTTTCTCTTTTTTTTTTACACACGAAGAACAGAGTCCGGTGAAGTTTGATCTCCAGTTTCAATTTTTTTTTAAAAAAATCTTCTTTTTCATATCCAGGGGGGAATAAAGGTTGTTCCTTTCACATGGGTTATTGTTTGTGTGTAGATATATACAAAAGTATTTATATTTGACAGTGGTCCTCCCACTTGTGTAGATTAGGTTGTCCCTACAGAGTCAGTGTGTATGGTTCCTTCAATTACTGTCAGTTTCTGTCTTCTTCCTCTTTCTCGCCAACTAGATCTTCTCTTTATTGTTCTTCTTCTGCTAACTACTTTTTGTGGCTTCTAACTCCTACGATGCCTTTTCCTCGTTTTCTGAATTTTGGGGGGCTTTTTCAGGTTTGTTGTTCTTGCCAATGATTTTTGGGAAAATTTTAAAATTTGAGTATCTCACTTCAAATTGATGCCTTCCTTCAAATGTTATATGTTTTCACTGTGTATTTAAGGTGAAGTTAGCCTATTAGATGAATTCATTGTTAGGTTTGCAAGAGTCTCAATTATAAACTTTCTAGTTTTCAATAGTATCAAGTCAGTGACTCTTGGTTCCAGATTCGTTTTTGGTGATGACTATCTACTTAATCATCGTTTTGTTTTGGCCTCAAGTTATAAATGATTCTTCTCTCATCTTTTCCCTTGTGCTTCTGTGTTTAGAGTTGTTTGTAGCTAAGTAATAACATTTTGTGATTTTCTTGTAAACTTTAGTTTCCAGCTTGAATATGGGAATGGTTATTGGTTAACGTAGAAGAATCATTTTTTTCAGATCAGAAGAAAACCAATTAGTTATGGTAATGACTGACTTAGCAATTTATGCAGGCTGGTTCAGTGATTAGTTAGGTTTATTCTAGACAATCATCACAGGAATGGTTATTGTAGTAAGTGGTTAAAGTAGAAGAATCATTTTTCCGATCAGAAGAAAATCATTTAGTTATGGCGATGACTGACTTAGCAATTTATGCATGTTGGTTTAGTAATGAGTTAGATAGATTCAAGACAACGATCACAGTATTGAGTACAGCTCCTAACTGCATGTGTGTAGCAGACCAATTAACAAATTTAAACTGACTCTCGAACCAATTCCTCTTCTATAAGCATTAGCAAGTCGATATTTTTGTTTCATTTGAGTTAAGTGCTCATGCTCAGGAAAGTTTAGGAATGTTTCTTGTTTCTTGAATCTTTGGGGTGGTTCTCGTTGCCTTTCCCTGCAAAACTTTTTACTCGGAAAAGTTGTGATTCTTGGGATGATCATAGGCTGTCACAAACCAGGGATCTGAGATTTCAGGAACCGCTGATAATTGGGTCTCACCATCTGACATTCCACTCATAGAACCTTATAGTAAAGAGGTACTTCTAATTGTATTTGTTCTTTTCATCAACTAACTTCTGATCTAGTCCATGTTAAAACGTCCTTGTTGATGAATGGACAACACTTCTTTACGCAGCTCAGTTGTGGTAGAACACTAGATTTTATGCTATAAGTAGATTTTTTATTGAGTCTATGTTGCTATTTTCACACAGTGCACGTACCTTCCTTGCTTAGATTGTTTGTTTCTCCATCTCTATGACCGCTTCAAAATGTAAAGAGAAAAGGGAAGATTATGCTATTAATGTCATATTTTATTCTATCCATGTCCATGCAGCACAAGATGAGAGAGGCACAGCTAGGGGCTCACACTGTGAGGTCCCATGGAATGACACTTGCAAGGACTCACATGCATGACTGGATCATACTCGTATTACTTGTTATTCTCGAGTGCATACTCCTCATAATCCACCCGTTTTATCGCTTTGTCAGCAAAGATATGATGACTGATCTAAGTTACCCGCTAAAGAGTAACACCGTACCAATCTGGTCTGTTCCGGTAAGCTTCCATGAACTCAAGTTCTAACATTTGTCTGCAGACATTTTTCACAATAGAAACACCACTCTTTTCTTCAAAATGACAGGTCTATGCAATGTTGTTGCCATTGGTAATCTTCATAGCTATCTATATCCGTAGAAGAGATGTATACGATCTTCATCATGCAGTGCTAGGTCAGAACTTCAACACGTCTTCTTTCATATATATATAATGAAGATGGCCTTTCTTTCCGATGGTGCAGGTCTGTTATACTCTGTTCTGGTGACTGCAGTACTTACTGATTCAATAAAGAATGCAGTTGGTCGACCACGCCCTGACTTCTTCTGGCGTTGTTTTCCCGATGGCAAAGCTGTAAATGTCCCACCATGAGTTTTTTACTATTCATGTTCTTTCTCTTGAATATCTATTCTGCTTCTCAGGTTTACGATAGCCTTGGAGATGTGATATGCCATGGTGATAAACTTGTAATAAGGGAAGGGCACAAAAGCTTCCCAAGCGGACACACCTCTTGTAAGACCAACCCTACTTTCTTTTTTGTTCTTGAGCATTTTACTGGAAAAGAGTAAGATTAGTAGGTTTGTGTTGTCTTTTGTAGGGTCTTTTGCGGGTCTTGGATTCTTGTCACTGTACTTATCAGGGAAGATTCAAGCATTTGACGGTAAAGGGCACGTTGCAAAGCTATGCATTGTCATACTCCCTTTGCTAGTTGCAGCTCTTGTCGGTATATCCCGTGTGGATGACTATTGGCATCACTGGCAAGACGTGTTTGCAGGAGGCTTGTTAGGTTTGCATGTTTCACTCTCTACTCAGAAGGGTCAATACTTGTTTCCCCTTTAAACATTGAACGAACTTATACTATCTTCTACAGGTCTCGTGGTCTCTACGTTCTGTTATCTTCAATTCTTTCCACCACCATATCACACCGAAGGTAAACAAAAAGAATCTTGGGTTTACATTTACAGGACGCTGAATTTATGATCAAGTTTTTGATCTTTTTGAAGCTTGGGGGCCATATGCTTACTTCCAAGTGTTGGAGGCGGCACGAGCTCAAGCGCAAGCAGCAGAGAATGGAGCGGCTCAGGGAAGTAACGGTGAAGAGGAAGACGGAGGGTTTATGGGTTTACATTTGGTGGATAATCCTAGTATGAGGAGAGAAGAAGATGTAGAAGCTGGAAGAGTGCCTAGAGGCTGAGATTTGTAGAACCCCTGAAGCTGGTTTGGTCGATGCTACGAACACTTTCTCTTAGAAACACTTTCTCTTGTTCGGTTAGATTCTTTGTTTGGTTTGGTTTAACTGGTTAGACACTGTTTATAGATAAAGTTTATTGCTTTTAACTTGTTCAGTTGAATTATTCAACCATAAGCTAAGCTGGTATAGTATATGATAATATATAAAAACAAAAACAAAAAATTAAACTGGCATAATCAACGCCGATCTAACATTTTTAAATTTTTGTGCTTTTTTTATTTATGAAAAAGTTTTTTATACTATATATACAACTAAAATTTTCTACTAAAATGATGATGTCCTAAGTGATCAAATACCTTGCATATCCTCCCGACCAGTCCTAAGTATAATAAGACTGCTGCCAAAAAAAAAGTATAATATGACTGAAACGGTTTTAGTCAATGTTCAAAATTCATTCAAAGGCTGAAATTGGAATGGATCTTAGTCAATGTTACCTTATTTATGTAAATAACTTTCTTATAAAAAAGTTTATTAAATAATCGCTAATTACACACTGCAAAAGTGCAAATGTTATTTTCTTTTGAGAAAAAATCCATGCAAGTTCTGTAACGTATGATTTTCAGAGTTTTATATATATATTCAACTTGTCGTGGCAAGTAAACATGAATAAGCCAACTTTCTGTATCAAGCCGATTTGTTTGTTTGTAAACGGCATGCATGCGTTACAAAACTCTATTTCTGCCAGAATATAGACCCTATCACAGTCCATGTGATGTTTTTGTTTATTTTAACAATAAGCTATTTTACTTGCAATTAAATAGTATATGTAATACGTATTTATAAATGACCAATTATGATTGACTATATAATTGATTGTACAAAATAAGACTATATAGTTTGACTGAAGCGGTCTTAGTCAATGTTCAGAACTCATATTCAAAACAACTAGTTATTTATGTAAATAACTTTCTTATACAAAAGTTTATTCCAATGCGTATTAAACAATATCTAATTACATACTGCAAATGTTATTTTCTTTTGAGAAAAAATCCATGCAAGTTTTTCTAACGTTTGATTTTCAGAGTTAACGGCATGCATATATTGATTCAACTTGTCGTTGCAAGTAAACATGAACTAGATTTTGATCGTCCTTAAATCGGGTATATTTTTTGTTTTAATTTTCTTTTCAAGAAATTTAATTTTTATATATGTAATTAATATTAATTTAATCAACCATAACTGTTTTTTTACGTTAGATAGATCTAGTTACATATATCATTCATATTATTTTATGCAAAAGTTAGTTTTAAAAAAAAATAAGTTTAGTAACATGAAAAGTAATATTCCAAATAAAAGTAAAGATAAATAATAAGAATGATTATGTTTTAATAAATTAGATTAATTTAATCAGTCATAATTATTTTTTACGTTAGATAGATCTAGTTACATATATCATTCACGTTTTTTTGTACAAATATTGATTTTTTATAAAAGGTAAATCGAGTGGCATGAAAAGTAATATTCCAAATAAGGGTAAAAATAAATAATAACAATGATAGTTTCTAGTTCACCATAAAATTATCAATCATTTATTATTTAATAAAGCTAAAGTAAATAGTCATATAAACTTTATTTTCTGAACCAAAAAAATATTATTATAAAAATATGTAGTAAAATTTTAAGATTATATTAAATACAAGTAAAATTTATATAATAGGTATACTCTAACCAAATATCCACTTTGTTTTGAATTCATTACATTCAACTAAATATAAATATTATTGATTACTCACTTATCATTTATATTAATTGAGTATTATTATAACGTCAAAATTTTGTTTAATTTCATATATTGAACAAGATCTAAATGTCAATTATATTACTCACCAATCTTTTATATATTAATGGATAATCATTATAACATGTAAGCTATGATGTGTCATCAATACAATGTGTTAGAATATTTAAAAATTAAGTTAGTTCGTCTAAGCATATACTATATTTCTAATTAATCAAAATAAAGGTGATAAGTAATTTACTAAAAATATTCATTCATTTTTCCTTAGATAAAATATATGAAACTAATTATCTAATTAAAACATATATGAAAATTAATGAATATTTAGACCTTAAATACAAACCCTAAAGGAATGACGATGACATTAACACCGTTGTTAAGGTTTAGATTTAGGTAAAAATATTCATTCATCCTTAAATAAATTATATAAAATTAATTATCTAATTAAAACATATATGAAAATTAATAAATATTTAGACCTTAAATCCAAACTCTAAAGAAACGACGTCGATATTAGCGCCGATGTTAGGGTTTAGATTTAGGATTTAAGTTGGTTAATATTGACATCAATTCTAAGGTTTAGGGCCCATGATTTAGGGTCTACAATTTATGTTTATGGTCTAGGGTTTTAGATTTGGGGTTAACACTGATGTCATTCCTAAGGTTTAGGGTTGGATTTAAGATCTAGGGTTTAGGTTTAGATTCTAAGGTTTAGGGTTTTGAGTCTAAGGTCTAGGATTTAGGTTTAGGGTTTAGGTTTATGGTTTAGAATCTAGGGTTTAGGGTTTAGGCTTAGGTTGTAGGGTATGTGGGGTTTAGGTTTAGGGTTTATGGTCTAGAGTTTGGGTTAGGTTCTAGGGTTTAGGGTTTAGTATCTAGGGTTTAGGGTCTAAAGTTTGGGGTTAGGGTTAAGGTTTGGGGTCTAGGATTTAGGTTTACGGTTAGGGATTAGGGTTTAGGGTTGGGTTGATGGTTAGGGTTAGGGGTCTAGGGTTTGGTTTAGGGTTAGGGTTTGGGGTATGGGGTTTAGAGTTAGGGTTTAGGGTTTAGGTTTAGGGTCTAGGCCCCAAACCCTATACCTTAAACCTAATCCCTAAACTCTAAACTCTAAAGCATGGTTTAGGGTTAGGGTTTGGGGTATAGGGTTTAGGGTTTGGGTCCCTTAACCCTAAACCTCCCTAAACCCTAACCCTAAACCTTGCCCTAGGGTTTTAGGGTATAGGGTTAGGTTTTGGGGTTTAAGGTTAGGGTTAGGGGCCTAGGGTTTGGTTTAGGGTTAGGGTTAGGGTTAGGGTTAGGGTTTAGGTTTAGGTTTAGGGTTTAGGCCCCAAACCCTATACCCTAAACCTAATCCCTAAACTCTAAACCGTAAGGCATGGTTTAGGGTTAAGGTTTGGGGTTTAGGGTTTGGGTCTAGGGTTTAGGGTTTAGGGTTTAGGGTCTAGGCCCCAAACCCTATACCCTAAACCTAATCCCTAAACTCTAAACCCTAAAGCATGGTTTAGGGTTAGGGTTTGGAGTATAGGGTTTAGGGTTTGGGTCTACACCCTTAACCCTAAACCTCCCTAAACCCTAACCCTGAACCTTGCCCTAGGGTTTTAGGGTATAGGGTTAGGTTTTGGGGTTTAGGGTTAGGGTTAGGGGCCTAGGGTTTGGTTTAGGGTTAGGGTTAGGGTTAGGGGTCTGGGGTTTAGGGTTAGGGGTTAGGGTTTAGGGTTTAGGTTTAGGGTTTAGGCCCCAAACCCTATACCCTAAACCGAATCCCTAAACTTTAAACCCTAAGGCATGGTTTAGGGTTAAGGTTTGGGGTTTGGGTCTAGACCCCTAACCCTAAACCCTATACCCTAAACCCTAAACCTTAACCCTTAACCTTGCCCTAGGGTTTTAGGGTTTAGGTTTTGGGGGTATAGGGTTAGGGTTTGGGGTATAGGGGGTTTAGGGTTTAGGCCCCTAACCCTAACCCTAAACCCTATACCCTTAACCTAAACCCTAAACCCTAACCCTAAACCCTATATCCTAAACCCTAAAGCCTATACCCTAAACCTAATCCCTAAACTGAACCCTGCCCTAGGGTTTAGGTTTTGGGGTATAAGGTTAGGTTTTAGGGTCTAGACCCCAACCCTAAACCCTGTACTCTAAACATAATCCCTAAACCTAAATCTAAATCTTAAACTTAAAACCCTAAACCATAATTCCTATACCCTATACACCATACCCTAGACCCTAAGCCTAAAATTAAGCCCCAACCCTAGACCTTTAATCTAAAACCAAACTCTAGACCCTAAACCGTAAACTTACCCTAAATTCTAAACTCTAGTTCCCAAACTCTAATGGTTTGACTGCTAAATACTAAGGTTTAAGGGTTTATGTTTAGGTTTAAGATCCATGATTTTGGCTTTAGGGTTTATCTTTAGCGTCTAGTGTTTAGATTTAAAGCTGATATGGTGTCATTCCTAAGGTTTAACGTCGATTTTAGAGTCTAAGATTTAGGTTTAAGGTTTACGGACTAGGGTTTAAGTTTAGGGTTTAGGATTACAATTTAGGATTTATGATATAGGGTTTACGTTTAGGTTTAAGGTCTAATTTTAGGGTTTATGTTTTGGCTTAGGTTCTAGGGTATGGTGGGTTTAGGTTTAGAGTTTAGAGTTTAAATTTAATATCTATGGTTTAGGTTTAGGGTTAAAGTTTACGTTCTAGGGTTACGGTTTAGTGTTTAGAATTTAGATTTAGACTTTAGATTTAGAATTAAAATTTAAGGTTGGGCTTTGTGTCTAGGGTTTAGGGTTTAGGTTTAAGTTTAGAGTCTGAATTCTAAGTTTAGGTTTAAGTTTTACGGACTAGGGTTTAGGATTACAATTTAGGATTTATGATATAGGGTTTACGTTTAGGTTTAAGGTCTAATTTTAGGGTTTATGTTTTGGCTTAGGTTCTAGGGTATGGTGGGTTTAGGTGTAGAGTTTAGAGTTTAAATTTAATATCTATGGTTTAGGTTTAGGGTTAAAGTTTACGTTCTAGGGTTACGGTTTAGTGTTTAGGATTTAGATTTAGACTTTAGATTTAGAATTAAAATTTAAAGTTGGGCTTTGTGTCTAGGGTTTAGGGTTTAGGTTTAAGTTTAGAGTCTGAATTCTAAGTTTAGGTTTATGTTTTGATTTGCAGTTTAGGTTTTAAGTTTAAGATTTGGGTTTAAGATTAGAATTAAGGTTTGAGTTTGGGTTTAAGTTTAGGGTTTAAGTCCTAGATTTAGGTTTGAGTGCTAAATCTAGGGAATGACTGTTAAATCTAAGGTTTGATTTCTAAATCATAGATCTTAAATCTAAATCTAAATTCTAAACTTAAACTCTAGTCTCTAAAGGAATGATGTTGACATAAAACACCATATTAGCATTTAATGTTTATAGTTAAGGATTTATGGTTAAAGTTGACATAGTTCCTTTAAAATCTAAAGTTTAAATTTAGGATCTAAAGTTAATGTTTAGTATTCAAGTTTAAGATTTAGAGTTTAAAATTTTGCAAAAACCTTTTTTTTTTTAATTTTTCATAAAAAAAATAAACTACAAAAAATTATAATGAAAACAAGAAAAACAAGTAAGCAAAAAAAGAACAAGTAAAATAAAAACTAAGCCAGAATTTATAAAACATTGAAGTACTAAAAAGAAAATTATTTATCAGAATTGACAAAAGAAGAAATATGTGATCATAATTGTCATGGCATAAGAAATATATCATTTCCAACGATTTTAATGACATGATGACATGTTCTAAATACTTTCACAAATTGCAGATAAGTTTATAAATATTTTAATGACATGTTCTAAATATTTTAATGACATGATGACATGTTCTAAATATTTTCACAAATTGCAGATAAGTTTCTATTATCAATCAAGTGATGAATAATTTTCACTTAAAAAAAATAAATTTAAAAATTTTTGAAAACAAAGTTTTGACAAAAAAAAAGGAAAAAGAAAAGTGGAGAATGTACCTCACCAAAAGGGGCAACTATGCCAATAATACAGAGACTCTCGCGATTCCTCAAAATCATTATCTGGTTCTCTCGCCTTCATCCTCATAGAAGTGTAATTAAAGCTTCTTAACACTTTCCTTTGAGAAACACTCTGTGTTTGTCACTGTTAAAGAAACATTAACATAGTCAAAAAAAAAGTCAACCCTTATCCAAAACCTCCTAATTCATATTCTTCCTTTTTCATGAAAATTTGATTGATGCTTACCTAATGATACTCCATGAACTGATCTGCCGCAACCGTCTCCAACTCGAGCATCACTTGCCTGCAGGACAAAAATGTTATTTTCTTTAAAAAAAATTGAGGAAAATATAGATAAAACCATCAATTAAGTCAACTGAAGCATGACACTGTATTCACTTATCTCTGTCAACTCCACATTCACTTAGCTCTAGCAGCATAACTGAGACATGATACTCTAGTTCTCCAAACTGGGACATATATTATAGTAAATTGTATATATCAGTTGAATGAAGTTCAAGGTGAAATGAAGAGGAAAGTTGTAAGTAGTAAAAGGAAAGTTTTTACCTATAGTAAATCTGCAAGTATTCTTGTAAAAAGTGAATTTTCTCAAAAGGATTTGCCTGACACCTTCCTGGCAAAACAACAGTCAAAGATTCAACAGTCACATATTTTTTTTACTCTTGATTAGCAATAGCTTCAACCAAAAAAAAAACAGAGCTTACACACTAAACTTCCATCAAATATCTCAATCACACAGCCTTAGCCCTATTTGATCACAAACTCTACCCGCTCAGCTCACACTTAGATAAATAAAAAATCAGCATTTTTAAGAAATTCAACTCAGAAACTCTAACCCAACTATGACAAGAACTTGGAATGGTCAAAGAGCTAAGCACAAATCTCCAGTGTTTTACCTACAAAACTTGTAACGAGATGGAGGGACTCATAAGATTCACTGTGATGACTAAGGTAAACCTTGGAGGCAAGTGAAAAAAAGAAAGAGACTGTGTGGACTCTGGAGTGAAGTGAAGTGATAAAAAGGAAGAGACTTTTGAGACCTTAACTTTATAATCCGTAAACTCCACAAGCCCACCCCGTTTGTAACGGCTCTTCTTTTCTAACGGCTACTTGTCCAATCTCCATGAGTGACTCTTACTGCTATTTTAATAATATTTTTCTATTATTTTTCTGAACACCTTTTAATGTGAAGATCATTATCCTCATCTTTGAGGCATTTACGTGATCTTTCCTCAGCTTATTTATTTGATTAAAACATATTACTGCCCCCTAGATAACCATTTTTTTTTTTGAAAAGTCCTAGATAACCATATTTTATGACTGCATAGAGTGATGATGATCACCAATAAATGTAAGAACAAAACAATTGCTTTATTCTTAATCCAAATATTAAATAACTTCTAAGAAAATATCGCTTACTCTAATGTCAACTTCTATCGTCAAGCCTAATACGTCTTCTTCCTGTTTCATTTTTAAAACTTGTGGTTTCATTAACTGACCTCCCAAAGTATACAGAAACTAAGAGAAGTTTTTGTAAGAAACTTAGAAGCAAAGGAGGTTTGGACCTTTTATTTTTTAATGGGTGATATTCATATATATCAAGAATTAAAACTAAATATGAGTATATGACGAGTATATAAAGATAACTGGAGGTCCTTTATATCATATACATATATTTTGTTGCCATATGCTAGTAGTACACATATTGTAATTTGGGGTACTCATTCTATTTTGGGCATGGGAGATTGCCTTAATTGGGTTTACTTAGTATGAAAATGAGTTAACTTATTGTTTTAAATATGGGCTCTTGGACATAATTTAACAAATTTGTATAATCTAACCAGTTAATAGCGTAATTTCGTGATAAAATGGCCAACTTCCGTACCTGTAAATTAAAATACGTTGGTTGAGACGTGAATTTTTAAACTTATACTAGTACATATGATCACGTTGTAAATTTTTATATATTTTTTTGACCAAAAAAGAAAGAATTGCAATCAAATATTTACGACAACAAAACTAAAATATACAAGACTTAACGACTGGCTATATTAGCAACATGTTACTGCAATGAGAGTTATTAGAAATCAAATATTAATCTGGTATTCTTTTTAACGGGTTGTTGGTTTACATTGAAATATTACTGAGACAATCTTTAAACAACTGATCTGTTTACTCATCTAACAACTGAGTTCTCAAAATAACTCACTTAAATGAAGTTAATGCCTTTGAGTTGAGGATGTTTTGTGAAAAAGCTTCATTTTGAGTATTTTACTGCCAATTTTATTTAGTTTTGGTGCTATTCGTTGGTTTATTCAATCAATTATATTTTTTTAATTTTGTTTTTGCTGATTGAAGACTTTTGTCACATCTTGGATTTTGTCATCAGTCATTACTCATTATTGAATCGTTTTAGTTTTATTTAATTCATATATTTCTTTCGCGCCAACTTATAAAATTCTATTTTTTTTAAAGAATTATTCTTTTTTTTAGAAAAATCAAGTTTTTTATAATCTGATATTTATTTCTTTTTCAACTTTAAGTAAAATTGTTGCTTTTTCTTTAATTTTTTTAAAACTTGAAAACACTTCATTTTAGTTTTTTGATTCCTTTTTAATTTTTCAAAAATAAATTCAAAAAAAGAAAAAAAAATTAGGAAGAACCAAAATAGATTAGTTTCCAGCTCCCAAGCCATTAAAAATAAAAATCATTTTTCTGTTTGTTTTTCTCAGTTGAACTTTCTCAGATGATTGAAATTGATATTTAGTTTCTAATTCACAATTTTAAAGCTAAATTAAATAGTCATATATACCGTATTTTGTGAACCAAAAAATAGTATTATAAAAAATACTAGTAAAATTTTAATTAAATTTTAAGATTACATTAAATACAAGTAAAATTTATATAATAGGTATACTCTAACCAAATATCCACTTTGTTTTGAATTTATTACATTCAACTAAATATAAATGTTATTGATTACTCACTAATCATTTATATTAATTGAGTATCATTACAACATCTAAATTTTGTTTAATTTCTTACATTGGACAAGATCTAAATGTCAATTATAAATAAACCCCACCTTTGATGCGTATACGATTTTGATTTTTCCCATACACTAAAAGCATATATTTTAAAATTGTTCCATGTACACAATATTCCTCATTTAGATTTAGGCCTCTAGTCAACAGTTTTGTAGAGAGTAGTGGGTCCCGTATTGTATGGAACTAACTTAGTGGTTACAACTTACAACATTTGTAAATAACTAAGTTTGATTTAATTTATAAATAAACCCACCTTGCGTATATGATTTTGATTTTTGGCATACATGAAAAGCATATATTTTTAAATTGTTCCATGTACACAATATTCCTCGTTTAAATTTAGGCCTCTAGCCGACAGTTTTGTAAAGAGTAGTGGGTCCTGTATTGTATGGAACTAATGTAGTGGTTATACAACTTACAACATTTGTATTCAGCGTTAGTTATTATCCTATAATTAGAAATAGGTCCAATGGATCGAATGTAAAATACCAGGGAGTAATAAGGGTAAAAAATAAGCATGATTCTGTTTTAATAAATTAAGATTAGATAAGCCAGCTTTCTGAATCAAGCCGATTTGTTTGTTTGTAAACGGCATGCATGCGTTACAAAACTTTATTTCTGCCAGAAACGATCAGGCTAAGAGTATCTAAACCCAATCACAATCCATGTGATGTTTTTGTCTATTGTAACAATTAACTATTGTAGTTGCATTTAAATAGTATACTAGATTCTGACCCGCCCTTTTCAAAGGGCGGGTATATTTTTTGTTTTTTTTTAATAATTTTTATATTTGTATTTTTAATCAATTTTATTGTTTTCAAAACATTACAAAATATGCATACTAATTAGAATTAGTTTTTTTCTGAATTTAATAGATATGTTGATAGTTATATGTATAATAGAGTAATATAGATATTCATACGTGTTTGTTTAGTTCCAATTAAAATATAATTACTTATTAATATATAAATGCCGGTTAATATAAGAGAAGTAGATTCCTATATTTGTGGAAGTTACCAATATGTTTATTTAAAAAGTAGTTATAAAAGTTGTTTTGTTTTTTATATACAAATTATTTTATTTTTATTAATATGAAATAGTAATTTTAGAAATAAATAGTTGGACACAACATTTATCAATTGGTCATGATCCTGTTTTAATAGAATAGATGTAATACGTATTTATGTATGACCAATTATTTTATAATTATGATTGACTATATAATTGATTGTACAAAATAATACTAAATGAAACGTTTAAACGCGTGAATGCAAACGGAAATAAAGGATATCTTACGTTTCAGATTTGTTTTTATCTTTGATCGCAATTTTTATTTAGTGTCTTATAGTTGAAAATTACATTTGCTTTTATAGTCATCGATACAGTATATGCTCTATTCGAAACATCAATCAACCATAATAATTACTAAATAGAGACCTTAATAACTGAAGCATTAATGTCGATTTCACTTAATATACATAATTTACAGCGACAAAAGAAATTGTCGGTTACGGGTAATTAATTGCATATTTATTTATTTACACATCCCATATTTATTTATTTACACATCCCATATTCGTAATATTTCTAGTTAAAAAAACTCGTGGTTCTATGTCACATTGTTGTATATTATTAAGCAAATAATTAGTGACATAATTGTCATTATTATTAGATAATAATACTTACTATTATGTCTAAGGATGCCATGTTTAACACTCCATCTTTTGTCAACTCAGTATTTATTTATAAGACAGTCTCCTCTCCTCCTAAACACACATGCACAAGGGAAAGAAAAAAAATAAGAGAGATCTAGAGAGAGAGAGCAAGAGATATGACGATGACTTTGCCCTTGAACTCGACGTTAACGGCGGCAATGAGTCAATATCCGGTGGTGGCGGTATCTTCTTCGCCGTCTCTTGTCTTGAGAACTAGTTTCCCTCGCCGTCTTCAAGTTTCTTGCGTTGCCACAAACCCTAGGTAAGTTTTTGTTTCCAGATCTTCAATATCTCCTCTTCTTTACTTAATGATTAATCTCATGGTATATGTTTGAATTTTTTTAATGGGATAAAAGATGCTAAGCAATTCAATGAATTATATTTATATATTGTCTAATTTGGCTAGCTCGGACAAAAGTTTGGACAATTCATGTAACATTTAAAACCAATATAAAGTAAACAATTTTTTAAAATCACCTCAAAATAAGCTGTTCATAAACCCTCTTTACATGTCTTAATAAACTCACCGAGAAATCGCATGCATGTAGTTTGGTGAAGTCATTGTATACCGAGAAATCGCATGCATGCAGTTTAGTAAGTCGGCATTGTATTTTTCACTGATTGGATATTAAATGCTTGCAAACAAATATATGAGTTGTATTATACAGGACACAAGACCTGATCAAAAAATATATAACAATGATGTAATGATTAAAATGTTATAGAAAAACAAGTGAGCAAACACACAAGAAGTCGACGTTTCGACCCATCAAAGAAGTACCAAACCAAATAACCCACACGATAACACAAGAGAAGCTTGAGATCTTCGAATCAATGGAGAATTGGGCACAAGAAAACTTACTATCATACCTCAAACCCGTCGAAACATCATGGCAACCACAAGACCTTTTGCCTCAAACCAATGACGAAGACCGATTCTACGAGCAAGTGAAAGAGCTAAGAGATCGAACAAGAGAGATTCCCGACGACTACTTTGTAGTTCTTGTCGGAGATATGATCACCGAAGAAGCATTGCCAACTTATCAAACGACTTTGAATACACTCGACGGTGTCAAGGATGAGACCGGCGGAAGTTTAACGCCGTGGGCGGTTTGGGTTAGAGCGTGGACGGCAGAGGAAAACCGACACGGTGATTTGTTGAATAAGTATCTCTATCTATCTGGTCGTGTCGATATGCAACATGTTGAAAGAACTATTCAGTATCTGATCGGATCTGGCATGGTACGTTTTAATCTCATACTATAATCTACATGCATGCGGGCTTTTAATCTATATCTAACCAGGTTTTAATTTCGGTTTATTTCCACACGGTTTAAGTTGGGTTTGGTATAGTCGAATTGTGTAGTGTCATAAAGTTTTGGGTGAAACATGAAATTTATATACTTTGTTGAGGTCAATATTGATAATTAAATAATTATTTTTCAGGACTCCAAATTTGAAAACAATCCATACAATGGCTTCATTTACACTTCTTTTCAAGAGAGAGCCACTTTCATCTCACACGGCAACACGGCGAAGCTAGCCGCCACCTACGGAGACACGACTCTGGCCAAAATCTGCGGCACAATCGCGGCGGACGAGAAGCGGCACGAGACAGCCTACACACGGATCGTGGAGAAGCTCTTCGAGATCGATCCTGATGGGACCGTACAGGCTCTAGCGATTATGATGAGGAAGCGAATCACGATGCCTGCTCATCTGATGCACGACGGTCGCGACGACAATCTGTTCGATCATTTCAGTGCGGTGGCGCAACGAATCGGAGTTTATACGGCGATGGATTACGCTGGGATATTGGAGTTTTTGCTGCGGCGATGGAAGGTGGAGAGATTAGGAGTGGGTTTGTCCGGGGAAGGAAGGAGAGCACAGGAGTATCTGTGCACCTTGCCGCAGAGGATAAGGAGGTTAGAGGAAAGGGCTAACGATAGAGTGAAACGTGGGCCGAGGCCTTCTGTTTCCTTCAGCTGGATCTACGGGAGAGAAGTTGGATTATAAGAGAATATTTTGTTAGTGAAGTTAGTATGTCAAGAGCGGCATGTTTGTAATAAAATGTAATAATAATAATAAACGAAGTTAATGAAGAAAAATGTTGATCTGGCGTGTTAATAGAATGTTGCGTTAGTGAAGATATTTCATACAAATGTTTTGATTCCACCAAAAACATCACTAGTTAAGCATAAATTGACACAATAACTTAACTAGAACATAAAGAAACACCAAGTTGAAATGTATCCAAAGTTAAAAAAAAACACCTAAAACATATAAGATATAATGTTATCAGTTCAGTCATTCCTAGTTTTTTTTGTAAGATATATCAAGTAGCAATGAGAAGAAGAAAAAAAAGTAGTAGTAAATGTTGGGTCGAATTTGAATTTCATTGAAACCCCTGTAACTTTAGGGCCCAACAGTAACACAGGCCTGGGCCAGGGGAATAAAAGAAAACGAAAGACCCAAAAAATCATAGTTGTTCCCCAAATCGAATCGAAGAGCGAACCCTAATTAGGCGATCATGACGCCGAATCTGAGATCCGTAATTTGGCAGGCAAACCGAAGTTGGAGATCGGTTGCGCCTCGCCGCAACTTCTCGTCATCTCCTTCTGGTAAGATTCTCTGATTGGTTATGACATAGAGGTGGTTTGTATTGGGAATAATAATCAGTTTTGTATTTGGAATGTAGAGTCGAAAGGAGCAGGAAAAACAGCTGTGTCGACCTTCATACTTCGAGGTCTAGCAATGGGTGTCGGATATGTCATAGGTAATGATTATGGACGAGAGTTTGTTTATTCTCCCAAATTGAAATTTCCCCCGAGTAACAGCTTTTTTTTGTTTTTTTTTTTTTGGTTTGGTATTAAAGGGGAGGTTTATTGGCGCGATTGGGTCCAAGAGGTAAAAGGATAATCATTAACATTATGTGGTTTAGTATTCATATTGATCTCGTCTTGTGTTTTCAGACCCAAAGGGAGCATGATGAATACAATGAATACTTTGATCGATCGGAGAAGATGTGGGCTGATTTGGCGGCGGCACAAGATGCACGGAAACAGCTACGAGTTGTTCTACTGTCTGATCGAAAGTACTAAACTATCTCTCGAAGATGTTTTTATAAATAAGGAATAAGTTATCTCCCCTTGTCTTTGGGATTATTCCACCTTTGGCTCACTTAACTCTTGAACTAGTTTACAAATGATGGTGATGCTTCTCTTTTATATTATGACTCTGTTCCACCTTGCTTGTATTCATAATTTTGTTTTTATAGCATTTTATAAATTAAAAAAAATTATATAATGTAGCAGTTAATATAATAAAATCGCGTTATCTTATACCAATCTCATTTTGAGAAACGTCTTATATTATTAGAACCCAATTTACAATAGTTTTGTTTACAAAATTATAATGTGGTGAAAAAGTGTTACATGGGAAACTCGGAGAGCCAAGAAGAAAGAAATTTTCCTTTTAAAAGAAATAATTAGGGTTTTCATGTAATGGTTTAGTTAATTTAAATGTGGTTTTGTTAGAGGTTACTCGATGGCCCATTTAACGTCCCTATAAGTTTAGCTAAACCGTATTTCGGGAGAAGAAGAAAACCCGATCATGCAGCCGAATAATCTGAGAGCCGTCTTCGCGCAGATGTACCGGAGTGGGTGTCGCCAATCTGCTCGCAACTTATGTTCATCGCCTCCTGGTCGGTACTACTCCGCATCTTCGGTGCCAAAGAAGCCTTCTTACCTCTCATATGTGGTGGCTGGTTATTCAGTTTACTTTGTTTGGAGTAATGCTTCGTATATCCTTTTATATATTTATTCATTATTTCACAAGACAAAGACAGACTTGTGATTGCTTCTTTTACTTTTGTCCATACCTCAGGTAGGATTAAGGTAGTTCAACGCCAGCGGACCTTGAAAAAAAGGATGGAATTACACAAGTCGAAATATCTGCAGGTAATTGTTTTTGTTCTTATCTTTTGAGTTTGGTTATCTCTCGGTTTATGTTATACGAACATTCTTTGAGTTTGTTCTAGCTTTCTCAGGGAAGTTTGTAACTTAACCGTTTAGATACTCGTGATTTCTTAGTAGTTCGAGTTGTATATATATGTATGTGATCTTATCAATATATTCTTACATCTTTCTGTCTTCCTTTTTCTCTTTCAGGCGGATTCACTCTAATTCGACTCTAATGAATCTATGCTTGTGGTGTTTTTTCTATCTTTTTTTTTTTTTTTTTTAATAAATCCGAGATGCAGTATGTGTGTTTGGATGCTCTCATGTTGTCAAACTTTTATGTTTTTCTTTTTTTTTAATGAGTTTGTATTGTTATTACATTAACACTCTCCTCTGTTACAACAACTGATTTGTGATCTGTCGTCTTTTCAGTGTCTTTGTTTTTTACTTTCTTTCTCTTCTTCGCCATCATAGTCAGACTACAAAACTAGACTTCATATCAACAAAATGGTGCAGAGAGAACAAGAAAATTACACAATTGACTTCAGGTTCGACATTACATGAGGCTCTGTGTTGCAGTGTTACAAATAAGAGTGACAAGAAAAAACCGTTGAAACAATTGCTAGGTAAAGCTTTCTGTAACATGAAACACTTTCACAGACCTTAAGAGCTTCCTAAATAAAGCGCCAAGGAGAGTGTATTTGCTCAACTTTAGCTACTTTGTAGTTGGTCTTGGAGAGAACCTCCAGTCATAAACCATAACCTTTTGTCTCCATCAGCGCACTACCCTGTATGACCAGACATCAGAAAGAACTATAAGAACATGTAAAGCGCCATAAAAACATAATAGTCTCCCATATATTATAAAAACCAACTTCATACAAAGCACAATGAACACAACACACTTGCTCGACATGGAGAGTAACCTCAACTTCTCAAGACATTATTCATTACTAAAAAGCAAAAACTGAAAAGCTCAAAAGTAGTCTTAGATAATAAAGTTGTGCTAGATTCCCTCGTCCTTCTCGTCCTCGCTGCTGCAGCTACTATTGTTGCTGCTCCACTCACACTTCAATGTAGATCTAGGCGACCCACAATACTTGCCTAGCTTCTCTAACGTCTGATACATCACTGTTCCACTCTCTTCTCCCAAAGACTCAAATGTCCTCTCTCTGCACCCATAATCTTCCAAGTCTACACTCATCTCCGATTTGTAAGCGTTCACTCCAACGCTCGAATGCACTGCTACAGAGAATTGCTTTGGCTCAAAGCAATACAGAACCCTTGTCACCAGCTGGCTCAGGTCCATAGTGTTGAAGTCGTAACCCACGGCTTCGAAGCTAGCGTAGCTGAACCCATCCTCAGGTGTCACATGGATAGTGGAGATTGCATCTCCTTCAATGGAGTTCATAGAGTAGCCACATGGCTCGAATTCAAAGTCACAAATTCGGGACTTGGGGAGGATCTTTCTGATTCCAGAGTTATCAGTCATTGATCCAGTCTCGCCACTTTCATTCTTGTAAAAGACAGAGGCCTTCTCCCTGTCTAGACCAGTCATGCACATCTCAAGCGTGTAGACATTGTTGTTGCTGGAGGACTGGGCAGAGGAGGCAGCATAGACATGCCATTTCTTAGTCTCATCATCATTTCCCATCAAGTAGGCTACACTTTCCAAACCCAGCTTAGAAAAGTGACCATCAAGAACAGAGACTTCTTCAGAGAAGCTCCTGTGAGGAAAAGGCTGGCCACCGGGACAGAGGAAGGAGCCACGAGTGTACTTGACAGACTTGACATTCAGAGAGAGCTCACCAGCCAACTTAAGAAGCGGTGGGATAGAGAGGAGGAGCTTGGTGGTGCCACAAGTCTTGATGATGACTTTGTAAGGGTAGACAAAGAAGCTGGACTCAGAGAGGACGTAAGAGTCCAAGAGATCGTTGGATAGAGAAGAAACGATCTCGCAAGCAGCAGGAGTGAGTATTTGGTCAAGCTGGGACCTGGTCAGAGCACGGAGACCCAAACCCTTGGAGTCTTGGAAGATGCTTGGCTCAAAGAAAGAGACCTCGAGCCGCTTCTCGTAGCCTTCGAAACCAATTGCAGATAAGGCCATGTCGCCTTGTTGTAGTAGTAGTAGGAGGAGAGAACGATTGGATAGGGCAAAGTAGAGAAAGCAATAACTATATAGGGAGACTCGGTGCACGTTACAACTCAGGATGGCCTCTTAGCGCACTGCAATGGGATGTAAAAAACATTGTTAAGAAACTTGATACAGTCATGATCGGAGAGAGTAATAAAAATGAAGGGAAGAAGGTTACGTTGGAGTAAACAGAAGATTTGAATTTCTTGATGCCACCGTTGGGACGAACGTCTTCAATGCTGTAACCGAGGGGAGCTTCGTAAAACAACGAACTACTGCTTGACTTCTTTTTACCACCTTTCGATTCCATCACAATCTCATTCACGCTTTCTGTTATTACAAGGAACAAAACCATATGTGTTAGGAACAGAGATTCATTGTTTCAAAGTTTGAAATATCTTATTACAGATCTTGAATAAAACGTTATTTCATGACACATAATTCATATCAGTTACTCGGATGGAACACGATTGAAAAATGTTTCATTAGATCTACAACTATGATGAACTGCTAGTTGAGTGCAAGCTCATCGAAGAAGAAGCTCAAATGAAATGAACTTTCTGTTATTCTCATAAATGTTCAACGTTTACGTTATATAACAACCCGGTTTACATGTACCGGTTACAATCTCTTATTAAACCATACTCAAATCATATTCAATCACACATATACATTAATGTGAACCTCTAAGATTACGGCTAATCATTAAAACGTAAAACTATGAATTTAGAACAAGACATAACCAATATAAATCTCATATAAAAATACCTAAGATAACATGTGTAGATCAATCAAAAACGTAGATAAGACGTTAGAAAGGATACTTACATATATTTATATGAATTTAGATTAAGACCACAAATTCCAATATCACTCCTTTTCCAGATATCAAACGAAACCTGAAAGTCAAAACAATAAAGAAGAATGCAATTTCATTAAAAGGAACGATCAGATCTAAGAAAGAGAAAGATAGATAGATCAAAAGAGAACAAAAAAACTCACCAGAACAAGATGATTCAGGAAACCGAAAGACTTTGAACTATAGAAACTCTTGAGACGATTTCGAAAATATAAAAAGAAAAACCTGAGAAACGCTTATGAAAGATTTTTGGGTAATTATGATGTAATGAAGAAGCGTTCCTGAAGAGAAAACAAACGTAGAAAGAGTCCTTTGTATAAGCCCCAGTCCTAAAAACTTATGTGCCACGGTATTTTACGTCTTTACCCTTCAACCTTAATAAGAAACGTTTTCTCCTGAACCGTTCATTTTTATTTTATTTTCAAACGATTTACTAAAATTACCTCTTCACTTTTTTAAAAATTTATGTGGTGCGTCAATGCTTATTTGTTTTTTAAAATTATTTTTTCGTGCTTCCACTAGGAAAATTATTTAATTCCTTAACAGTAACAGCAGGATACCACCAGAGCACGTGGAGCAGAATCGGGAGGACGGTGAATCCGATGATCCAACGTTACGCTCTCTTCTTGAATACTCCGGTCACTGCCGTCCAGAGGTGGTGGTTCAGGTGAAAACCAACAAAAAAAAATGGAGGTGACTTTTGAAACCCCTTAAAACAAAAGAAAAGGTTTCAGCTCTGTTTTTCATTTCTTCTGTTTTACCGTTTCTAGGTTATGAAATATTATTGTTGCTAAAGATTTTTTACTTTCTCTTCTAGTTCCTAATTTAGATATACTAGAGATTTTTCCGGACTAAGCCCGGATTATTGTCATTAATTTTATACTTAATTATATCGATATTATTTATTTTATACCACTATAATATTTGTAATTGGTATATACATATACTGTGAAATTTTACAAAATAAAAATAATAAATGAAGTTTAAATTATTAGAATGCAAAAACAAATTAATAATGAAACACATATATTATACAATTTGAAAGATATCACAAAATATACTATTTGAATAATATTAAATAAAAGGTTAAAATAAGTTATCTTTCATCAAAGCTTTTCATCTTTGTTTCTCTAATTTCAATATGTGAAATGTGTGACAATGGAAATATCAATAATAAGCAACAATAAATCTGAAGATGGAACATACTGAACAGTAGTAAGTAACGATTTTTTTTTCTTTTTGAAAATATAATAAAAGTCTCTGTAGATATTGATCCAAAAGGAGAAGCAACGCAAAAACCAAGTTCTGTTGCTTGGAAAGTAATGGTTTCGGTATAAAATAAAAACCAAATCGTAGCCACTGATTAGAAAATAAATGGTAAAGTTATGTTATATTTTTTTCTCTTCTTCAAATTTAGCAATTAGTGAAGTAGAAATTAAGTTTAGTTTGGTTTTCTTATATCGATTATTCTAGTAATCTATATATACTATTAAAACTGAAGTACAAATATAAACTAACCCCTAAGCTAACCATTTAATTACAATCAAATGCCACTGAAAATTTATATTTTCCTAATTTTCAGCATTTATTATCTTTTCCAAATTTAAAATATCCTTCTATATATTAAATGAGAAGTACATTTGATTTGTAGCGCTCACAGAGCCATTCTCAGCTAAAATAACGTGATTCTATTGGTTGATTTTCCGGAAATTATTTTTGATTTATTTTTCTCATCGACATAACAAAAAAAAAGAAGCCCTATAAATATTAACCTTATTTTGTTTAATGCATTCAATACTTACTAAAGAATAAGACAGATTGAAGGAGTAGAAAAGTAATTAATATTACTTGCGCAAGAATATTTATATGTTTAATGCATTGAATACTTACTAAAAAAATAAGACATATTGAAGGAGCAGGAAAGTAATTAATATTACTTGCGCAAGAATATTAATTAATACATGTATTTACTACTATCACTTACTAAAAATACGGTAAATCATATTGATTACTTGCGCAAGAATATTAATTAATACATAATTTATTATTATCTGATAATTTATTTGTTTAATGTATTGAATACTTACTAAATAAGATTTGTAATTAATATTACTTGCGCAAGAATATTAATTAATATATGTATTTACTATTATCCCTTACTAAAAATACGGTAAATCATACTGATTCACTTCATATATATAGAGGTCAATGTCGAAGGATTAAATCATATCATTCTTATTTTTTTTGTAAAAGTACATGTGAAAGGGAAAGAGACGAACATAGGAATCGGAAAGTTTGGTCTTTTGAGCAGAACCATCGACATATCTATAAAACCTAAAAACCACACTGATGCGGAGATTCATCATTGGCTAAGCCAAAAATCTCATTGATCAGACTCGTCGTCGTCCTCAACCTCATCATCACAATAACCTCCGCCTTCTCTCTCTTCTCCGTCCTTCCGCTTCCGATTCTACTCTTGTTTCTTCTCCACGCCTCTTTTCCTCTTCTTCCGACATGTCTGGCTCTGATTCATCACCGTCCTCCCTTCCCGTTACTCTCGACTCCATCAACCCCAAGGTAAAGTTTTGTTTTTGTTAATTTTATGGGTATTTATATATTTTAAAAACATGTGATAAATACTACAAACAAATTGAATATTAAAATAGACTATAAATTACGAAATTAGATAAAAGATCGTAGTACTGTAATAACTGATAATAGAAAGTTTAAAAATCCTAATAACTGGTAAAGAAAGGAAGCCGGAGACGAAAATTTTGAATGTTATTTACAAACAAGTTTTTCAGAATATTCCGTAGCCAAAGGTACTTAATTGTACCTTTATTTTTTTCAATAAATTAAGGAAAATATAGAAACTGTTACAATTATTTATCTTTTCGATTTCTCAGATAGGTAGTGATGAGTAGTAAAATTAAATCTTAAACATACATATTAGGATTTTTAATGATGTTGCAATTATACATACACACAATATGTTACACACTGATACTGAAGATATTTTGTTCCATCATGTCCATGTAAATTATAGAGTACCAGCATTTGCATGTGTCGTTGGTTTACCTCAAACACGGTGGTCTTATAATATAAAATTTGTGTCTGTCAAAACCAACCACTATTAAGCCCATAACTGAATTTGTTCATGTTCGCACAGGGTGCGGGCCGGTCACCTAGTACTTACATAAATCAATTTTATAACTAACTTCAT
The DNA here is from genome assembly GCA_905132765.1 of Moricandia arvensis. Lineage (NCBI taxonomy): Eukaryota > Viridiplantae > Streptophyta > Magnoliopsida > Brassicales > Brassicaceae > Moricandia > Moricandia arvensis. The sequence goes on from CAJHQP010000061.1 coordinate 167,218, forward strand.
TTAAATAATAAATTTAAACAACTTTTCTTGTGCAACATTATATATTTTTACTTTTACTATTAACTGGTTTATGTTTTCAATTTTGTTTCTTCAAAGCACGTCTAATAATATTGATTTGCTTAGGTTCCTTGACCGATAAAAGTTATCAATTCAAGAAAAAGAAAAATTTAGTCCAGTACAAACTTTTTTCAGGGATAAACTGTTAGTGGCTATCATTTATGGGTTTAGTAGAATTTTATATTATTTTAGCTCATTCAGTTTAGTTATTTTTATTATTAGATGTAATCAAATATACCTATATAATTCTCATCATGCATTCATATATAACTGATTGAAAAAAACAATAAAATTTTATCTAATAATTATAGCATACTAACTACATGTTATATATTTCGTTTGATTTTTAAATTTAGTAAAATGTGTTTTATCATCTACTTAAATACTATAACAAAATTTTAAATATTCTACATGATTTAATGCACTAATAACATGAAAAAAATTCAAACGCTATACCTAAATCTACAATGGTATTTTGAATAATTCTATTTATTCACTAATTTATAACATAATATTGTTTTAAAATTATGTAGTTATATTTTTCATTATTCATTATTAATAAATGAAAAATTAAAAATCACATGAAAAAGTTATATATTAATATAGAAATAAAAATCTGTAAATAGCATATTCGAAATATATCTTCATATAAAATAGTCCAATGTAAATCGAATACGATAAATTTATATAATAAAAATATGTGTGATATAATTGATGATTCTCTAATTGAAAAAAATAATTACTCAATATAATAGCTATAAAATTATATTTAAAAATGTCACATTATCAATTTAGTATGTATAAAATATAAGTTTGATAATTCTATATATAAAATTAAAAATAAATACCCGCACACCGTGCGGATCAAGTTCTAGTTAAAAGCACTATATATCTTAAATGAGATGTTACATTCATCTCAGTCAAAAAATAAAAATAAAAAAAAGTACACATCATTATCATATTTAGGGGCCCAAGAGTTTACAATTGAGGCCCACTTATTACCCCCCACTTCGACTAAAACAAGTTTTCGACTTTCGGGACACACGCTTTCGACTTTAGAGACGAAGAAGGAAGGAGACGGAGGAGCAAACCCAAGGCAGAAAATCCCTGATCATGCCGCCGAATAGTCTGAGATCCGTCGTCGCTCAGATGCACAGAGGTGTGTCTCGCAAAGCATCAACAGCATTTCGCCCTTTGCCTCCTCATATCGACAAAGGTACTCCGCAGACTCTCTCTCTCTCATTTGATTCGACATGTGCTTGTGTGTGGCCTGGTTTTATATGTGAATCTATGCTGTGTTTTTTGGCAGGTGATGTTGGATTCGTCTTCTTCCAGAAGAAGAGGCTCTTCTCAACAAAAGAAGAGCCAGATCCTTTCTACGAGTTTCGTTGTGGACCTGGTTCAAATATCCACCCACCTGACTTCTATTCCTCTGTGATGGAGGAGATTCCAGAGAATGAGCTTGTAGAAAAAACAATAGAGAGAGTGTGTAGAAGTGGTGAAGTAGATTTCGCTTTAGATGTGTTCACTCTAGTTAAGGATAAGGGTCTGCTAATTTCTCCTCGGATTGTCTTCATCCTCGTCAAAGCTCTCGCCGTGAAGAAAAAGGCTGAAGAGAGTAAAGTCTTGCTTCAGGAAATGATCTCGAAAGGATCTTTTCCTGGAAATGAAATCTTTAATGCGGTTGTGTATGCTTGTTCAAGAAACGGAGATCCTGATGGAGCAAGAGAGGTTCTGAAGCAGATGGAGAGTACAGGTCTGACACCAGATGTGTACACATACACGATGGTCATTAGCGGTTATGCCAATAGAGGGCTTATGATGCAAGCTGAAGAGATCCTTGCAGAAGCTAAACAGAAGCATGAGAAGCTTAGTCCTGTGACATATCAAGCACTCATCCAAGGGTTCTTCAAGGCTGAGCAATATGAGGATATCTTGAAGCTTTTTGAAGACAGAGATTTGTTTGGGGTGAAGCCTAGGGGAGATGAGTACACAAAGCTCATACAATCGTTTTGCCTCGTAGCTATGGATTGGAGAAGTGCGGAGATGCTTCACAAGGAGATGAAACGCAAGAACATGCAGTTGGACCCTATTTCTACAGGGTACATTGATTCTCTTAGAGCAATGGACCCTTATGCTCCCAAAGGTAAATGATTTTGATTTAATGTTCAAAACTGTATATCTTTTGTTTTCTAAATGTGATTGCTTGTTAATAGGTCAATATGATACCTCCCTCTCCTACTTCAGACATGAATTCACAAACCTCCATGCTGATTTTCTAGCCGCCTTTCAAGAGATGTGTCGTCGCTTAGCCTTGTTCCTATTTAAGATTTTTCCTAGGCTAGGCGTGTGGTTGGGACGAGCTCTCTTTGCTTTTGACCACGCTAGGACTCGATTCATGGACAAATTCTTGAGTCGCAGTCGTTCCGAACGCAGGGAGTATTATGACCAAGAGGAAACTGCACGTCGAGTTGGTGGGCTGCTCGGTATGCTTATAGTAAGCTTCTTCGTGTACTTGATCAATAGATGTTTTAAGACTTGGAAGGAGTTTGAAGAAATTTCCGTACGCAAGAAGCAAGAAGAGGATAAGAAGGATAAAGAAAATCGAAGAAACCTTTGGACTGCTATGTGCATTCTCCAGAGCCTATCTATTCCATCTATCACGCATCCCAATGCGGTATAACCATTCTTCCCTTAAAATTTATTCTATTTTCTCAAATTTTTCTTGTTTGACCATTTACTTTTCTTGAATAAGGTATTGGAGGCAGAACGTGACAGGCTTGCTCGCTTCAAGCGTTGAGAGAGCTTTTTTCTAAGAGTATTTGGATGGAATGGAGTAACTAATAGACTATTCTCAATAATCTAGATGGAGCTTTGTAATATATACTCGCTCTGCGTAGTTTTTTTCTGTTTGTGTTAGTTTTGTTGGATATGATTTGATTTCGCAAACCTATCTAAAAGAAACATGTTTCCACTGGTTTTTTTTTTTTTTTTTTCCTTTGTCTTTTGGCATCCCCATTGTCCAATCCATTAGTTCACGGTCTGATTATGGCTTTGCAAAACAAACCATCCAAAAAACTACACATGTATACCATGAAGATGGTCTTGAAGGAAACCATAAACCAAAAGACACAATCATAAACCAAAAGACTTTGATCTCCATCCGAACAAGAACCTACAAGCTTAACAAGACCGAGACGACGGCTTGAAAATCCTTGTTCCCATGTAACCCATGCATGCTTGTCTAGTTGCTGCTTTACAGCCACCACCTACCCATTCCCCAAAACAAGAAAAGTTCCTACTTATTGTCCTCACTATGAATCATAAAAGTGTAAATGATTCTTACATGGCCAGTAGATTGACCCGGTTCCTTTGTAAACACAAAAGGAATCCACCTTCTCCTAACAAACAATATTCTTGCCGGATATTCTTTGTCGCCTTTTGCTAATTCTCGAAAAGTGAATAGTCTTCAACTTCGTTGCTTCCAATTGCTCTGCTTCATCTGACTGTTTCTTCTTTTTAAGAACAACAAAAGAAAGTGATATCAAAGAGGAATACATGGGTTTTCAATCTAGTGACATATATATATATATATACCATGTGCATGTGGTATGACTTGAGTAAAACAAGGAAAATACTAGCACTCTTCAGAATATTCGTTGTCGTTTCATCCTGTCTTCATCTTCTAAATGTTCATACAAAGAATCAAAACTCTTCTTTGGATAATAATTCAGAACAGAATATGGGAAGGTCTCATCATGTTACCCAGCACAGGGTCATGTTCTTCCTCTAGTGACCTTTCTCACGTTACCTTGCGAGACATGGAATCCAGATCACATTAATTGCATCATCAATTATTTATCGGTTTCAAGAAATCGCTAAACGGTAACTAGGCATTATATAGAAGGTTAGCATCTAGGTAGTTTATTTGGGATCCACGCGAGGCTTAATGAATTATTGATTTATTTATTATATATATATATATATGACATTTATATAACATATTTTAGTTTTTAAATAAAAATATAAAATTATTGTGATAAATTATCAAAGTTAGATATGCAAAATAAAAATAATTAATCAATTTTTTGACTTTTTCCAGATTATTTTTTTAAATTAACATGTTTAGATTAATTTAGATCGTCTATAACCGATTTCGAATAATAAAAAAATCGTTTTGGATAGGACCAAAATGCCACATAGGAAGGGGTTTAGGCGCCGCCTAAACTGATTTTTAAAACTTTGGTTCTACCTATATACCGGGAAATAATTGCCGGGGGGCTTAGGGTTTAGAGTTTTCAGGTATGCGATTTTTGGTTTATCTATTGTTAAATTTGGGTTTATCATAGACTTTCAACTTAAAAGCAATTAGCGATGATAAAGTGAATTAATTTCAACCCTTTATATATAACTTAGTGTCTTATTAAATTCTACATTAACCCTAACATTTGTCACCGTGAAATATTACTTGAGTCGTTAATCTTTGGTGTTCTTTTTTGTTTTGTTATGGTTTAGTGGTGATATCGATTCAATTGTAGCGGTGGGGGCAACTAGGTACTCATTAGCAAGACTTATAGTTTGAGTACCAAAGTCCAGGCCCTGCCTGAATAAAAACATGTGCTTCGGGGCCATTCAAAATATATAGTTTTAGGGGGCCAAAAATTTCATAAATGTTACATAGTTCTATAGGTAAGGACTATGTAACCCATCAAAGAAGTACCAAACCAAATAACCCACACGATAACACATTAGAAGATTGAGATCTTCAAATCAATGGAGAATCGTTTGTGGTTATACCAAAAGGGTAACGAATCCAACCCCGTCTCGTGTGGGTTATTTGGTTGGATTATCCGGTGGATGAGAGCACAAGGGAAGGGAGACTTAGGGAACACAAAGGTGTATCTACACATCAAGCCAATGTTTGGAGGCACTTTCACTGACATTGTCGTATGGATATTCTCTCCTTTCAACGGCAATGCGCGCCTCAAGGTTTTATTCATCAAGAGTTTGTCCCTAGGAAACGTGGGTGAACATATTGGAGACTGGGAACACATTACCTTGCGGATCAGCAACTTCAACGGCGAATTGTGGCGTGTTTACTTCTCTGAGCATAGTGGAGGGAACCTAGTGGAGGCATGTGATCTAGAGTTCCAGGGTGGAAACAAGCCTGTCGCTTACTCCTCTCTTCATGGACATGCAATGTTCTCAAGACCCGGACTCGTGTTGCAAGGCCAAGACGGGAACGGCATAAGGAACGACATGGCGAGAAGTGACAAGTTCTTTGACACTGGTACTGGTTACCAAGTGATCGCAGGACATGGAATCGTGGAGCCACCGTGGCTGAACTATTTTAGGAAATGGGGATCAACCCTCCAACATGACCTTCAAAAGACCCTTGACGATGTCGCCAAGATTTTTCCTCGATTTTTGCTTAAAAAAATCCGTAAGCTCATTGACAAAATACCTCATGAAGTACTTCAAGAAGAGGGTCCTACTGGACCCAAAGTCAAACTGTCTTGGAACGCTAATGACTAATATTCATTCACTCGTCCCTGTCTCTGATCCCCTGATTAATTAAACTAAACACACATAAATAAACTATATTGCCTAAGTGAAACTTTAAGTAAAATGTGTTAAAAACTAAATATTTAAATCTCATTATTCTTTCTGATAAATTAATGTTTTAGAGAGAGAAAATTGTTTCAAACAATATTCATTTTTCTATTTTTATGCATTTTTTTATTATGTAATAATAATAGTGCATTGTAAATTTTAAGAAAAAAATGTGTTTATTAAACTTTTATTAACTTACAATTTTTGAAAAATATTTAAATAGAAAATAATGCATTTATAATTAAAATTTATTACAATTTAAAATTTATATAAAAACACCAAAACGTACATCTTGCTAAAAGAAAGTAATATTAATCTAAAAATGAAAAATCCTTCAAATTGACTGCAATTGCATGATTTAATTGTTGATAAAAATGAAAAATCCTTCAAAAAATTGATAAATTTTTTTTCTAAAAGTTTTGGGTCCATAGCATGTGCACTAGTTTATAGAGTTCGGATATCTAAGATTTTGAGAATTGATACATACCTAAACTTTATAATCTATTGTATGTAAGCTACATATATATATATATATATATATATATATATATCCATTTTGTGTTACTCTAGTCGATTGGTTTTACGTATAATCTTAACAGTTCAGTCATTACTAGTTTTTTTTTTTGGTCAGTAATTTTATGGTAAAGATATATATCAAGTAGCAATGAGAAGAAGAAGAAAAAAAAGTAGTATGGGTCGAATTTGAATTTCATTAAAACCCCTAAAACTTTAGGGCCCAACAGTAACGCAGGCCTGGGCGGGGGGGGGGGGATAAAGGAAAACGCAGACCCAAAAATCATATAGCTATTCCCCAAATCGAAGAGCGAACCCTAATTAGGCGATCATGACGCCGAATCTGAGATGCGTAATTTCGCAGGCAAACCGAAGTTGGAGATCGGTTGCGCCTCGCCGCAACTTCTCGTCATCTCCTCATGGTAAGATTCTCTGATTGAGAGGTGGTTTGTATTGGGAATAATAATCAGTTTTGTATTTGGAATGTAGAGTCGAAAGGAGCAGGAAAAACAGCTGTGTCGACCTTCATACTTCGAGGTCTAGCAATGGGTGTCGGATATGTCATAGGTAATGATTATGGACGAGAGTTTGTGTATTCTCAATTTCCCCCGAGTAACAGCTTCTTTTTTTTTTTTTTGGTATTAAAGGGGAGGTTTATTGGCGCGATTGGGTCCAAGAGGTAAAAGCATAATCATTAACATTATGTTCGTTAGTATTCATATTGATCTCATCTTGTGTTTTCAGAACCAAAGGAAGTTTGATGAATACAATGAATACTTTGAGGGATCCGAGAAGTTCTGGGCTTATTTCGCGGCACAAGAAGATGAAGGGTAACAGCCACGAATTGCTCTACTGTCTGATCGAAAGTACTAAGCTATCTCTCCAAGATGTTTGTATAAATAAGGAATAAATTATCTCCTCTGTCTTTGGGATTATTCCACCTTTGGCTCACTTAACTCTTGAACTAGTTTACAATGATGGTGATGCTTCTCTTTTATATTATGACTCTATTCCATTATTTTGCCTCGACAAATCTATATATACATTGAAAAATGGATTTAAAGACTTGTCTATGATAATATGATTTTGACAAAAATCGTTCTGGAAGCATTTCTTACATTCTCTGGTCTTGTTCTGGACTTACGAGGGAGAAAGTCGTACCTTGTAACTAATTGTTAAAAAGCAATCAAAATACATATTGTTAAAACTTAATTTGTTTACAAAAATAAAATACAAAAAACATTGTTTTTTGTTTTTAACTCTTGCAAAATTACTGATCAACTATGAATGACCATATTTCAGCTAGCTTGTATTCCATTTGATTGATTCATAATTTTTGTCTTTATAGCATTTTATAAATTTAAAAAAAATTATATAATGTAGCAGTTAATATAGTAAAATCACTCTATCATATACCAATCTCATTTTGAGAAATATCTTAAGATTATTAGAACTCAATTTACGGTAGTTTTGCTTTTCAAGTTTTAGTGAAAAAGTGTTGAAACTCGGAGAACCTTTTAAAAGAAATAATTAAGGTTTTAATGTAATGGTTTAGTTAATTAAATATGGTTTTGTGATAATAGAAACTAAATTTGTTAGAAGAAATAACCAAATCGTCCATACGAAAAGAAAAAAAAACAATAGGAAGGTTCGAAGTCGTAATGTGAGGGCCATCTCACAAACCAATAAGCTAAATTTGATCTTTGGCGGACATAATTTATAAGGAATATACAAATTCATTAAAAACCAAACAGAAAATTTTCAAAACTCGGGCTAGGGGCCCAACACTTTATAACGTTGGCCCAATTAGTTTCCCTATAACTATAGCTTTACCCCCTTTCGGGAGAAGAAGCAAACCTAAATTACCGATCATGCAGCCGAATAATCTGAGAACGGTCGTGGCGCAGATGTACCGGAGTGGGTGTCGCCAATCTGCTCGCAACTTATGTTCATCGCCTCCAGGTAGGTACTCTTCCGCATCGGATCTATATATATATATATATATATATATATGAGTCGGTTTCTGATTTATGAATATGTTTTTCGTTTGTGATCATCTCAGTAGGAGGAGAGGGTGTTATTGGTACGGGTTTGAAGAGTAGAGACTCATCTTCGGTGCCAAAGAAGAAGAAGCCTTCTTACCTCTCATGGGTGTTGGCTGGTTATACAGTTAGCTTTGTTTGGAGTAATGCTTCGTATATCCTTCATTATTTACAAGACAATACAGACTTGTGATTGCTTCTTTAACTTTTTTTCCTCAGGTAGGATGAAGGTAGTTCAACACCAGCAGGCCTTGAATAAAAGGATTGAATTACTCGAGTCGAAACGTAAACAGGTAATTGTTTTTGTTCTTATCTTTTGAGTTTGGTTACATAAACCGAGAGATACGAATATTCTTTGAGTTTGTTCTAGTTTTCTCAGGGAAGTTTGTAACTTAACCGTTTAGATACTCGTGATTTCTTGTAGTTCGAGTTGTATATATATGTGATCTTATTGCGTCTTCCTTTTCTCTTTCAGGTGATGAAGGTGCATTCACTCTAATTCGACTCTTATGAATCTATGCTTGTGGTGTTTTTCAACTTTTTTTTTTCTTTTTTTTTTTCTCTTTTTGCAGTATGTGTGTTTGGATGCTCTCATGTTGTCAAACTTTTATGTTTTTCCTTTTTTAATGAGTTTGTATTATTATTACATTAACACTCTCCTCTGTTACAACAACTGATTTGTGATCTGTCGTCTTTTCAGTGCCTTGTTTGTTACTTTCTTTCTCTTCTTCGCCATCATAGTCAGACTATAAAACTAGAAATGTTCCACTACCAGACTTCATATCAACAAAATGGTGCAGAGAGTGCAAGAAAAGCACACGATTGCTTCAGGTTCGACATTACAAGAGGCTCTTTGATGCGGTGTTACAAATAAGAGTGACAAGAAAAAACCGTTGAAACAATGGCTAGGTCAAGCTTTCTGTAACATGACACACTTTCACAAGCCTTAGAGCTTCCTAAATAAAGCGCCAAAGAGGCAAGGAGTCACAAAAAAACATGTAAAACGCCATAAAAACATAATAGTCTCCCATATATTATAAAAACCAAATTCATACACAGCACATCGAACACAACACACTTGCTCGACATGGAGAGTAACCTCAACTTCTCAAGACATTATTCATTACTACTAAAAAGCAAAAACAAAAAAGCTCAAAAGTAGTTTTAGATAAAATTTCTGCTAGATTCCCTCGTCCTTCTCGTCCTCGCTGCTGCAGCTACTATTGTTGCTGCTCCACTCACACTTCAATGTAGATCTAGGCGACCCACAGTACTTGCTTAGCTTCTCAAACGTCTGATACATCACTGTTCCACTCTCTTCTCCCAAAGACTCAAATGTCCTCTCTCTGCACCCATAATCTTCCAAGTCTACACTCATCTCCGGCTTGTACGCGTTCACTCCAACGCTCGAGTGCACTGCTACAGAGAATTGCTTTGGCTCGAAGCAAGACAGAACCCTTGTCACCAGCTGGCTCAGGTCCATCGTATTGAAGTCATAACCCATGGCTTCGAAGCTAGCGTAGCTGAACCCATCCTCAGGGGTCACATGGATAGTGGAGATAGCATCTCCTTCAATGGAGTTCATAGAGTAGCCACAGGGCTCGAATTCAAAGTCACAAATCTGGGACTTGGGGAGGATCTTTCTGATTCCAGAGTTATTAGTCATTGATCCGGTCTCGCCACTTTCATTCTTGTAAAAGGCAGAGGCCTTCTCCCTTTCTAGACCAGTCATGCACATCTCAAGCGTGTAGACATTGTTGTTGCTTGAGGACTGGGCAGAGGAGGCAGCATAGACATGCCATTTCTTAGTCTCGTCATCATTACCCATCAAGTAGGCTACACTGTTCAAACCCAACTTAGAAAAGTGACCATCAAGAACAGAGACTTCTTCAGAGAAGCTCCTGTGAGGAAAAGGCTGGCCACCGGGACAGAGGAAGGAGCCACGAGTGTACTTGACAGACTTGACATTCAGAGAGAGCTCACCAGCCAACTTAAGAAGCGGTGGGATAGAGAGGAGGAGCTTGGTGGTGCCACAAGTCTTGATGATGACTTTGTAAGGGTAGACAAAGAAGCTGGACTCAGAGAGGACATAAGAGTCCAAGAGATCGTTGGAGAGAGAAGAAACGATCTCGCAAGCAGCAAGAGTGAGTATTTGGTCGAACTGGGACCTGGTCAGAGCACGGAGACCCAAACCCTTGGAGTCTTGGAAGAAGCTTGGCTCAAAGAAAGAGACCTCGAGCCGCTTCTCGTAGCCTTCGAAACCGATTGCAGATAAGGCCATGTCGTCTTGTTGTAGTAGTAGGAGGAGAGAACGATTGGATAGGGCAAAGTAGAGAAAGCAATAACTATATAGGGAGACTCGGTGCACGTTACAACTCAGGATGGCCTCTTAGCGCACTGCAATGGGATGTAAAAGAACATTGTTAAGAAACTTGATACAGTCATGATCGGAGAGAGTAATAAAAAATGATGCTTACGTTGGAGTAGACAGAAGATTTGAATTTCTTGATGCCACCGTTGGGACGAACGTCTTCAATGCTGTAACCGAGGGGAGCTTCGTAAAACAAGGAACTACTACTGCTAGACTTCTTTTTACCACCTTTCGATTCCATCACAATCTCATTCACGCTCTCTGTTATTACAAGGAACAAAACCATGTGTGTTAGGTAATGAGGAGGAACAGAGATTCATTGTTTCAAAAATTTGAAAAATCTTATTACAGATCACTTGAATAAAACGTTATTTCATGATACATAATGCATATCGGTTACTCAGATGGAACACGATTAAAAAATGTTTCATTAGATCTACAACTATGATGAAGCTCATCGAAGAAGAAGCTCAAAATGAAATGAACTTTCTGTTATTCTCATAAGTGTTCAACGTTTACATTATATAACAACCCGGTTTACATGTACCAGTTACAATCTCTTATTAAACCATACTCGAATCATATTCAATCACACATATACATTAATGTGAACCTCTAAGATTACGTCTAATCATTAAAACGTAAAACTATGAATCTAGATCAAGACATAACAAATATCAATATCAATCTCATACAAAAAATCCTATGATAACTAGTGTAGATCAATCAAAAATGTAGATCAGAGGTTAGAGATACTTACATATATTTTATTAATTTTAGATGAAGAACACGAATTACAATATCCCTCCTTTTCCAGATATCAAACGAAACCTGAAAGTTAAAACAATAAAGAAAAATGCAGTTTCATTAAAAGGAACGATCAGATCTACGAAACAGAAAGATAGATAGATCAAAAGAGAACAAAAAAGCTCACCAGATGAAGATGGTTCAGGAAACAGAAAGACTATGAAGGACAAAAAAACTCTTGAGACAATTTCGAAGATATAAAAAGAAAAACCTGAGAAACGCTTATGAAAGATTTTTGGGTAATTATGATGCAATGAAGAAGCGTTCCTGAAGAGAAACCAAACGTAGAGAGAGTCCTTTATATAAGCCCAGTCAAAACTTACGCTTTTACGTGTTTACCCTTCAACCTTAATAAGAAACGTTTTCTCCCGAACCGTTCATTTTTATTTTATTTTCAATCGATTTACTAAAATTACTTCTACAATTTTTTTTATAATTTATGTGGAAACGGTAGGTGCGTGGATACTAATTTGTTTTTTTCTTTTTTAATTATTTTCCTGCTTATTATTTAATTACTTAACGTTCTTTTTGAACATGCCATGCACTATATTTTGGGACAAGTATCTTTCGGCCGAGTAAAGAAGATACGTGCATCGTTTGGGCGGATAACTCGAGGTGAGCTGTTTGTCACGTAACTTTTGGGGCGAGAGAATCAATTTCTACTAGGGATATTAATATGGGCTATCCAGACCCATTTAACCCTGCCCATTTAGAACTCGTTTAATGTTAAGACCATGATTATCCCTAAGAAACCCACCCGGGTTTCTTAGGGATTTAAAAAAAATAAAAACAAAAAAAAATTAAAAAAGAACCAATCGCGGGCCGCCACGTATGCGCACAGTGTAAGAAACTCTTAAGGATCGATCCTTAATTCATAACTTTTATAACCGATCCTTACACTGTTCACGCTTAAGAAACCCGCTAAGAAACCCGGATAAACATGCTCTAAACCCGTTTATATAATTATCAGTTTAAACTCATTTAATGTTAAACCTGTTTAGGTCCATTTATATTTTTTTGATGAATTCTATTTTTTGTCAATAACCTTTTGTCATATCTTATATAATTTTTAATAGTTTTTTATTTGATTTCAAAATTTTATAATAAATAAAAATTCAAACTAAAGCAAAAAATTTTAAAAAATACTTTACTTTTATTAAATATTAATTAGTTCCTAATATCATAAATTTATCAACAAATCTAGTAGATTTTAAAAACAATTATAACATAAACTTTTTTCTAGAAGAAACACAAAACTATATATAATGTAACTATTTTATTTCAAAAAACACAAATTATAAAAAAAATTAGAAAATATCTTTAAAATTGTTTTAAATATAAATTTCTTTTTCTTTAACTCATAAACGAGCTTAAACGATATATATTTATTTAACAAGTATGTCCATTAACGAGACGGACCTAAATGAACGGATCCGTATAAACCCGTCTATTTTTATATGATAGAAACGAATCACGGGTCAGCCCGTTTATACTAAACCGTTTAGGCCCACGGGCTTCAAACCCATTTTAACATTTCTACTTTTAATGCTCATCTCGTTACTTGTTTCCGTACTACTTATTATATACTATACTGAATACTTATACTTTCTAATAATATTATTTTCTTCTTGTAATTGTATTTAAAGTGGACACAAATATTTCTTGTCTTATAATTGTTACTTGTTGTGTATTCATTTTAACTTTAAACATTTTTCGTCGTCAAGTATTAAATATTAAAATTAGATACTTATAAATAAGATAAATAATAAATATTAAAACCTTTTAACTATATAGTTTACTATTATACGTTAATTACGCTTATATGCTAAATTTGCTAATCGTTAATTTTAAACACTCAAAAATATTTGTAAATTATTTAAAAAAAAATTGTATATAACAAGTATTGAAATATAGCAATCAATTAAAATTCAATAATAGCTCTAAAATTCTAATAAAATCCATAAATTCTATAATGTTTTTAAAAAGTTATCATCTTTGGCGGTGACGTTAGTGTTGTTATTAATATGTTAGTATTAAACAATCTTTTATTCAGAAAATTTAAGAGCTTTTATTTTAAACTTTTTAAAAAATTGAAAATTTTGCGTATTTTTAAATTAATATAGAAAATTTTAAATAAGATTATGGAATTTTTTGGAATGCACGTAAATGAGGTTAAACTGGGCCGATAAAGAATAACAACAAGGCCCGTTTGAAGTTCAGCCCAATACATTAAAGCCATAGCATATGCAGGTAACAAAGTAGTAGTTTATCAAAACAATAAGCGCAATAATCAGTTTTGCAAAATCTCACAAGCCTATCAAAACTGACAGAATTACAACCAAAACTACGTTTACTTCATCACCAATCAATCACCATTGTGATCCTCACCTAGTTCAGGTCACTAGCACCATCTTCATCTTCAATATCTCACAAGCCAACCGTTTCTGTCTCCTGTGGAGGGACGAACTTAAAGGTGTGAGAGATAGTGCATCATCCCCAGCTAAACAAGAAAATGAAACCAGAGTAATTAGTCCTCTCCCCAATCATATATTATATGGATACTTTTAAGCTAAGCAAAACTCAACTCACCTCTTGGTCAGACATGGAAGTTTGAATGAAGATGACAAGGAACACGTATTGAACTGGCACTGCCAAATACCAAGAATGGTTTTCTCCATCACCAGAAATCTGCTTGTTGTTGTAAGCATTGTCTGTTACATATACCAAATCAGTAACATACAAGATCAATATTTGACATCAAATAAGTTTACCTTAGGTGGTCAGAAGCGGTAAGCAAGGCACTGATTCCCAATGGCTGTAACTCTCTTTTTGTGGACAGTTTCACAGAGAAGCACGCACCGATTATTTGATGTTGACATTGAGGTAGAAAGATTCCAGCACCTAATCAAACAAGCAAACAAGAAAAAAAACTTACAAACAAACACAAGAACACAAGCAAAATAAACAAGAAAACGCGCGTAGGGTTTTAAAAATCTTTGGAAAACAATTTAGGAGAATTCTTTTAAACTGCTGGATCGAGTAGGAGAAACTTAGTGATCAAACATAGATGTAGAGACAAATGAACAATATAACGATCTCTAACGGACAAATGACACGGTCACATGACAGGACGCCTCATCTATTTGTTTAACTACATTGTGAATGATGTACATTTACATTTCTATTATCAATCCAGCAATCTCAAAAAGAACTCTCCCCGAAAAAAACTTTTAACAAAAAAAAAAAAACACAATTCAAAAGTCATAAAAATGTGTGGAAGAAGACGACCTGTTTTTTTTTTTGTGCAGCAAGAAGACTGACTAAGACCTCAGCCGTGACGGAATCTGGACTCCTTAAGACGGTGGTTTCCGTTTGGAATCAGTATCACGCCGGAGAAAGAGACTTGAAGTGGCCATTGAAGTTCACCATAGGAGCAACATGATGCTTTTGATTACAGAACCTGAGTGAGAGTGAGAGTGAGAGTGAGAGTGAGTTGAGCTTCTTTCTTATATAGAAGATGATGAGCCAACGGTTAGATTTTTGGGTGTTCTATTTGTGGCCGTTGGATGATTAAGTTGTAGATCTAACGGTGGAATGAATGGATACACAGACAATGCGAGTTTGGTTAAGTTAAAGGAATCATGGTTAGGTAAAGAAGAAGAAGGATGTTACAAGACCTTGGTTCTGAGATGTAGCCGTTGCCTGATTTGACATGATCTGTGCGGAGGCTGACAAATAGGGCTAGGTATGCAGAGATCTTGGGCTTTGCCTAACCCGATAGAACTTAACCCTGGTTTATTTAATGTTCACCTAATGGTTAAGACTAGTCATTTTGACTCGTTATTCGTCTTAAATTCGGTATTTGAGTCGTATCAGTTTGTACTCGATATTGTCAACACAAATAATAAGTCGATAAATTTTATTACTTGCAAAACCGAATCAAGTATCAACTATTGCTATACTTTTAATTAGGGATGTTAATATGAGTTACCTGGATCCGTTTAGGCCTTACTCGTTTAGACCTTATCCATTTAAAACCTATTTAATGTTAAATCCGTTTATACAATTATCCATTTAATTTAAATTCGTGTATGTTGATAGTGTCCATTTACCCATTTAGATCCGTTTATTTTTTTTATGAATTCTATTTTTTGTCAATAATCTTTTATCATATCTTATATAATTTTTAATAATTTTTCATTTAATTTCAAAATTTTGTAATAAATAGAAATTCAAACTAAAACTAAAGCAAAATTTTTTTAAAAGATACTTTACTTTTATTAAATATTAGTTAGTTCCCAATATCATAAAATTATCAACAAATCTAGTAGGTTTTAAACACAATTATAATATAAACTTTTTTCTAAAAAAAACACAAAACAATATATAATATAACTATTTTATTTAAAAAACACAAATTATATAAAAAATATATCTTTAAATTTGTTTTAAATATAAATTTCTTTTTTTTTAAAAAAACTCATAGATGGGCCTAAACGGATATCCATTTATTTAACATGTACGTCCATTAACGAGACGGGACTAAACGGGCGAACCCGTATAAACTTGTTTATTTTTAGATGATAGTAAATGGACCACGGGCCTGCCCGTTTATATTAAACCCGTTTAGGCCCGCGGGCTTCAAAACTACGCCTCCCGTGACTCACACTCATGACTCATGAGCCCATTTGTCAACAAAAGTACAACATAAATACAACTTTTGTAAAAAGTAAATCTAATTAACATTGACTTTTATGTTATTATTCTAGTCTAAAAAGTAAGCCCAATCAACATAATTACGCGATTACTCTAGTCTCAAACATAACAAAAAAGATTCTATAATGATTTACCTTTCTAAATTAATAATGAGATTTCTTTCTACAAAGGCAATGTCACTATCTACCAAACAGACTTAACAAAATCAATGGGTCCATTAATGTTCAGTGAAATAAAACTATCCAGGAACTAATCATGTCGCCAGATTAGCCCATTAATATCCAATGGGCTTTTTGTCTATTGGATAGTCCATTAATGATAACTATGATATACTCTCACTAGAGTAAGGCATAAATTTTTTTTTTAATGGTCACAAACTCTAAATTTCTTTTTCCGTCAAAAAATTTTGTTTGGAGCTTTTGCGAGCTTCTTATCCTTTCAATTGAAACAGACGATAGCTCTTCCATTTCCATCTCCAATTGAATCTTGTCACGATCATCACGCATTTGTCTTACTCTTTGCGCTTGGTGGAACTCCGTAAGATTTTGGTTTCGTTTCGTGTTTTAGCCCAATTATGATGAACAACGCATGATTCAGTTTCCAGGAAACAGAATCCATGGCTACTACTTTCAATGTTCTCTGTAGTGATCAGTTTCATCTCAAAGGAGCTAATTCTCCGGAGAGATTTAGTAGAACAGTGTACTCGAGGATTAGTCAGCTTAATGCCTGTGTCGCTCGGACAAAACATTTGTCGTTTAGTTGCAGTAGACTTGGTCGGTTTTCTTGTAATAGCGAAGTTAAGCGACTAGTGAATGGTGATTATGTTGAAAATGGTACAAGCAAAGGAACGAGAAAAAGAAGAAGGTTTTCTCTTAGGCTTCGACCTAGATTACGTTTACTGAGCATGAGACTTGGGAGATTCGATCTTAGAGCATCAGTGGAAGATTTTAAGCTGTTTTTGAGAAAGAATATCAAGAGAGTGATCTTATCTACTGGTGCGGCTGTTATCTTTGGACTTTGTTATCTGTTCTTGAGGTTAACATCTGTTCCGTCTCCTTCCATTGTTCCTTACTCAGACTTCGTAACGAATCTTCGAGGTGGTTCTGTTTCTAAGGTTTTGCTCGAAGAAGGTTCTCGTCGAATCTATTACAACACTGATGAGAGTGTTGAGCTTGTTGGAGATGTTGACAAGTCTGAGACTTTAAAAGAACCCGCGACTGAAGTTGCTGTTACGAAAGACGTTCGAAAGGTTCGAGCTTTGGCTCCAGTGTGGAAGTATGTGACGAGGAAAGTAGATCATGATGAGAAGTTTCTTCTTAGTTTGATGAGGGAGAAAGGGATTACTTATAGTTCAGCTCCTCAATCTGCGTTGAAGTCAATGAGAACTGTTTTGATAACAATCATCACTCTGTGGATTCCTTTAACTCCTCTTATGTGGCTTCTCTACCGGCAACTCTCAGCATCCAACAGCCCTGCCAAGAAACGACGGTCTAAAAATCCCACAGTTGGATTTGATGATGTTGAGGGCGTTGATTCTGCTAAAGACGAGCTCGTGGAGGTAATAATAAGATTCAGTAGATTGTGTTTTTTAAAATTTAACCTTGATGATGTTGTATGGTGTCTTTACTTTGTAGATAGTGTCATGTCTTCAAGGAAGTATAAACTACAAGAAACTAGGAGCAAGGTTACCTAGAGGTGTGCTTTTAGTCGGTCCACCAGGGACTGGTAAGACCTTGTTGGCTCGAGCTGTAGCTGGAGAGGCTGGAGTTCCCTTCTTCTCTGTTTCCGCTAGTGAGTTTGTTGAAATGTTTGTTGGAAGAGGCGCTGCGAGAATCAGAGATCTTTTCAATGCAGCCAGGAAAAACTCACCTTCCATTATATTCATCGATGAGCTCGATGCGGTTGGTGGAAAACGCGGTAGAAGTTTCAACGATGAACGTGACCAGACCCTAAACCAGGTAAAGAATTCAACCTTTTAATTAACTAGTTGCACTTACTGATGTGCCTCTTCCCCTTTGTAGTTGCTTACTGAGATGGATGGATTCGAGTCAGACATAAAAGTCATTGTAATCGCAGCAACAAACCGACCAGAAGCATTAGACCCTGCTCTTTGTCGGCCAGGAAGATTCTCGAGAAAAGTTGTGGTTGCAGAACCGGACCAAGAAGGCCGTAGGAAAATCTTGGCAGTACATCTGAGAGACGTTCCTCTAGAAGAAGATGCATTTCTCATATGTGATCTGGTTGCTTCTCTAACTCCTGGATTCGTAGGTGCTGATCTCGCCAATATTGTCAATGAAGCTGCATTGCTCGCTGCTCGGAGAGGTCAGCCTTTTGTTTCGTATAATATAGCAAATCTTGTTGCTTCCGGTGTGTAAAAAGAGCTGAATTGTTTTCAGGTGGGGAAGCTGTGGCAAGGGAAGATATAATGGAAGCCATAGAGAGGGCGAAGTATGGGATCAATGATAAGGAAGTGAGGCCAAGGACGTTAGGAAATGAGCTAAGCAAGCTGTTCCCATGGATGCCATCTTTGGCTGGGAGGAACGGACCAGATCAAGACGGTTCACAAGGACCGTTGGGTTATCAAACTTTAAGCTAAACCAAACCGGTTAGAGAGCAAATCAATGTATCTGAATTTTGTTGAGATGTACGTTTTGTGTGTGTTCTGATTACAAAGCGTTTCTTATTAACAAAATGATTTGTTAAGCCGTCGTCGTTCCTAAAACGTAATGTAAACATGTGCATGTATCGACTAAACGTCGTCGCTTTTAGGATTCCCTTATAATACTGGACCAAATAAAACCCAGAGAGGTCGAATCGGATCTCTCCGGCGAATGTAGAGAGTCGTAACGATCGCATCGATGGCGGAAGGCGGCGATGATCCCCAGCGATTGAAGAAGATTGCGGCGGCAGCTTACGAGTACGATAACGACGCTCGATGGGTGGATTACTGGTCAAATATCCTCATCCCTCCTCACATGGCTTCTCGCCCCGAGGTCGTTGAGCATTACAAGCGCAAATTCTACCAACGCTACGTGGTCCGTGAGCTTACCTTCTCTCTTTTACACTCTTGAAATCGCGTTTCAAGTCTGTCTTCATACTCTTGAGTTCGAGTTTGACTAGTGTGAGCTAGAGTTTTTGTGAATCTTAGGTTTAACGTGTGCTCGATTTGAAGTTTAGATGTTCCTTGTGTTGAATATTGGTTTTGATTGTTTGCTGGATCTGGA
Organism: Moricandia arvensis; assembly: GCA_905132765.1. Lineage (NCBI taxonomy): Eukaryota > Viridiplantae > Streptophyta > Magnoliopsida > Brassicales > Brassicaceae > Moricandia > Moricandia arvensis. The sequence goes on from CAJHQP010000061.1 coordinate 186,561, forward strand.
GTGCTTAAACTGCCCATGGCTTTTTGTTTGTAGGATCCTGATCTTGTTGTGGAGCCTATGTCGACTTCATCTTCAAGACCATCTGCTACACCTGCATCTACCAATGCAAATGAACAAGCTCGTTCACGGAACTCGGGTGGACTTTTTTGTTTTGTTTCTGATTTAGTCATGAACTTGTAATGTATGCTATTAATATGAGATGAGTTTTCTTCTTTTAACTACCAAATACTCACTAAACTCTTGTCTATCAGGATCTGTTCCTCGAACAACTGGGCCATCTGCTACTGCAGGTACAAACCCAAGTTCAGGGCGCTGGGATCAGAAGACTATTCAGTTTTCTGTTAATGCTTGGGTAATGTTATGTTTTCCTTTTGCAGTTTCTTGTTCTTGGTGCAAGCAGAAATATTTGAGCCCGAGTGCTTTTCTCTTCCTATTTTATTGATCACAAGTGTAGATTTTTACTAGACTTAGTTTTCATAAAAGGTTTTACTTCTTATTAGGGCTCTGTGTTGGGATTACTTTTACTTTCTGCTGCTGAATCCTTTACTTGGGCATTTTTAGAGACGTTGTATGGTGCACTGTCTTTTTGTTCTCATGTCTTGATGTGCTTGTTATACTCAGATATGAACTAATGCGTTTTCTCTGGCATACTTCACTTTAACTATTTTTTCCTGCGTCTAGTCTCTTAATCTATTTCATCCTTTTGCAGGTTTTTGTTATAGCTGTGCTGGCAGTGTTACCTCTCGTACCAAAGAACCTCTCTAATAGGGCTTATCGTCTATCTTTCATGGGAACTGCATGCTCCTCTCTATATTCCTTGTACTCTCTTTACGGGGTAAGCCATGTGATCTCCTTTTCTACTCTCTAGGAACCATTCAGTGTTGATTTCCTTTTGTAAACCTATCTTTGTTATATGCAGAGGCCAAGTGCATGGAATATGCAAGGGCTGCAAGTTTATTTTCAATCAATTGTGGGAGCAAAGGATTTCATCTATTTCATCTACTGCCTTACATTTGTCACTTCACATCTCTGTCTCAAGTGTAAGAGTTGATTGAGGTTTTTCTTTGCTGATTTTCTTCAAACTGTATACATTCTAATGATTAGTCTCCTTATCGATTTGTCGCAGTTGCTTTGATTCCTATCTTGTGTCGAGCACTTGAGCAAGTAGCCAAGTTCTTGAGGCGTAACTTCGCTCGCTCCACCATATACAGGTAGCTTGCATCCTGCTGATCAGCAGGTTCTTACTGATGCTTACCTCTTTCCCTGTGTCCTGTTTTGTAATGATTATCAGAAAGTACTTGGAAGATCCTTGCGTGTGGGTGGAGTCAAACACGACTACTCTTAACATCCTCTCATCGCAAGCTGAGATAGCTATCGGCTTCCTTCTGATAATCTCTCTACTCTCGTACGTACGCTTAAGTTTATTGGCACTAAATTCCTGGGATGAGCCCTTTGAAATAAATTGAGTTCATATTTGCTGCTCTGGTTCGAACTGCATTTACTCGCTTACACGCATCTGATCACAGCTATCATTTTATTTACTGCAGATGGCAACGAAACATTATACAGACATTTATGTACTGGCAGGTACCTCTATTCAAATGTTGTTCTTGCTTTCCTGTTCGTTCGAGTCATCATATCTCTCTATTGGCTCAACCTCTCCAAGTAGAATTCATTGTTAAAACTTGATCAACTGAACATAAGTTTATAGCTACCCTTTGTATCTTTCTCTCCATGAGTTTGTTTCTGTTGGCAGTTATTGAAGCTGATGTATCAAGCACCAGTAACAGCAGGATACCACCAGAGCACGTGGAGCAGAATCGGGAGGACGGTGAATCCGATGATCCAACGTTACGCTCCCTTCTTGAATACTCCGGTCACTGCCGTCCAGAGGTGGTGGTTCAGGTGAAAAACCAACAAAAAAGTGGAGGTGACTTTTGAAAGCACTTAAAACAAAAGAAAAGGTTTCAGCTCTGTTTTTCATTTCAACTCTCAGCGTAAAGTATATTCTTCTGTTTTACCGTTTCTGGGTTATGAAATATTATTGTTGCTAAAGATTTATTACTTTCTGTTCTGGTTGCTAATTTAGATATGTATTAATTCCCTTTTGCGCAGGTGATCATTTTAAGACTTATAATTTTCCTACAAATCATAATTATCTAAAATATCAGCTGGCCCTGTAAAATCGGGTTTATAGTGTAAGAAAATATATAGATTATCATTTGGATAGTCAAAGATATTGCATAAAATATATATGCGATATTAATAGTACTCTACTCATAATTGATTGGTTGTTTGTAAATAAGTCTTTCGTTCAATCTAAAATATTGTGTGTGAAGAGGAGAAAAAAGAAAGCTAATGATAGGAACAAAAGAGATGTCATCATTGATTTGGATTATTGTCATGGTTGGTGCTCGTGCCACCGCTAAGTTTACCCATCACGTTCTAAGATGTGGATCTCGCGGTTCCATGTGGCGTCTAGACACGACTATGTCAAAGTTAGGAGTGTTGAGACATCAAAACACAAACGATTACCAATAATAGCTTTAGAGGCTACCATGCGTTAGAACGCAATCCATTAATATGAGCTCCAAAGTATCGTTAATAAGATAAGCAAATACATAGTTCAAATTAACAATGAAATCTCACCTCAAAAAATATAAAAAACAATTCATTTAGGAAGTGATTAGTAGAGTTTCCAAATAAAATTAGTCAAATTAGTAAAGATACGACACTGTTTTATAGCGTATTGTATCTTTTCCTCTTCTGTGACAAGGGAGCGCACATGCTTAAATAGCTTTTTCAAAAGTTTGAAATAATAAAAAACAGAACCACAGATAAATAATAGAAGCCCAAGAGGAGGAGGAGGAGGAGAGACAAACAAAGAGGAGAAGCCAAACACACGAGATCCAATCTTTTTCCACGGAAGACATGCAATCGTCTCCGGAGATTCACCATGAAGACAGATGTCATCCAATGTTTTCAAAACTCGATAAGGTTGCCCCAGCGGATTCCGACCAGATGGCGCTACTTGAAGGCTCCAAGAGGTTGTCATCACCAGGAAAGGTTCGTCGTAGAGTATTCGGAAAGTCATCGGCGCCTCAAATTCGCAGGCAGCCGTCGTTCAGTCGCGACATAGGCCATGCGGCAGCGGAAACGTATTTGATAACTCGTCTTAGCTTCGACCTTCTTGGATATCTCGGGTACTTCCCTTCCCCTTACTCGCATGGATATATATATATAAGATGGCTTCAGAGAGAGAGTAACTTGTGGAGCAGGGTCTCATTAAATTTGTTCTTGTGATTGTAACTTGCTCCACAGGGAAACAAAATAAAAAAAAAATTGTGAAAGAGTTTACACTTAGTCCCTTGTTTTTTTTTTTTTTGTATCAATGAGTTTTATGGCAACCTTGTGACATGTGATGTTTCAGGGTTTTGATTTTTTTTTTTTTTTTTTGGTAAGAAAGCTAGTGTTTTAATGGTTGCAAGTTTTAATTCAGGGTAGGTTATCGGTGGATCACAAGATTACTTGCTCTTGCTTGTTATGCAATCCTCCTTATGCCTGGATTTCTTCAAGGTGATCCATCCTCTTTGCTGATACATAGTCTGGAAAGCTATTTGTACACTTAACTAAACAAGCTTGTTGGTGTTTGTTTGTTTTTGGCTTCTGCAGTTGCATATCATTATTTTTTCTCACCTCAAGTTAGGAGGAGCATTGTATATGGAGATCAACCTAGGAATAGGTAACATCATTGTCTTCTTCTCTCTTCACTTCCATATCACAAATGATTTGATGTAATCTCAATTGTTTTTTGGCAGGCTGGATTTGTACATACCACCAACAAACGATGGACTTAAGCCGGTTGTAGTTTTCGTCACTGGTGGAGCTTGGATTATCGGGTAATAATCCACTCTCATCATCTCTACTTAATATGTGTTAAGACTTCCCATCCAAGCAGTTCGCTTTTGGTATATAATATCATTAGCTTTAGCCTTTGAAATTTTCTTCTAGTAGATTTATTGGTTAACTCTAATGCAAGGATCCTGAAGCTGCATCTTCTCTTACAATTTGTGGTTTCATACTTGGCATATCCTTTAGGTACAAAGCTTGGGGTTCTCTTTTGGGACTGCAACTAGCAGAAAGAGATATCATTGTAGCATGTCTTGATTACAGGTAAGCAACTTAAACAGTCCCTTACCCGTTTTAATCTTAACTTTATCAATATATATATATATATATATATATAATGTATCCCACATATCAACCAAACATGTTTTGTCCAGAAACTTCCCCCAGGGAACAATAAGTGATATGGTAAGAGATGTTTCTCAAGGAATCTCGTTTGTCTGCAATAGCATCTCTGCATTTGGAGGCGATCCTAACAGGTTGACAAACTCTCATCACTTGTGGGTTATATTTGGACTCTCTTATATTTTCACATGCTCTGGTGATTGAACCATGTCAGCTCTTGTTTCTGTAGAATATATTTGATGGGGCAATCAGCTGGTGCACACATTTCTTCTTGTGCTCTCATTGAACAAGCCATTAAAGAATCAAGAGGAGAAAGAATCTCATGGAGTGTTTCTCAGATAAAAGCTTACTTCGGTTTATCTGGCGGGTAAATTATTACTTTGACTTAACGTTTACTTAATTACCATAAGGCTTATATTTGTTCAACATGGAACAGGTACAATCTCTTCAATATGGTCGAACACTTCCATAACCGAGGCCTGTATCGTTCAATTTTCCTTAGGTAATTCTGCTTAGGCAACATATATGATCTGTTCTTGTAAGTAAGTAAGACATTACTTATGGTTGTTGATAAACTTTGCAGCATAATGGAAGGAGAAGAGTCATTTGAACAATACTCTCCTGGCATCAGATTGAAAGAGCCGAGAGTAAGAAAAGCTGCATCTCTCTTGCCTCATATTGTGCTTTTTCATGGATCCGAAGATTACTCTATCCCACCTGAAGCAAGGTTAGATGATCACCCGTCTACAAATCTGGACAACATGCTAGTTTTAAATCATAACAGATCAATGTTTTTTTTCTTTTTGTAGCAAAACTTTTGCAGAAGCTCTTCAAGGTGTTGAAGTTAAAACAGACCTGATTGTGTACAATGGTAAAACTCACACCGATCTATTTCTTCAGGTAAGTAAAAAAACATGTTGTGTATAATAACAAAGTAATGGGATAATCACTTTTTTTTGTTTGCATTGCAAAGGATCCTTTGAGAGGAGGTAAAGACGAGTTGTTTGATCATATAGTCGCTATGATACACGCCAATGACGATGAAGCTTTGAGAAAAGATGCGGTTGCACCACCGAGAAGACGGCTTGTGCCAGAGATTTTGCTGAAACTGGCTGGTAAAGTCAGCCCTTTTTGAACATGAGTCGATCCGTTTCTGTCAGAGCTTGTTGTTTCTTAGCTTCTTGTTCTGTATTTTCTTCTTTGATTTGTTTAAAGTATATATATATATACCTTCATATGTAAAAAAACTTGCACATGTTAATATGATTGAATTATAGCCTCTGCCTTTCCTAAGCAGAGCCACAAGAGTTTTAACTGAAGCAAAGTTTAATACTTAGATGATCCGGATATTACATTCAGCCATGTACAAATTAATTCACTCTTTGCTTGTTTCTGCGCTGCAATATGCTGGTGAACTCTCAGAGATTGACTTCTCATCTTCTCTGTCTCATCCATTATCTGTTTTCTCCACTCTCCAACCCAATGGGCCTTTCTCGCAGTAGCCCAATAGGCTTTTCAATTTACCCAATAGGCTTTTCCATTTACCCAATAGGCTTTTCCATTTACCCAATAGGCTTTTCCATTTACCCAATAGGCTTTTCAATTTACCCAATAGGCTTTTCCATTTACCCAATAGGCCTTTCTCGCAGTAGCCCAATAGGCTTTTCCATTTACCCAATAGGCTTTTTCATTTACCCAATAGGCTTTTCCATTTACCCAATAGGCTTTTCCATTTACCGGGAAACTCGCGAATGGGACATAAATAGATGGCCTTTTGATAGATAGACCACACAGTATTTCAAAAATTGAGAAAAGACACAACTAAACCAAAAGTAACAATTACAACCAAAATACTTGAAAAATTGTACAAATCATAACATAGGCCACAGTATTTCACACATTGAGGAAACAACACATACGGTGTGTAAAATATTATTGAAGAAGAGAAAAAAGAGAGAGAACCATCATTCATCCATCACATGTTGGATTTGGATTGTCTTGCGATCTTGAACCACTCGGTGTGGAAAGAGCCTTCCACATCAGTCCTTTCATAAGTATGAGCACCAAAGTAATCTCTCTGTGCTTGGACAAGGTTCGCTGGCAACCTCTCTCTCCTGTAAGAATCAAAGTATGCCAAACTCGCAGACATACCTGGAGTGCTTATACCAGAGTTGATACTCAAGCATACCACTCTTCTCCAAGCTGACTGTCTCTCGATGATCTCTTTCGCAAACTCAGGATCCACCAAGAGGTTAGCCAGCTCTGCGTTCCTGTCATAAGCTTGTTTGATCCTGTCCAAGAAGATTGCTCTGATGATGCAACCTCCTTTCCAGATCCTAGCCAGCTCACCTAGCTTAAGGCCCCACCCCTTTTCCATGCTCTTGGCACGGATTAGGTTCATCCCTTGTGCGTAGCTGCAGATTTTCGACGCGTAAAGAGCCTTCCTCACGTCATCGATCAGCTGTTTCTTGTCAACGGTTTGGTCGGTTAAGATATCGCCAAACCCACTTTCTTTGAAGACTTTAGCGGCTTGCACACGCTCATCTTTTAGCCCGCTGAGGAACCTCGCATCAAGAGAGGATTCAATGGTGGGAGAAGGAACAGATAGCTCAGCTGCTTGCTGCACTGTCCATTTCCCGGTACCTTTCATGCCGGTTTTGTCCAAAACCTTGTCAACCAAATGCCCATCTCCCTTATCATCCTTGATCCCGAAGATATCCGCTGTGATCTCAATCAAGAAACTCTCGAGCTCACCTTTGTTCCACTCGGTGAAGACACTGTGAAGCTCCTCGTTAGATAACTTACCAACGGATTTCAAGACGTCATAGGCTTCTGCTATCAGCTGCATGTCACCGTACTCAATCCCGTTGTGGACCATTTTAACAAAGTTTCCAGACCCACCTTTCCCAATGTAAGTCACACATGGACCACTGTCCCTAACCTGAGCTGCAACCTTGAGAAGAATGTCTTCGATATTCTTGTAGGCTTCATAAGACCCTCCAGGCATCAGAGATGGACCGTTACGAGCACCTTCTTCACCACCAGAGACGCCCATTCCTAGGTAGAGGAAACCATTCTCAGAGACAGCTTTTTCTCTCCTCTCGGTGTTCTCATACCATTCATTACCACCGTCCACAATGCAATCACCTTTTTCCAAGTAAGCAGAGAGGGTTTTGATGGTTTGATCCACGGGGGAACCAGCCTTAACAAGCATGATGATAACACGCGGCTTCTGAATGGAGTTGACGAAAGACTCAGGGTCGTGGAAGCCGTAGACGGGAAGATTCCCTTCCTTCTTGGCTCGTTCAACGGTCTCGTCAACTTTGGAAGTGGTTCTGTTGTAGACAGAGATAGGGAAGCCTTTCTCAGCAATGTTGAGAGCTAAGTTCTGACCCATCACAGCCAGTCCAGCTAAACCTATTCTTGTTGGTTGAACAGCCATTGTCTGAAATAAAAACACCTTACACGTCTCAAATCTAGAAAAAAAGATAGAACAAATAAGACAGCATCAAACATCTTCTTAAGCTACAAGAGGTAAGTGATGAGATCAAAACCAAACTGACAATAAACTCACAATTCAACCAGGGATCAAAATCGATACATGCAACTACAAAGTAGAGCTAAATCAACACGAAGAATTCCTATTATAAACAGATCTAGAATACAATTTAAGATCAAGATCTACACAATATTATAATGAGAAAAAACTTAAAGAGAGTGTGATCTGATAAACAAACCTGGTTTCTCCCGAAGTGGATTTGAGATTTTAGAGGAAAGATCCGAAACACGTACGAAGCTGGTGATTCTGAATCAGAGATATATAGCAAATGAACGGTCTGGTTCGCACCAAATAGAAATACAAGTAATTGTCAAAGTTGTCCACTCTGCGTTAGGTGAGAAAAGGTGGGTGCGTGGGTTGTTGTGAATCTTCTATACTGGATCCTATTTTATATTTAGAAAACTTAATCAAGTAATTTTATTCTTTCATACCTTGTTATTTTTTCTTTCTTAATTTGATCAATTTACATACCAAATTTCCACTAATTATAAAGTAATTACATCATCATGACTATTACAAAACAAAAATAATAGGATCCTTTATTGCGTTTAATCATTTCTACATAAAATATTACACTACTATCTTCCTAGTCCACTCCTTTAAGGTTTCAATCTTGAATCAAAATTTAGTTTATTTTTTAGATAATTTTCATATTTACCACATTATTAATACTTATTATTCATTTTTACTTGTATTAAAAAGATATTTTAAAAAATATTTTTTATTAAAAAATAAAAAATCTTAAATTAATTAAAATCTTAAATTTCACATTCTAAAACCATATATCACCCATCAATTTTAAACCGTATGTTTTAGATTAATTAATCATTGGATTATAGATGTATTTTTTCTTCTTAAAAATAAAAATAAAAGTGATTAAAGTAAAGATGAAAAGTGATAATAGAAATATAATATTTAAACAATTTCCCTTATTTTTAAACATTTGATAAGTATTTTAAACAAGATTCATTAGTTTGAGATGGATTTGCTTTGACATTCAATTTAATTTATTTTGTTCAAAACTTAAAAATGATACTCTTTTTGTTTTTAAATAATGCATATTTTAAAATTTTCATATATTTTAAAAAATAATTTTTTAACTATCAATGCATTTACTTTTAAAAATATAACAACTTTCCATAAATTTCAATCAACAACAATTCAATAAATTCAAAATTGTCAGTTAATATTTTTTGAAAATTTATAATTTATCGGTAAAATTACATAGAAAGTCTAAAATATTGATTTGTTAGAAACAAGTAAAAAATAGTAAAACATGCATTTTTATTAAATATGTTTTAATTAATAATATAATATACATTGAGAAATCCGCTAAGAGGGTTTTTCTCGAACAATATACACACATATAATATAACAATGCATAAAAGAAAGCGAAAATATAACAAAAAGCTTGTCTGAAACTTGAACGTTGTCCAATAGATATGAGCCAGTACCACATGAATCACTTGTATTAAGCCCGGGTATGTTAGAGCACCTCCATCCCTAATCCCCTCCAAAAATTCTTAACTTTTTTTTTTTCAATTTTTTCTTTTAAAAAAAAAAAAAAAAAAAAAAAGAACCACTCGCGGGCCGACACTTGGCAGTCGGGTCCGCGAACAGTGCAAGAGTCGCCTCTTAAATGGGAAATTTAGTAACCGAACTCTTAACTATTCATCGATGTGAGTGTATTATTTATTCATTTTTTTTTTTTAAAACCTAAGAACCCCTTTGAGGTTCAGGGTTGGAGGCTCTTATTATAAATAAAAGAACGTCCACACAAAAAAAGGAGCCAATAGATGTTGACAAAAAGGAAGAAGCTAGGAGCCAATAGACATGCGACACATACAATGTCCATATTAAGGTATGAAAGTTTTTTCCGCAACTTGTGAAGTAGAAAATGATGATAGATAGCTACTTACACAACTTTATAAAATTATCTCACTGGAATGTATATACCAAAGTACCATAACTACATTTACACACGTGCCTATTGTAATGGACGATAATTCTCGTGCCTATTGGATAACTACGTTAGTTATCTTGAGCTAAATAAGAAGAAAGGTACATACATAAAACATTTTGTAAGATCAAAACTTTGTATGTAATAGTAGAGTTATGGCTATATTGATGTTTCAGAATTTTCTGTGAAGTTAGGCAATGTATGTAAACCTAAAAGAATGGAAATACAATTCTAATTATCTATGTAATAGACATGAATTATAAACTTCATTTCTCTTAATTAGTCGCAACTCATTACAAACAATGGCGTCTCTGTGACACGCAGGAAGAAAAGAGAGTGTGAGAATGGTTTTTTAACTTTTTTGCGAAAGAGGGAGGACAGAGAAAGAGTAAAGAAGTAGAGAGAGAGATATACACAGTCACAGATACATCAGCAAACCCTAATGTTCTCTCACCCTCACAAATATCTTATCTTTATAGCTTTTATAGATTTACAGAAGCTTCCTTCAGATTCACAATCTCATCAAACATACACACAAACCCTTCAAAATGATCTAAAGAAGAAACAAGAACCCTTCTGTACAATCAAATCTTAACCAAACCAGAAAGCAAAAGTTTCCTCTTTTACTTTCTTCTTGTTGTTCTTGAGAAAACTAGGGTTTGATTTTATTCTCCAAAAGAAAAGATCTTTCATCAGTGAAAGCAATACCAAACTCATGTTTGTCTGTATATAGATAAACATTTACATACCCTAATTAATAAGGTTTACTTATAAAAAGAAGAAATAAATTAAGGGAAAAATGGGAAGGGGAAGGGTAGAGCTAAAGAGGATAGAGAACAAGATTAACAGGCAAGTCACGTTTGCTAAGCGTAGGAACGGTTTGCTGAAAAAAGCTTATGAGCTTTCTGTTCTCTGCGATGCTGAGGTTTCTCTCATCGTCTTCTCCACCCGTGGCAAGCTCTACGAGTTCTGCAGCACCTCCAAGTACTCACTTATATATCTCTCTTTCTACACATGTGAAATTTTTTCTATAGATCTGTGTATAAATCTTTCGGTTTTGTGATCTTGTGTTGCCGTTTATCTTCTTGTTTATGTTGTGCTTTTGGTCCTTAATTAGTTTTTACAAACTTGATATGATTTTCAGTTCTATATCTGATCTCTAAAGATTTTGGTTAATTCAGTTTTGAATGATTGAATTTTGAGATTTCATCTCTTGTCAATTGTTGAGTAGATTCGAGATCTATAGGTTACAGAAGTGTCTTAATGATATACTAATATATGTTGGTCTCAAAACAGATATATATATATATATTTATGTCTGATTAAAGATTGTTAAAGTAGTTAAACATTCACAGATTTCGATAAAATATATAAAGATCCAACGTAGAATGATTTGTGGATCCATGCATTAACCAGTCTTACTCAACTTCATGCAGATATTTAAGCACCAAAGGAATTTAATTACATCTTTTTTTCAGTTATGCCAAAAGATCTTCTTCTTAACAATTTTTAAATATTTACTAGTTTCTTAACTCAGCCTCTAAATTAATGACTGATTAATAGTTAATTTGTTCTTCTAATTATTTTCTTATGGTTTGATCTTTCAGCATGCTCAAGACACTGGACAGGTACCAGAAGTGTAGCTATGGTTCAATTGAAGTCAACAACAAACCTGCCAAAGAACTCGAGGTTTACAGTTCCACCTCTCTACCATCACTTTATTAACTAATTTTATTTGATATTAAGTTATTAACTAAGACAAAAGATTCGTAGATTGGAACAAAATTAAAATAATCAGTCGTTGATGAGTCCAACATTAACGTCTCTTTTCTTGACATTTATCAGAATAGCTACAGAGAGTATTTGAAGCTGAAAGGTAGATATGAAAATCTGCAACTTCAGCAGAGGTATGTATATATCAATGTGAGAACAGCATATCTATATATGTTATGTGTTTGAATTGATGTAAGTGTGTGCTTCTGCAGAAATCTTCTTGGAGAGGACCTTGGACCTTTGAACTCAAAGGAGCTAGAGCAGCTTGAGCGTCAACTAGACGGCTCTCTTAAGCAAGTTCGCTGCATCAAGGTGATTTCATTATTACACTGTACTATATCTACAGAACACCACTTGAATTGGTTTAGTTGCGTGAGAAGAATGTCTGAAAATGCTTGGTTCGTGCAGACACAGTATATGCTTGACCAGCTCACTGACCTCCAAGGCAAAGAGCATATGTTGCTTGAAGCGAATAGAGCTTTGTCAATGAAGGTACACATACTATTCTTCTCTCTCTGTCCCCATTTATATGTGAGTCTGGTTCTCACAATAATCAACTATTTGCTTTTTTAGCTGGAAGATATGATCGGCGTGAGGAGTCACCATGTAGGAGGGGCATGGGAAGGTGGTGATCAGCAAAATGTTGCCTATGGACATCATCAGGGTCAATCTCAAGGACTATTCCAGTCTCTTGAATGTGATCCCACTTTGCAAATTGGGTAAACCAAACAACTTCTATTGCCTTTTTACCCATCAACTTTTGGGTGGTAAACCATTAAGCGTTTGATAAAGCTTAACACTGTAGATTTGGTTTTAAAAACGCTTTGTTTGGTGTAAAGTTTCAACACTTGATGTCTCAAAGAAAGAAAATCAAACATGGAAAAACTTTTTTAAAATTGAGGGCCTTGAGTTTCTGATGCCGTAAAATTTTTAAAGGGTTTCTACTGTAGATTGTTAAACTATGTTGTTGTGGTGATGAAAACAGGTACAACCATCCAGTGTGTTCAGAGCAAATGGCTGTAACGACTCAAGGTCAAACCCAACCAGGAAACGGCTACATCCCTGGCTGGATGCTGTGAGTGATACCTCTGATTTGATGATGAGAATAAGTTGGATCTTAAAGCGTTCAAGTGGTGGATTTCTTGATGATGAAAATGAGATGGATTATTATATGAACAAGTATGGAATGTAATGAATTGTGTTTATGTATGCTGCAGAAGACTTTTTTTATTTGTAGACATAAGTGGCTATATATAGCTGTGATAGCCTTCAACATGTCTCTTCTATTGCAAGAGATGTTTGAGCCTTTTGAAAACTTGCTTATATATAAACGGTTTGTAATGTGTGAAAGGCTCATCTCGTTATCCTGTCTTTGTATAATACAAATTACAAAACTCTGTTAGATGCTAACAGTAACTGCAGCGAAAGCTTGCGACAGAGTCAAATAATCTCTCCAATCAATAGTGAGATTCAACACTTAACAATGCCACAACGATCCAGCTTTTATTTCCAAGTGTACAGAATAGATCATTACAATATCTGGATATCTTGCAGCGACAGCACATACAATAAAGTACTATGTCCTGACAAGTAAAATGATACAGAGAGTTCTGATGAAGAATGGACTTTCTAGTTTACTACATTTTTTTCAATTGCTCAATGACACATGATAAATAGCATATAATAACTTTCAACAGTTCTAACTGTTCTAGAGTTTGGGATTTGTGCTTTTAATACACTTCTTCCCCATCAGTAAAGTCTCCATCAAGTAATTGCTCCCTGAAACACAAAAATTTACATTGTAATTAGCTCTGCTTGACTTGGATTCTTCCCAATTACCAAGTGTACTATATGTAACAGAGAAGTTTGGTCAAAAACAATATTACCTGAGTCTTTCACAGAGGCGGGCTAAGGCTTCAGAACCCATCCTGAATGCAACATCTTGAATCTTTGAAGCATTCGAGAGGTTCACACTATCTGCTAACTGAAATTCACATAGCTCCTTCAAAGAGAATGCATCGGTTAAAACAGCTGAGTGACCACCTCCTGCTGCTAGCTTCCTCACTTGTCCTACACACCTGAAAAGAACACCAAAATTTCCCATAATCTAACCAAAACATACCAAAATGTCTGCATCACAAAACTTACCATCTCTTTGCTTTGTATTTAGCAGTTGAATAAAGGAAAAAAACAAACAAACTTGTTTGAGCTAATACCAGTCTACAGGCGATGGGTACCAAGCATATGATGATTTCTCATTTGCTGCTTGACCATAGCTATTGTATCCCCAACCACAAATCCGTCCCTCTCTCATATAAACCAGAGTGTGAGAATGTCCACAAGCAACAAGCCGGACATCAGTTGGGATGACCAAAACCGGGACATTGCGTAGAAGCATCTCGCTTCCATTAGAGATAGAAAACAAGAAACCAGACTGAGGACCAAGGCCTAGCTGTCCTGCTTGGCCACCACCCCAAGCATAAAGTGCTCCTTCCACAGATAAAGCACAAGTGTGTACACCGCCACAAGCAACTTCTTTCATGGACATACCATCGAGACCAGCGACTCGCCTAGGTATTAACTCCTTATCCCCGGATTGAAGAGAAACATGACCGAGTTGGCCCATGCTTCCTAATCCCCAAGTGTAACTGCAACGAAAGAGATAAGCAGTGGACACTGAATAAGATAGCTGAAAGATATTAATCAAAAGAGAGGGAGACTTGCATAGTCAAATGTCAGGAATCCATTTGCTTCCTCAAGCATTCCCATCTGGTAGGATGTGATGAGATAGATATCTCCATCAGAAAGACTTTCACTTTCCCAGGACCCTTGCAGAGAATTAGTTACCCATGGTATGTCAATAACCACAAAGTTTTCAAGAGAAAGGCCTTTAGAAAACTTACACCTCGCCCATATCAGATACAGCAGCAGTATGGTATTCCCCACATGAAACTTGCATGATCTTCACAAGTTCTGGTGCTTCGTCAAGGAACTTCGCATAAGCAGTTATCACACGAGGTGCTTGTAGTCCTTCACAAGTGACTCCTCTACCAAGTTGACCTTGTTCATTATAACCTTATTTTTCATAAAACACACAAATTAAAATCATAAGTACCAACCAAAAACAAGTTTAACTTTTTAACAATGCCTCAAAGCTTTCTTACCCCAAGCTTGAAGAAGACCATCCTCTGATAAGGCCACAACATGAGCTGTCCCACATGAAACTTGGCGAATTGCCTAAAACATGTTCATACACCAATACAACTGTCAATGCTCATTAATCGTTGATTCTCCATGAGGAGAAAGAGAGTTGAGAGTACATACAGTGTTAGCAGGAAATGCCCCCGAAAATAACCGTGGCAGATTTGACCCCTACATTGAAATGTTTTGAGAAATTATAAAGGGAACCATGATGCCACAACTTTGGTTTCAGTCACATTAAATGGGAAGAAACCTCCTATAAAGTACCTGGTTTTGTCCCCAGACCCAGAGTCTACTCTTTGAAAGAGTACCATCATTTTCACGAGGTTCCGCAATAGCAGCAGTGCAGAAAGCTCCACAAGACACAAATTTCACAAACTCTGACTGCAGCTGCTTCACTTTCTTTGGGTGTTTCCTCCCAACCTCAGATCCATCCCCAAGCTGACCATATTCATTGGCACCTGAAACCATACACATCAAAATGTAAGAACCACCCCAACCACACCATCACATTGGGTTAAAAATCCGAAAAACCTAGAGAAAGGAAATAGCTTTTCATCAAATGAGAGACAGACCCCAAGTGAAGAGAGACCCATCAGATGCAACAGCGGCTGTATGTTCCCGACCACAAGAGATATCGAGCCACCGCGAGTTGGCACCAGCAGGGCAACCAAAAAGCTCAGGAGGAAGCTGTTTTGGGATACGCAAAAGACTCTCTTGTCCTTTCCTACCCGTTTGTCCGCTTTGATTGTAACCCCAAACGTATATGGCGCTCTTTGTTGGGATACTCACAGGAGCAGCAACTTCGCCAATGATTTCTCCAATATCCATTTTCTGAGACAACAATCCTGCCACCAAAATTGCATAAAGTCTCTAACTTTATGCGGTTTATAGCATTTATCAACGAATTAAACTCTGATTTTAGCAGAAGCGATCACGAATTAAGCAAGACCCATCATGAATTTTACAAAAAGGAAGGAACTTTCACCACTTAGATGATTACACAACACGCAAAGGAGAACTCGAATCACAACAAATTCAAAAAGGAAACTAATTTACAGAAGAGGGAGCATACCTCAATGTTGAAACTTTTGACAAGAATCGAAGTTTCTGGACTTTTTTGTGTGTTCGGTTTGGGCGATGTGTGTAATAAAACGGAGGGAAGGAGAGAACCAATGAGGGTCGTTCGTTCATTGTCTCCGAGACCTCGGGGTAAGAAGTTATGAGATTTTTTTTCTGTATATTATCACCGTAAGTCCTTTATTTTACGAAACATTTACTCAACAGTCCCTAAACTTTTAATAGTTGCCTCTTTTCCCCCAATTCATAGGACTACATTCGTAGGGACACTTTAGATTGAAAACATTGAAAAGGGGAAAACAATTAATATACTGTAAGAGTTTCGACGATTCAAGAATACAACATAGGCAATTAATCAGAAGAATCACTTGAGAAAAGGAAACATTGCTTCTCGTTTTGCATTTTTTTGTGGCCATGTTTAATGGAGTTATCATAAGCTTAAAATGTTGCAGAGGTACATTTTCACCCTTTCTGCTTCATATATTTAACATTGTAAAATCACAATATTCACAAAACCAAACAAGTGAAATTTACAGAACATCCCCTCTGCATTGCCTTGCCATCTTCCCCAGTTTCAGTTCAGATACAGGACACACAGATAGATGATCGTTGATTGATGTTCACGGTGTTTCATTGAATTCCATCACCTGCACGCAAGGACATTGGAAAAACAAAGAGAGAGCTCTTTATAAGGAGACTTCTCTGTATCATTAACACATCTTTCCCAGGCAGAGTAAAACCAGAAGAAACCATGAAAGGATTATAAGCTTCTAATCTCGTAGACCATGCATGCAATTTCAAAAGCATATATGTTCTGAGAATGAAGAGAGAAAAAAAGAGGTTACCTTTCCGCAGACAGGACAGTTCTCACTTCTCTCCATCCATTCATAAATGCAACCAAGGTGGAAATGGTGAGAACATTTTGTTACAATCTTTGGATTCTCTGATGTATATTCTGCCAAAAGAAAACCAAACAAGACATGATGAATGTTGAAGCCTGAAGCAACAAAGAAAGGAAACAACGAAAGAAACAGGAGGATTAGGATTATATAATAACCTTCAAGACAAGTTGGACATGCATCTTCATCTTCAGACAAAGGAAAATCCCATATGTTTCCAGACGCTGACTTTGACTTCATAATCCTAAGACTGGATTTACTAGAGTACTCTTCTTTGGGATCTTTGTCAGAGATAACAGATTTGTTATTTGCCCATTTGCATCCGAAAGATTCAGAATCCGCATCGTTATCACTTCTTAGAGGTTCAGCTTCCTCGTGGGAGTGACTTGAACCCTTCTCCCGTCTTGAGACGAGTGAACGGAAGTGCCTAGGATCAGCATCATAAGGCAGAGGCCTTGGAGTAGAACGGAATGCTTCAGACAGAAAGTTATCGTGTGAAGAAGATGAAGTTATTGATGGAGTAGTAGCTTGAACGGAAGATGGTAGAGCGCGGGTTTCCCCTCTTCTGAACACCGAGCTATACTGCAAGTATTCAATATTGAAACTCGTGAGATTTCAACCATATGAAAGTTATCAGCTGATGAAAAAGCAATGCGAGTGAACATACCAGGTTAAGGAAATTACGAGCAAGGCATCTTATGCAAGGACAGTTCCTATATACAGAGCTATTTGGATTCATGTACTCATCAATGTCTTGGACTCGAAAGCAAGAAGAAACACATCCCATCTTCTCCTCCTCTCTATTATTTCTTACCTCTCAAAACAAAGATTGAAAGTTTCTTCTATCTAAATAAGTCTCGTTCCCCAAACAATCTGCTTCATATCTCCAAGTTGCCTGCAATGATAAAATGGTTTTCATTCCCTAATGATGTGATCATAAGGCTGCTTCAAGCACATCTACTAAACCCATATCAATAATAAAACTTCTGTTTAGTAGCAGTTTAGATCTGAACTTCAAACACTCACAGAACTAACTTACAGTGTAATGCAAGCACATAAACTGATAAAACCCTGTTTTAGGTAAATCTCCAAAAGAGAAAGATAAAAACTTTGCTACAAGAGAAAAAGCCCAATTGAGATAAGATAGACAGAGAAGCTGATTACCACATATTGATTGCACTGATCAAACAGAGTGTATCAAATACAAAATCAGCGGAATTTGACCAGAGAATTGAGATCAATAACGATCGGAGTCGAATGATCACAACCCATTTCCAGTATTGTTGAAATGATCGCAAAATTGAAAAGAAAGATCAAACCTTTTTGATGGGGAATTGATCTGGAAGGAGAGAAAAGGCAAGTACTCCCCCAAAATCAATATCTTTTTTCTTCCGATTGGGGCTTAGCGTAGAGAAGATAGAGAGAGATGAAAACCGACGAAAGAGAGAGAGAGAGAGACCCAAGATAAAAGATTAAAAGATTTCAGTATTTAATTAAATATATTGACTCATTAATTGCAATATTTAAATTTCCCAGGAAATTCAAAAAAGTGAAGACTAGGAAATTCAAAAAAGTGAAGACTTCAAAAAAATGAGGAACACTAAAGATGATGATTGTTGTTGAGAAGGTGGGTGAGAGAGCTCTGTTGAATGCCAATGGAGCTTCAATTATAAAAACTCCATTATGTAAATAACACTGCTTAAAATAATGATAATCGAAGGACAATAATAAACTATATAATATGATTAGATGATGTGCTAAGTCTGAAGAATGAAGATAACCTTTCTACTTTGGTATTATTTGACCTCTTCCGTTTTAAACATTTTGGTTTCCAAACCCTTTTTTAGCTTTCATATATGGATCAAACTTTACATAAGGGAGTTTGGATTCAAGACCAAGCTTCACAATGTACCTCCCAGCCTTCTCCAAAGCCTTGAGCCACCGTGAAGCATTCTCTTATCTCCCTAAGATGAAAAGGACCCTTACAGAAGACACAAAACTCAATTCAAAGTGGCGGACATCCTTTGTGCTTCCAGCTTTGGCCAATACTTCATTTCTGTTCTATGTCCCTAGTGACTGAAAAGCACTATAACAGTCCTGAAGATCCTAATAGGCCTCACGGAAGCCCAAATAAGCTAGCTTCCTTACGCAGGCCCAACAAAAGTTTTAGTTAATGAAAATTACTAATTAAACAAAATTTATATAGTTTTATTTCCAAAAAACGAATAGTAACTATACTTACTCTAACCAATTAGATTCTATCTAAAACTATTAATTACTAATAAATAATAATGTAATTTTTATCGATATTTTCCTGTAAAAAGTAGAAAATGATTACAACAAAAGAAGAAGGAGCATCGTCTTCTCTACATAGTCCATCTCTCACCGCCTCTGATTCTTTACTTATAAACCCTTCCTTCCTTCCCCCTTTGTATATCTCGCTAAGAAACCCTTTTTCCTCATTGTCTCACACTTCTCTCTTCCTTCTCTCGCCTCGCCAGAGATGGCAGATGACTTGGCGAATCTCTGCCGATTTCTCTTCGACGAAACCGGCCTCACCTCGTTATCGTCGTCGTCATCTTCAGATCTCTTTTCTCAGCGCATACGCTCCGATGATTCGATCAAGCGTGGTCTCCGTTACTTCTATCTACTCCTTCGCTCGGGAATCGCTCCGATCGGCGGAGATGATGATGGCTCCTCGGGCAAGCTACGGTTTGAGACCTGGTCCGATTCGCAGCTTCAAGCTCTTGCTTCGATTTCTCAAGCGATCCTTCTACTATCGCGATCTCTATTAGGTACTGAATAGCTTTAATTCGAGATTTACCTGCCGATTGATTGATTATACTCTTATCGAGCTTTGGTATCTGATTATTTGACTGTCAAAAGTTCGTAGAAATGATATTGTTTTTAAGATTAAGAAGTAAACAGTGATGGCCTCGAATCATTTTTCCTTACTGTTTTGTGTGTGTGTGTGTGTGTCTCAGTGGACCAAGTCGAACCTATAGTTCTGGGTGTTATCCAGGAGGTGATAGAGTTCTCTCTCAGCTTCTTGGAGAAGTCCAACTTTACACAAAATGATCTGAAATTGGAGGTTTGTTTCTTCTATTGATAGGATTGTGTTACCCATATTATCTGATATAGCTTCATCGTTAAAGCTGGATATTGGTCTCTCCTTTGTCATGGTGGTTAAGTTTCAATATTGCAGCTTAGGAATAAGTCGCACAAACTCACCAGCATGTCTTCGTTTAACTTTTCATGAGGGGTTTAGTGCGTTAAGTAATCTCTCCAAATGTTTATGTTGAATCAGATTAACATGGAAACACTTTTGGAGATTGCTTCTTTTGATGGAAGCGAGAAACAATATGATATATTCCCACCTGTCTCTCCTGCGGAAGCTGCAGAACTTTGGCCAACATTTTCTGCCGAGCATGATAATATGGAATTACATAGCCTTGTGAAATGTACTTTCCAAGGTAATGCTTGTTGCTACCAATCCACTCGGTAATGTATTATTATCTTTTATCAAATTTATCTGATGATTTAATACCTTTTGACATATCAAGCAGGGGGCAGGTGCTCAAATGAAGAGAAGCCAGTTGACCGGCTTCTTATTTCGCTGATGTCTGAATGCATTGAATCTGATGTCCAGACTCATTCAGTAGGCAAGCCCTCTTTTCAGCAAGACTACGGTTTTCTGAATCCCCTGACTCGACACCTGGCTGTTGTTCACCTTGGTTGTGTTTGTCGTCTGATTATGGTCTGCAAAGAGCTTGTTCAACCGCCAAGTGTGTTAGATGAGAAGACCATTGATCATGCTTTCCTTGATAAATTGTCTTTCTGCTTAAGAATTCTGAAGCTGCTTGGAAGACTTTCCAAAGATGTTCAAAGTATAGAAAACGACGGGACATTGTTACAAGCGGTAGCTACATTCACAGATGCTTTTCCTAAGCTGTTCAGGGTTTTCTCCGACTTCACTACTCACACTTCTACAGAGGGTAATATTGAGAGTCTTTCTCTAGCGCTGGTGGAAGGATTTCTTAATCTTGTCCAACTCATTTTTGGCAAGAGTAGTCTATTTCAAAATGTCCAGGCATGTGTATCAGCTTCTGTTGTGAACAATCTAGATGTCTCAGTGTGGAGATATGATGTGTCCTCGTGTAATTTGATGCCTCCGATTGCTTACTTCCCTCGGTCTGTCATCTACACATTGAGACTCGTTCAAGATCTGAATAGACAACCATACCATATCCAAGATCTGAGGGTTTTGGAGTCAGAAGTCAATTGTGACAATGTCAATTCCGCTGTTGATTCTGTTTATTTCCATCTGCGCCAGGAAAAGATCCCGTTGCTCAAGTGCTTCACGGTCGAGGATATAATGAGAGTGATATTTCCCTCCTCAATTCAGTGGGTGGACAACTTGTTTCATCTTGTTAATTTCCTTCACCTTGAAGGAGTAAAATTACGACCAAAAGTGGAGAGAACATATTCTAGTTTAAGATCCAACAGTTTTGCTGAAGTTGAAAGCCAAATTTCTCATGATGATGAAGCCCTGTTTGGAAACTTGTTCTCTGAGAGCCGTTCTCTATGTTCCATAGAACCAAACGATCAACCACCCGTTGCTGTCAGCAGCAATTTACCACTGCAAGCTGCAAAGGAATTGCTGAACTTTCTTAGAGTGTGCATTTTCTGTAAAGAATGGGTTCCCAGCATATACGAAGATGGATGCAAAAAGATTGACACTTGTCACATTGATATCCTGCTCAATATAGTAGGCTGCAGTTTTGAAGATAAGGCCTCTGATGGTGGTTGCATGCTCCAAGATGAAGGAAAACCTGGACATGTTGCCTTTGAGCTGTTACTCAATCTCTTAAGAGGTCGTGCTCTGTCTGATTCTCTTGAGTCCTACCTTTTTCAGAAAATTCTTGCTGTTGAAAATGGTGAGTTCGAGTATAATGATAAGACTCTGGCACTTTTGGCCCACACTCTTCTTTGTAGGCCGGGATTGGCTGGGGCACAGTTGAGAGCCAAAGCTTATGATGGTTTCGTTAGTTTCATTGCCGAGAGAGCAAGAGGAATATGTGCTGAAGGTTCGAGTGTCAAGGAGTTGACCTCGTGTCTTCCCTCTGCTTTCCATATTGAGATTCTTCTTATGGCTTTCCATTTATCAAACGAAGCAGAAAAGGCCAAATTCTCAAATATTATTGCCTCGTGTCTGCATAAAGTTGATACCCCGTCAGGAATATGTGATGGTCCCCAGCTGTCCTCTTGGGCAATGCTGATATCTAGGTTGTTAGTGCTGTTGCACCATATGTTGTTGCATCCAAACACATGTCCAACATCATTAATGCTAGATCTAAGGTCTAAACTGAGGGAAGTTCGTAGCTCTGGCAGTAATTTGCATGTAACCGTTGATCATCTGTCTTCTTGGGCGTCTCTTGTAGCAAGGGGAATAACTGATTCATGGGCTGAAGAGGAGTCAGTCAACCATCTGATGAGTCAAATGATCGACTTTTCCCCACATCCTCCTACATTTCAGATTGATGTGTCTGCTGCCAAAACTCTAAACTTGGATTACAGAGATCTGTCTGCAAGCTTGTCCCGGATATTGGGGTTGTGGAAGGGGAAGAAGGCTGGAAAGGTGGAAGACCTGATAGTGGAAAGATACATTTTCATACTTTGTTGGGATATTGCTCGTGTTAACTGTGCTTTGGATAGTCAGCCTTCGTTGCATGTCAGTTACCAGAATGTGGACATATGTAGCACTGTCGATATTATCTACACCAGTCATTTGCTTGTAGGCGACTCCAACATCGCTGGTAAGAATATGAAGTTCAGAGACATTCTGATTGGTGTTTTAAATCAGCTCCATGCTGCACCTGAGAAGGCGGTTGAGGATTTGGGTTGGGATTTTATCCGTGAAGGATCTTGGCTCTCTCTTCTGTTGTATTTCATCAATGGTGGCGTCTGGGGTTATTGCAAAAATAATTCATGTTCAGAAATTGATCCCTTCTGGAGAGAGTGCACATCTGTCGACGCCAAGTATATTGCTACTGCCGAGGGCGTACTCTCCTGCTTGATGGAAACTGATGACTTTGCAGAATTGCTGAGAATGCTTTCATTGTTGGTTAGCAAATATCTACAAGTGTATAGGAAAGCTTTCCTTGCAACTTTCAGTACTTGGAATCACCATGGCCACAGTTCGCCATCTCTGCTACTTCTCAAGCATACTCTATTTGGTAAAAGTCTCCAAGCTGAATACTCGAAGATTGGTGACAGTTCCCTTCATCTTCAATGCATTTCTTATCTGTCGAAACTGGATGCTCTGGGTGATGGAAGAGGTTCGGGTGTTTTATGGAAAGTGTTTTGGGAATTTATGGTACATGGATTCCCCACTAGTCTTCAAACTTCTAGTGCGATTCTTCTGTCAAGTATTCTAAGCATAAAATGTATTGTGCTGACAATAGATGGTTTGCTCAAGCTTCGCAAGTCAAAGAAAATTCTTGCGGCAGATTCTCATGTGCTTCAACAGATACTTAACTCGATTATGACTATTAAGTTTGATCAGGTATTCCAAAGCTTTCATGAGAAATGTGAGGATATCCATCAAAATATATGTGCCATGTCGGAGATTCCAGATTTTACGGAGTTGTTCCTGATGAAAGACATGGAGGTGTTTGTAAGAGATATCAATGCTGAGAAGATAGATAAAAGCAATGTGCTGGAAGGGGTGATCATCAAGATTGTAGATGTTATGGACAGCCTAAGCAAGGATTCTTCGAAGTCTAATGTATTCAAATTTTATCTTGGTGTGGATGCAGTCTCTGAGCATACCATGGAATTCTATCGGTTGCAACGCGGAGATCTGTCTGTTTTTATCGACTCACTGGACTACTGTTCCTTGGAACTGGTAAACGTAAAAGTACTCAACTTCCTTGTTGATCTCTTGTCTGTGGATATATCCTCTGATATCAGGAGAAGAATACAGCGAAAATTTATTGACATGGATTTAACAACTCTGTCTGGGTGGCTGGAGCGAAGACTGTTAGGTTCCTTCGTTGAGGAAAGTGATGGGAAAAAGACTGCAAGAGGAAATTCTCTTCCTCTCAGAGAGGCCGCAACGAATTTTGTGAATTGTCTTGTGTCATCTGCTAACGACCTACAGATCACAGAGTTGCAAAATCATTTATTCGAGGCCATCCTGATCTCCCTTGATACAGCATTTATCTCATTTGATATCCACATGGCTATGTCATATTTTCAGTTTGTTCTTCAACTTGCAAGGGAAGACAGCCTGATGAAGATGGTCTTAAAGAGAACCATAATGCTAATGGAGAAGCTTGCTGCCGATGAGAAGTTGCTTCCTGGTTTAAAGTTTCTTTTTGGTGTGATAGGCAGCTTGTTGAGTAACCGTTCTCCAAGCCCCGGAACGAGTTCATGTGGAAAGTCCTTGGCGAGCAATAAGAATACGGCAACAGGTTCTTTGGTCCCAAAACTTGCAGGAACAGCAAAAAAATCTGAAACATTGGCTCTCCCCTTGGATCAGGAAGGAAGCTCAATTTCACTTGAATGTGATGTCACTTCTGTTGATGAAGATGAAGATGATGGAACATCTGATGGTGAAGGGGCCAGCTTAGACAAGGAAGATGAAGAAGATGCCAACAGTGAGAGGTACCTTGCTTCAAAAGTCTGCACTTTCACTTCCAGTGGCAGTAATTTCATGGAACAACACTGGTATTTTTGTTACACCTGTGACCTAACTGTGTCCAAAGGTTGCTGTTCTGTTTGCGCAAAAGTTTGCCACCGGGGTCACCGTGTTGTCTATTCACGATCAAGTCGGTTTTTCTGTGACTGTGGAGCCGGAGGTGTTAGGGGAAGCAGCTGCCAGTGCTTGAAGCCGCGGAAATTCAGTGGCATTGGTAGTGCTCCAGCTCGTGGTACAAATAATTTGCAATCTTTTTTACCGTTGTCTGAGGAATGTAGATCAGCTTGGAGAAAGCGATTCAGATGTGGAAGAAGATAATTTCGAGGAGGAAAATCACGTTGTGTTATCTATCCCTAAGGAAACTCAATATAAGATGTCACTGCTACTAGAAGAGCTCGGCATAGAGGACAGAGTGCTGGAGCTTTTCTCTTCTCTGCTTCCCTCTATCACTAGCAGAAGAGACTCTGGTCTTTCGAGAGATAAGCAGGTCAGTCTCGGGAAAGACAAGGTTCTTTCATTTGACACAGATCTTTTGCAGTTGAAAAAAGCATACAAAAGTGGATCACTTGACTTGAAAATAAAGGCTGACTATGCTAACTCGAAGGACCTTAAATCTCTTTTAACCAGTGGCTCCCTTGTCAAGTCTCTTCTGAGTGTTAGTATGCGAGGTCGCCTTGCAGTAGGAGAAGGTGATAAAGTTGCTATATTTGATGTTGGACAGCTAATAGGACAAGCCACACTTGCACCAATAAATGCAGACAAGGCCAATGTTAAACCACTTTCCAGGAATATTGTTCGTTTTGAGATTGTGCATCTTTCTTTCAACTCAGTTGTGGAGAATTATCTTGCCGTAGCAGGCCTTGAAGACTGCCAGATACTTACTTTGAATCATCGAGGCGAAGTCATTGACAGGCTTGCTGTTGAGCTTGCCCTGCAGGGTGCATACATCAGGCGTATAGACTGGGTTCCTGGTTCACAGGTTCAGTTAATGGTCGTTACAAACAAATTCGTGAAGATTTATGATTTATCCCAGGATATTATCAGTCCAACACAGTACTTCACCTTGCCAAATGACATGATTGTGGATGCTACCCTCTTTTTTGCTTATCGTGGGAGGGTTTGTCTTCTTGTTCTTTCAGAACAGGGGAATTTGTACAGGTTTGAACTATCTCTGGGAGGAAATGCAGGCGCAACACCACTTAAGGAAATCGTTCAGATTTTAGGAAAGGATGTTGCCGGAAAGGGTTCATCTGTCTATTTCTCCCCGACATATCGACTGCTTTTTATATCCTATCATGATGGAAGTTCCTTTGTGGGTCGGCTCAGCTCAGACGCAACATCCGTAACGGAAACATCCGCAATGGTTGAGGAGGACTCAGATGGTAAACAGAGTGTGGCTGGACTGCATCGTTGGAAAGAGTTGTTGGGTGGCAGTGGATTATTTATTTGCTTCTCCACCGTGAAATCAAATGCTGCGTTGGCTGTGTCCCTAAGGGGTGATGGGGTATGTGCACAGAATCTACGTCATCCGACAGGATCCTCTTCCCCTATGGTCGGAATAACCGCATACAAACCTCTGTCAAAAGACAATGTTCACTGTCTTGTTCTGCATGATGATGGCAGCCTTCAGATTTATTCTCATGTTCGGAGTGGAGTTGATCCTGAATCAAATTTCTCAGCTGAAAAGGTTAAAAGGTTGGGGTCTAAGATACTTAACAACAAAACCTTAGCTGGTGAAAAGCCGGAGTTCCCCCTGGATTTCTTCGAGAAGGCATTTTGCATTACAGCAGATGTGAGACTCGGTAGTGATGCTATTAGAAATGGTGATTCCGAGGGAGCGAAACAAAGCTTGGCATCTGAGGATGGCTTCATTGAGAGCCCTAGTCCCATGGGCTTTAAGGTATGGTTGGTTTTTCTTGATAAGTTAAAATCTGTGTATTATGTTTAGTCATTACTGTTACGAGTATTTTGATATTTTGACCGGATCCCTTAAGGCATCTTAGTTACCTAATTTTCTTCTCTTTTCCAGATATCAGTCTCCAATCCAAACCCTGACATTGTTATGGTTGGCATCCGGGTGCATGTGGGTAATACATCAGCAAGCTCTATACCTTCAGAAGTGACCATTTTTCAGAGATCAATTAAGATGGATGAGGGCATGAGGTGCTGGTATGACATTCCATTTACAGTGGCTGAGTCACTTTTAGCTGATGAAGATGTTGTAATCTCTGTGGGGCCGACTACTAGTGGGACTGCATTGCCCAGAATAGACTCACTTGAAGTATATGGTCGTGCTAAAGATGAATTTGGCTGGAAAGAGAAAATGGATGCTGTGCTAGATATGGAAGCTCGTGTGCTTGGTCATGGTCTGCTTCTTCCAGGATCCAGTAAAAAGAGAGCGTTGACACGGTCTGCTTCTATTGAGGAGCAAGTTATTGCAGATGGTCTTAAACTCCTATCAATCTATTATTCAGTTTGTAGGCCACGGCAAGAAGTGGAGCTTAGCGAACTTAAATGCAAACAGCTCCTGGAGACAATTTTCGAAAGTGATAGGGAAATTCTGTTACAAACTGCAGCTTGCCGTGTTTTGCAGTCTATCTTTCCAAAAAAGGAGATATACCATCAGGTAATGCTTCTACCAAATTCGGCATTGCATGTTCAGTTGTGCAGATATGCCTTAAATATGTCTGTTGTCTTTGCCATTGATTTATCTGTTGGTATAGGTCAAAGACACCATGCGACTTCTTGGTGTCGTCAAGGTCACCTCTATTCTTTCTTCAAGGTTGGGCATTTCTGGTACTGGAGGATCGATTGTTGAAGAGTTCAGTGCTCAGATGCGGGCGGTGTCTAAAATAGCTTTAACCCGTAAATCCAATTTCTCCGTCTTTCTGGAGATGAATGGTATATGCCTTTCTGTTACTATTTACTGTCTATCTATTTGCGTGTGTAGTAAACACAATTTTGTTTCGTTTATCCGTTTATAAGGTTATAGGAGCGACGTTTATCTTACAACTGTTGTCTTCCTTTGATTTCTCTTTGTTTAAGTGAAAAGTGTTTGCTTTGTAGGTTCTGAAGTAGTGGATAATCTAATGCAAGTGCTGTGGGGAATTTTGGATACGGAGCCACTTGATACACCAACTATGAACAATATCGTGATGTCCTCCGTTGAACTAATCTATAGCTATGCTGAGTGTTTGGCATCTCAAGGAAAGGATACAGGGGTTCATTCTGTAGCTCCTGCTGTTCAGTTACTGAAAGCACTTATATTATCTCCTAACGAATCTGTGCAAACATCCAGCAGGTGTGTTCTTTATGTTTATTGTATTCTGTTTCTTAGATATACACCAGGTTGCTAACTAATTTTTTTACAGCTTAGCCATATCATCAAGATTACTTCAGGTTCCTTTCCCAAAGCAAACGATGTTGACAACAGATGAACTGGTAGACAATGTTACAACTCCTCCGGTGCCTAGCAGAACAGCGGGTGGAAATACACATGTCATGATTGAAGAGGACTCTATAACTTCATCGGTTCAATACTGCTGTGATGGCTGCTCCACTGTCCCTATACTGAGAAGGAGGTGGCATTGCACCGTATGTTCAGATTTTGATTTATGTGAGGCATGCTATGAAGTGTTAGATGCAGATCGTCTACCACCACCACATACTCGAGATCATCCCATGACTGCAATTCCAATAGATGTGGAATCACTTGGTGCTGATACCAATGAAATTCAGTTCTCTGCGGATGAAGGTATCACTGATATGTTACCAGCGATAACCAGTAGCGTCCCACAAACGTCAACTCCTTCAATACATGTCTTGGAACCTGGTGAATCTGCTGAGTTCTCTGTCTCAGTGACCGATCCTGTTTCTATCTCAGCTTCTATGCGAGCCGTTAATTCGTTAATTCTCTCTGAGTTTCTTCAAGAGTTGAGTGGATGGATGGATACAGCATCTGGTGTTCAAGCTATACCTGTCATGCAATTGTTCTATAGATTATCATCTGCCATTGGAGGAGCATTCATGGATAGCTCAAAGCCCGAAGAAATAAGCTTGGAAAAGTTAGTTAAATGGCTTTTGGGTGAAATCAACCTAAGCAAGCCGTTTGATACGTCAACTCGCTCTTCCTTTGGGGAAATTGTGATTCTTGTGTTTATGTTTTTCACCTTGATGCTTCGGAGTTGGCACCAACCTGGCAGTGATGGTAGTACTGCCAGGTCAGGCGGAACTACAGATGCACATGATCGGAGGAGTGTCCAGAGCTCCACCGTAGTTACTTCTCAGTCTTCATTAGATGTTCAAGTGAGAGATGATTTTGCGTCTCAACTACTTCGAGCTTGCAGTTGCCTCAGGAGCCAAGAGTTTGTTAATTATCTAATGAACATTCTTCAGCAGCTAGTGCATGTTTTTAAGTCCCGTACTGCCAATGTTGAAGCACGTGGATCAAGCTCTGGTTGTGGGGCCATGCTTACAGTCAGAAGAGATTTACCTGCGGGTAACTACTCCCCCTTCTTTTCGGATTCATATGCAAAAGCCCATCGAGCAGATATATTTGTGGACTATCACAGGCTGCTGCTTGAGAATGTGTTTCGCTTAGTTTATACCTTGGTTAGACCTGAAAAGCAAGAGAAAATGGGGGAAAAGGAAAGGGTTTACAGGAATGCTTCTAAAGATTTAAAGTTGGACGGTTTCCAGGATGTTCTGTGCAGCTATATCAATAACCCTCATACGGCTTTTGTTAGGAGATATGCTAGAAGGCTATTTTTGCATCTTTGTGGAAGCAAAACTCAGTACTACAGTGTCCGAGATTCATGGCAGTTTTCGAATGAAGTGAAAAACCTATACAAGCATGTTGAAAAGTCTGGAGGTTTTGAAAACAATGTTTCATATGAAAGGAGTGTAAAGATTGTGAAGTCGCTTTCTACTATTGCTGAAGTTGCTTTAGCGCGCCCTCGGAACTGGCAAAAATACTGTCTCAGGCATTCTGATTTTCTGTCTTTCTTACTAAATGGCGTATTCCATTTTGCGGAAGAGTCTGTTATCCAGACACTTAAACTCCTCAACTTAGCCTTTTATCAAGGAAAAGATGTGAGCGGCTCAGTGCAGAAAGCTGAAGCAAGTGATGTTTTGACAGGCTCAAACCGATCCGGACCCCAGTCCATGGATTCAAAAAAGAAGAAAAAAGGTGAAGATGGGCATGATTCTGGTTTGGACAAATCATACGTGGATATGGAAGGGGTGGTAGATATCTTCAGTGCCAAGGGCGGAGATCTCTTGAAGCAGTTTATTGATTTCTTTCTGCTGGAATGGAATTCGAGCTCTGTTCGCACTGAAGCAAAGTCTGTTATCTATGGCTTGTGGCATCATGGAAGACAATCGTTCAAAGAAAGTCTGTTAGCAGCTCTTTTGCAGAAGGTTAGAAACTTGCCAGTATATGGTCAGAATATTGTCGAGTACACAGAACTTGTCTGCTTGTTACTCGGCAAGGCTCCAGAAAGCAACTCAAAGCAAGCAATAAACGAGCTTGTGGATCGTTGCCTGAACCCTGATGTGATAAGGTGCATTTTTGAGACGCTGCATTCTCAGAACGAACTCATTGCCAATCATCCAAACTCCCGTATATACAACACTCTGAGTAATCTTGTGGAATTTGACGGCTATTATCTTGAGAGCGAACCATGTGTTGCCTGCAGTTCACCTGATGTGCCATATAGCAAAATGAAGCTTGAAAGTTTGAAATCTGAGACAAAGTTTACCGATAACCGCATCATTGTGAAATGTACTGGGAGTTATACGATACAGTCTGTGACCATGAATGTTCATGATGCACGGAAGTCAAAGTCGGTGAAAGTCCTAAACTTGTATTACAACAATCGCCCGGTCTCGGATTTGTCAGAGCTTAAAAACAATTGGTCACTATGGAAGCGTGCCAAGAGTTGCCATCTGTCCTTTAACCAAACTGAGCTGAAGGTGGAATTTCCCATTCCTATCACTGCTTGTAACTTCATGATCGAGCTGGATTCCTTCTATGAGAATCTTCAGGCGTTATCTCTTGAACCGTTGCAATGCCCTCGATGCAGTCGACCGGTTACCGATAAGCATGGTATCTGCAGCAACTGTCATGAGAATGCTTATCAGTGCAGGCAATGCCGCAACATCAACTACGAAAACTTGGATTCTTTCCTGTGCAACGAGTGCGGTTATAGCAAGTATGGGAGGTTTGAATTCAACTTCATGGCAAAACCTAGCTTCATATTTGATAATATGGAAAATGACGAAGATATGAAGAGGGGATTGGCTGCTATAGAGTCTGAGTCTGAAAACGCTCACAGGAGATATCAGCAACTCTTAGGCTTCAAGAAGCCGCTTCTGAAGATAGTATCAAGCATTGGTGAAACTGAAATGGATTCACAGCACAAGGACACTGTCCAGCAAATGATGGCATCTTTGCCTGGTCCCTCATGCAAGATAAACCGCAAAGTCGCACTTTTGGGTGTACTGTATGGTGAGAAGTGCAAAGCTGCTTTTGATTCTGTTAGCAAAAGTGTACAAACACTGCAGGGCCTTCGCCGAGTTCTGATGAGTTACCTCCATCAGAAAAATTCAAACTTTTCATCTGGTGCTTCAAGATGTGTGGTTTCAAAGACTCCAAACAATTGTTACGGTTGTGCCACTACATTTGTCACTCAGTGTCTTGAGATTCTTCAAATGCTGTCGAAGCATCCAAGATCTAGGAAACAACTTGTTGCAGCTGGTATCTTGTCTGAGTTGTTTGAAAACAATATTCACCAAGGTCCGAAAACAGCACGTACTCAAGCTAGGGCAGCTCTAGGAACTTTTTCGGAGGGTGATCTGAATGCAGTGAGTGAGCTAAACAATCTGGTACAGAAGAAAATAATGTACTGCCTTGAACACCATCGTGCCATGGACATTGCGCTCGCCACTCGTGAGGAGATGTTATTGCTTTCAGAAGTATGCTCTCTCACTGATGAATTCTGGGAGTCAAGACTGCGCCTTGTTTTTCAGCTATTATTTTCTTCCATTAAATTGGGTGCTAAACATCCTGCGATATCTGAGCACATAATTCTTCCTTGCCTAAAGATCATTTCTGTGGCATGTACACCTCCAAAACCAGATACGTCAGAGAAAGAAATAATGGTAGGAAAAACTGCTCCCACAGTGCAAGAAAAGAATGAGAAAGCCCCCGGCCTCTTAAAGTGTTCGTCAGAAACCGAAGATATTAACCCTGATGTATCTCAGAAGACGCTAGATATTCAGCTCGTGAGTTATTTAGAATGGGAGAAAGGGGCATCATATCTCGACTTTGTGAGGAGGCAGTACAAAGCCTCTCAGTCAATTAGAGGTGCTAGCCAAAAGTCTAGAACCCACAGATCGGATTTCTTGGCACTTAAATATGCACTTAGGTGGAAGCGACGCTCTAGCAGGGCATCTAAAGGTGGTTTACAGGCATTTGAGCTCGGGTCTTGGGTCACAGAGCTAATTCTTAGTGCATGTTCCCAATCTATTAGGTCAGAGATGTGCACGCTGGTTAGTTTACTCTCTGCCCAGAGCTCACCGAGGCGCTACAGGCTGATCAATTTGCTGATAGGCTTGCTTCCTGCTACGCTTGCAGCTGGTGAAAGCAGCGCAGAATACTTTGAACTGCTCTTTAAAATGATCGAGACACAAGATTCACTTCTATTTTTGACTGTTCGGGGTTGTCTGACAACTATCTGTAAATTGATCTCCCAAGAGGTAGGAAACATTGAATCTCTGGAAAGAAGTCTTCAGATAGACATTTCACAGGGATTTACCCTCCATAAGCTCCTAGAACTCCTTGGAAAGTTTCTAGAGGTTCCAAATATTCGATCCAGGTAATTTTCTCATCCTTAAAATATTGATCTTACATCTACTTCTTCATACCTGTCTAATGTTACGAGTTTGGCAGATTCATGAGGGACAATTTGCTGTCGCATGTTCTAGAGGCCCTCATTGTAATCCGTGGCTTGATAGTGCAAAAGACAAAGCTTATAAATGACAGTAACAGATTCCTGAAAGATCTTCTTGACGGTCTTCTACTTGAAAGCAGTGAAAATAAACGACAGTTCATTCGTGCATGTGTTTCTGGACTACAAACCCATGCGGTAGAGAAAAAAGGACGTACCTGTTTGGTAAGAAGAAATATCATTCTGGCCACTACACGTAGTCTGACTTAGGAGTTTGTTGAACAGCCTATGTAGTTGATATGGTTTTTGTTTCCTAGAAACGATCTTCACATACATCACTTGGAGTTATCCAAGTTTTATTTCTTAATTGACATATATCTTTGACCAGTTATTTGACATTTCAATTGTATGTGCAGTTTATTCTTGAGCAGCTTTGTAATTTGATCTGCCCATCGAAACCCGAGGCTGTGTATATGCTGATCCTGAACAAGGCACACACGCAAGAGGAGTTTATCCGGGGATCAATGACGAAAAGTCCATATTCGAGTGCTGAGATTGGCCCACTGATGCGGGATGTTAAAAACAAGATTTGTCAGCAGTTGGACCTGTTAGGTCTACTGGAAGATGACTATGGCATGGAGTTGCTTGTAGCAGGAAACATTATTTCACTAGACCTGAGCGTAGCACAAGTTTATGAGCTGGTTTGGAAGAAATCAAATCAGTCTTCTACTTCGCTTACCAACTCCGCACTGTTAGCTTCAAATGCAGCTCCCAGCAGGGATTGTCCTCCCATGACTGTGACATACAGACTTCAGGTGCGTGACTTTTTCTGGTGAAGAACTAGGCTTTGGGTTTTGCTCACCTTTACTGGCTGTTTAGGTCCCGGAAAAGTCTTTCTGATTTTTATGAAAGCGCTGAAAAATTCATTGCTCCGATTGTTTGGTTAAATATTGACAGGGGCTAGATGGTGAAGCTACTGAACCTATGATCAAGGAATTGGAAGAAGATAGAGAAGAATCACAAGATCCAGAGATTGAGTTTGCAATAGCAGGTGCAGTTCGGGAATATGGTGGTCTGGAAATTTTACTTGATATGATCAAGGTAAGTCTTATTTCATAAAAGGAAGTGAGATTATTCCTCTCATTGCTCTGTAATCACACGCTGGGTAGACCTTATCGTCTTAGTGCGATACAGGGTAGAGGTGCTCAAAACAAGAATAGTTTATACGAAAAAGTGGCTTTCGAAGATACATGTAGTGTAATCCGAAGAAACTGTTAAGTTGGCTAATTTTATTTACATTCTTGCAGAGTTTACGAGATGACTTCAAATCCAACGAAGAAGAGATGGTTGCAGTTCTTGATCTCCTAAACCACTGCTGCAAGATTAGAGAGAACAGGCGGGCTTTGCTAAGGCTAGGAGCTTTAAGCTTACTTCTTGAAACAGCTAGGAGGGCATTTTCTGTGGATGCTATGGAGCCAGCTGAAGGAATTCTCTTAATTGTGGAAAGTTTGACTCTTGAAGCAAACGAAAGTGACAGCATCAGCGCTGCACAAAGTGCTTTGACTGTCAGTAACGAGGAAACTGGAACTTGGGAACAGGCCAAGAAAATAGTGCTTATGTTCTTAGAGAGGCTAAGCCATCCTTCGGGGCTTAAGAAGTCAAACAAACAGCAAAGAAACACGGAGATGGTTGCTAGAATCTTGCCTTACTTAACATACGGTGAGCCAGCAGCGATGGAAGCACTCATAGAGCATTTCAACCCTTATCTGCAAAACTGGGCCGAATTTGATCAACTTGAGCAACGTCATGAGGAGAATCCCAAGGACGAGGGCGTTACTCAGGAAGCGGTGAAGCAGAGATTTACTGTTGAGAATTTTGTAAGAGTGTCAGAATCTCTCAAGACAAGTTCATGTGGAGAAAGGTTAAAGGACATTGTTTTGGAGAAAGGGATCATAGCTGCTGCTGTGAAACACGTCAAAGAAATATTCTCCGTCACAAGACAGACTGGATACAAATCTAGCCCAGAATGGCTTGCGGCTCTTAAACTCCCTTCGGTGCCTCTTATTTTGTCCATGC
Source organism: Moricandia arvensis (assembly GCA_905132765.1). Lineage (NCBI taxonomy): Eukaryota > Viridiplantae > Streptophyta > Magnoliopsida > Brassicales > Brassicaceae > Moricandia > Moricandia arvensis. The sequence continues at coordinate 221,011 of CAJHQP010000061.1, forward strand.
TAAGAGGATTGTCGATGGGGCATTTGCCAACCCAGACATGCATAGACGAGGGAGGAATTCTACCCTTACTTCATGCCTTAGAAGGAGTCGCTGGGGAAAACGAGATTGGTGCAAGAGCTGAGAATTTGTTAGACACTCTCGCTGCTAAAGAAGGCAAAGGAGATGGATTTCTTGGAGAGAAAGTTCGTGCATTACGAGATGCTACCAAAAATGAAATGAGACGCCGTGCACTAAAAAAGAGACAGGAGCTCCTAAAGGTAAATTTCTCTCGCAAAGATTCTAGTGTTAATCTAGTCTTGTGACATCGTTAACCTAGTTTCTCATTTGTAAACAAACAGGGACTTGGAATGCATCAAGAGGTATCTTCTGATGGTGGTGAAAGGATTGTGGTTTCTCAACCAATTCTCGAAGGGTTTGAGGATGTAGAGGAAGAAGGTGATGGACTGGCTTGCATGGTGTGCAGAGAAGGCTACAAACTCAGACCTACTGATTTATTAGGAGTATACTCTTACAGCAAACGGGTGAATCTTGGTGTTGGCACTTCCGGAAGTGCACGTGGCGAATGCGTTTATACCACCGTGAGCTACTTCAACATCATTCATTTCCAGTGTCATCAAGAGGCGAAAAGAGCCGATGCTGCTCTTAAAAACCCGAAGAAAGAATGGGAAGGAGCTATGTTACGTAACAATGAATCTCTTTGTAACTCTCTCTTCCCTGTCAAAGGTCCCTTAGTTCCTTTAGCTCAGTACTTACGCTACGTTGACCAGTACTGGGATAATCTCAATGCTCTTGGTCGTGCCGACGGAAGCAGACTCCGCCTATTGACATATGACATAGTTCTGGTAAGTTAAAAAAATCGATTTTAAAACAATTCTTTTTGTTCGTCACTGTGTGATTTGCTAACCATTTGTTTCCTCGCTTAGATGTTGGCTCGGTTTGCAACGGGAGCTTCTTTTAGCGCGGATTGCAGAGGTGGAGGAAGAGATAGCAATTCCCGTTTCTTGCCTTTTATGTTCCAAATGGCCCGTCATCTTCTCGACCAAGGAGGCCCCACGCAACGCACCAACATGGCTAAATCCGTTTCATCATACATATCATCATCGACATCTGCAGCAACAGCGCCGTCATCGGACTCACGGCCTTTAACTCCTGGAGCGGAGGAAACCGTTCAGTTCATGATGGTCAACTCGCTTCTGTCGGAATCATATGAATCATGGCTCCAACACCGTCGTGTCTTTCTCCAGCGCGGGATTTACCATACTTTCATGCAACACGCTCACGGTCGGGGAGCATCTCGTGCTGCGGAATCATCCAGTTCAGGAGGCAAAACCCAAGACGCAGAAACCTTAACAGGCGATGAACTTCTCTCTATCGTCAAGCCAATGCTGGTCTACACCGGTATGATAGAACAGCTTCAACAGTTCTTTAAACCAAAGAAACCATCCCAGGTCGAACCAAACAAGAAAGAAGGTACGTCGAGTGGGGTAGAGCTGGAACCGTGGGAGATTGTAATGAAAGAGAAGTTGCTGAATGTGAAAGACATGGTTGGTTTCTCAAAAGAATTGATCTCGTGGCTCGACGACATCAACTCTGCAACTGATCTACAAGAAGCTTTTGATATTGTCGGGGTTCTGGCTGATGTTTTGTCCGGAGGAGTTACTCAATGCGATGAGTTTGTGAGATTAGCGATCGATGCTGGAAATGGGAAAGGCTGAAGAAAAGTTTGGTTTTGTCGAGAACGGCAAAGAGAGCTCTAATATGTGTTTTTCGATTTGGTTATGTGTGTGTGTCTCTTGTTTCTGATACTGTGTGATTGGTTTGTTGTACTCTAGTGAATTTTCCTTCTAAAACATCGAGGCATTCGTTTTCTTCTTGTGATATTAATGCAAAATCCACACGTATTGCGCTCTTCGTTTACCCTCGCAGACATAAGAAGCAAAAATTGGTTGCCTCTCACTGGACTTTGGTTAATATAAGATTGTAGTGTTTAATTTCGGTCGGAGCAATATCTATACATGAGCTTCCGACTCTGAAGCCCAATCTGAAAACTTGGGTCAACTTTGGGCTTTGTTAAAATCTATTTAATTTCTTATGTGGCCTTTTTGCATCTGCATATACAATGTGACATCATCATAAAGATATTAGAATCATACAAGTCATGTCATTATGAATTTTACAAAACGAATGTTACAGTTATGAATTTTACAAAACTAATGTTATAGTTTCTAATAGTAAGAACACATTGTTGAAGCAAAAAAAGAAGAAGAAAGAAAGTAACAAAACATTATAGGCATGATTAACATTGTCTTCTCACATAATTAAGTTTCTTAATGACCATCAATTATGGATTGGGCTCCTTTTCCTTCCTTTCATACGTGAAGAATAGTCGCCTCTCAAGAGATTATCAATTTCTTTTGCTGAAACACTTGAGTCTAAACCTTTTGTTGATCTTTTCTTTGTTCTAGGTTTTGAACTTTTTAACTGCCACAAAACATATAGGATTATAACTATATATAAGAAATAAAACCCTAGAAAGTAAACTCTATACTGAACAGTGAAAAACTTTGATAAAGATATAATCTTTACGGCATACCTGCAGGAGTGTAACCAGAGAAAGAAACTAGAAAGACCACAGAAACTCCAAGCTCAATCAAGGCGACTGAAGAACACAAGAAACCCATTTTTTTCCTTAGGAGAAAGAGAGAGAGACTCGTCCTCTTCTTCTTTAGTCTTAAGTCTCAACACAAGGATGAAGAATCTCGGTGTAATAAGTTAGACTTAAGCAAATAAAAAGCTTAGGAGATAAGCCAAATTGATTAACAACCATGAAAAAGATTATAGATTTTAATTAGAACCAAGAAATGACCAATTATTAGGCCATGTTTATCGGCGGTTAGCATGGGGTTCTTAACTTAATTTGACTTTTTTTTTTTTTTTTTTAATTTTTTAGTTAAGAGACGTCTCTTAAGTCTCTTATTTAAGAGACGTCTCTTAGGTTTTCTTAGTTAAAAGTTAAGAAACGTTTTTTAAAAAAGTTAAGAACCCCTGCTAAGAGATCCTCAATAAACATGCTCTTAGGTTCGAAGTCTTTGTAGTTAATCTTTGAATTAAAGGCTCATAAGAGTGTTCATTGAGAATGGAGAAGTGCAGCTTTTTGCAGAGACTAATGAAAAGCCAAAAGAAAGTCGCTTTAGTGGGAGATGTGATGGTCATTTTTCGTGCCAAGTGTAATAATGTTACTTACTGCACAAGCATTAATGCCACTTAGCCTATACTTCTAGTCTATTTTATCTAATTTCAAACATTCTGTATCACATTTATTCATTGTTCAGTAAATCCAAGTACTTTTGAGAATCTCCAGACTGTATCTTACAGTAAGTGGTCTTAAACTGGGCCGAAAATGAAACACTATGAGGCTCATTTGAAGTTCAGCCCAATACATTACAGACATAGCATTTGCAGGTAACAAAGTAGAAGTTTATCAAAACAATGAGCATAATCAGTTTTGTAAAATCTCACAAGCCTATCAAAATTGACAGAATTACAACCAAAACTAAGTTTACTTCTGCAGTTCTTCATCACCATCACCACTGTGATCCTCACCTAGTTCAGGTTCACTAGCACCATTATCATCTTAAACAACATGGCCATGATCAGGCACTCTACCACCAACAATCCCGCTAACTTTTCCAGACTTGTTTGCATATTCTTCAAGAGATGTCGATGAAAACACATCACCAACCTTGCTGCTATAGCTCCTTGTAAAGCAATATACATACCCTTCAAACACCAACCGAACTTAGTTTACAGAAGAAACATGATTATAGTTATGAAAGGTATAATGCACTGTTTACTATGGACTTTGAATCTTATAAAGTACAGCTAAATGACAAAGGATGCCAAAAGAGTAAGGGCTAACTGATATTTTTTACATAATGAATATCATGTCTTTTCCATCCACAAGGCAAAAATCTTGAGCAGGCAATATGCAACTTAATCTAGAGAAGCATCTAAACAAAGAATCAAAGAACCTATTATAGTAATTGAAACTTACAGCTCTCCCAAGCGTGGTACTCCACCGAAAATGAAGGAAAATTTCCACTGAGACCCTCTTTTGGGGCAGTTTCACAGAGAGGCACCGATCATTTGATGTTGAAAGTTTCCAGCTTTGACAAAAGCACCTAATCAAACAAGCAAACAAGAAAAAAACTTAAAAACAAACAAGGACACAAGCAAAATAAACCAGAAAACTCCATAGGGTTTTTAAAAATCATTGAAAACACTTTAGGAGAGTTCTTTTAAACTGCAGGATCGAGTAGGAGAAACTTAGTGATCAAACATAGATGTAGAGAAGACAAATGAACAATATAACGATCTCTAACGGACAAATGACACGGTCACATGACAGGACGCCTCATCTATTTGTTTAACTACATTGTGAATGATGTACATTTACATTTCTATTATCAATCCAGCAATCTCAAAAAGAACTCTCCCCGAAGAAAAACTTTTAACCAAAAAAAAAACACAATTAAAAAGTCATAAAAATGTGTGGAAGAAGACGACCTGTTTTTTTTTTTGTGCAGCAAGAAGACTAACTAAAACCTCAGCCGTGGACTCCTCGAGACGGTGGTTTCCGTTTGGAATCAGTATCACGCCGGAGAAAGAGACCGGAAGTAGCCATTGAAGTTCACCATAGGAGCAACATGATGCTTTGATTACAGAATCTGAGTGAGAGTGAATAGTGAGGGTGAGGGTGAGAGTGAGAGTGAGAGTGAGAGTGAGAGTGAGAGTGAGAGTGAGAGTGAGCTGAGCTGAGCTTCTGTCTTATAAAGAAGAGGATGAGCCAACGGTCATATTTTTGAGTGTGCTATTTGTAGCCGTTGGATGATTAGGTTGCAGATCTAACGGTGGAATGGATACACAGACATTGTAGTTTTGGTTAAGTTAAAGGAATCATGGTTAGTTAAAAGACCTTGGTTCTTAGATGTAGCCGTTGCCTGATTTGACAGGATTGGTGCGGAGGCTAACAAATAGGGTTAAGCAGGCAGAGATCTTGGGCTATGCACAACCTGATAGAACTTAAAACCGGTTTAGTTAATATCCGCCTAGTGACTGCTTTAGTAATTCTTTAAACCAAATGTTACTCCAAGAAAAAAAAAGGAGTTAGATTTTACGAAATTAAACTTCGTTGAACTTTAAATTAAAACTTGTCATACTAAATGGAATTAAACTTTGTTGAAATTATTCTTTAAACCGAATAAAAAGAACAAACAAAGCCTCTAAAACAAATTTATCACTACTACACTAAGAAAAAAAAATCATAAATCATCGACCCTTAACATCAATCAAGTTTTTGACCTTTTTAAAGAATTTGAAAGTTTTGCTTATTTTTAAATGAGTACAGAAAATTTTAAAAAAGATTTAAGGAAATTTTTGGAATGCACGTAGGTGAGCTAAAACTGGGCCGATAAGGAAACACTATGAGGCCCGTTTGAAGTTCAGCCCAATACATTATAGCCATAGCATATGCAGGTAACAAAGTAGTAGTTTATCAAAAAATAAGTGCAATAATCAGTTTTGCAAAATCTCACAAGCCTATCAAAACTGACAGAACTACAACCAAAACTACGTTCACTTCTGCAGTTCTTCACCATCATCACCACTGTGATCCTCAGGTTCGCTAGCAACATCATCATCATCATCTACTTCATCGTCGACAACATGGCCATGATCAAGCACACTACCATGACCAACAATCCCGCTAACTTTTCCAGACTTGTTTGCATATTCCTCAAGGGATGTTGATGGAAACACATCACCAACCTTGCTGCTATCGCTCCTTGTTGCTTCTTCATCTGATTTTTTCGGGTTGTTATCTTTGTTCATCTGTGTCACGCAAATTACACACACAACTTTAAGGCCTTGCACACTACTTGTTTGAAAGCATATATAGTTAAAATAGTGAAGCTTACAGCACGTAAAAGCGTTCTTCGATCTCTTTCCCTAGCATTCTTGATAGTCTGCAACAGATTAACAAATATTTCATTTGAAACCCTCAAAAACTTCTTTTAAAGCTCCAATAAGAAGGAGATGAGAGTTGTACTAAATAGACAAACCTCATCAAGTAGCTTCTGTTCAGCCTCTACCTCATACAAGTCATGTCATTAAGCATTTTACAAAACGAATGTTACAGCTTCTAATAGTAAGAACACATTGTTTGAAGCAAAAAAAAAGAAGAAGAAAGAAAGTAACAAAATATTATATCTTAAACATATTATATATAGGCATGATTAACATTGTCTTCTCACATAATTAAGTTTCTTAATGACCATCAATTATGGATTGGGCTCCTTTTCCTTCCTTTCATACGTGAAGAATAGTCGCCTCTCATGAGATTATCAATTTCTTTTGCTGAAACACTTGAGTCTAAGCCTTTTGTTGATCTTTTCTTTGTTCCAGGTTTTGAACTTTTTAACTGCCACAAAACATATAGGATTATAACTATATATAAGAAATAAAAATGCTTATATATATGAATCTTCCTCACTCATCATATATGTATTTTGACGTCTGTATTTTCACAATTAACAATCAGATTTAACTAGTTGTACTACGAAGTATTCAATCTGTAGCTAATGTATACCTTTCGTCCCACCAAGGGAGTTTCACTTCCGCTCACCATAAGCCCATAATCTTCATATATAGATCCACCTACATCTATGTTTTCACCTGTAAGTTCTCATAGTATATTATTACATCATGCTTACATACGTTTAGGTATATTGATAACTGAGAAGACAAACACATGTATGCATGAAGACAACAACACATAACTCATAAGGAAGGAACAACGTAACGCACAAATATATATATATATACAAAGCACACTTATTACATAATAGGTACATATATCATCTTCATCAATCATCATTAGGAAGAGACGACACACATACAAAGACATGAGGATGATATAATAAGAAGAGAAAGCTAACTAAGAGCTTTGTTCATTGTATACAGACCTTGAAGCGCTTGAGGAATCATCATCATCATCATGAGGACGAGAAACCCTACAACGAGTGTGGTTAACTTTGCGTTCATGTCGTTTGCCTTTGCCAATACTATAATGTAAGGAAGCTGTTATGATATATTAGTTGATGTGAGTGAAGCTCATTTTATATATAGAAAAGGGTTATCTATACTTTATGAAACCTGAAAAGTGGAAGCTAGCTAGGGTTTTCCGACAATTCCATAGGCAAGACAGAAAGGGCACACACTCCTCATCGGTAATTGTTAATGCCTAGTTAGTGATGAGAAATAAAATAAAAATGTTTCAGCAGTAACATTTGAAAGATTAATAGGTCAAACAAATAAGCTGGTGTATATAAATACTTTAGTAATTGAGTCTTAAGATTGTCTCACAACTCCAGCCTCTAGCGCAAAACGATCGGAACTTTTGTTCAGATATGATATCAATAATGAGCTGGTTTATATAAATACTTTAGATGATATTATTTCATTCAGATATGACATCTATAATAAAATAAAGTTCTGCATCAAACTTTTGTTATGAAAATAACTTTATATAAGAAGTTAAATATTGTAAGTTTATGTAGATCGAACATTTTAATTTCCAAATGGGAAATCAAGAAAGTCGGTACCGACATGGAGTATAAATTGAAAAAAATAAAAATAAAAAGACAAAAGGTTTTTCTTGAAGAAATCAAGAGGAGGCATGGCATGGGGAAGTTTTTATGAGTTAATAATAAACCTATGCTTATTGCTTAGGGCTTCTAAATATAAAGTATCTCCTTTTATGGATTTGCTAAATATTATTTGTCTGTACTATATATAACTAACTTTGTACAAAAAGATATACTATATGATAGTATCTTTACGAAAAAATTGATAGATTCCTTTGGAGACACGAGGGCGGGTCCTCCGATTCAATCCTTGTGGCTTTGCTGTGGTCTGTGGATGCTACTTGATAGTAAGAAGAAAAAAACATGTAGAACCGGGCCGGTGGAGAGTCTATTAAAATATTTCAATATGCCTCTATTTCATAAGGACTCCACTTCAAAAAGAAAAACAAAGATTGATATATATATGTGTGTGTATACATTTTTGGTATAGTTATATAAGAAAATTGATTACAAGACAGACAAAAAAAGTGAAAAAGCTTAGTTTAAAACAGTGATAAAAGTATTAGATAAATTTTATATTATTATAATTTAGATAAAAAATATTAAATAATTAAAATATTTTATTTTGAATAGAGTCCCTAAGTTTTCGGCTCTAAAAACATGTTAATTTTGTTTTTGGGGTTTTACTTAGAAATTTGGTATTAAAAAGTTCTAATTATTTTGGAAAAAAAGAATAAGAAACTAGATTTTGATCTTCCCTAAAAGAATGGATACATTTTTAGCTTTAATGTTTTTGAAATTTTTTATTTTTATATTGAATTTTTCATACAGTCATATTTATCTTTAATTATGTATGAGTAATACATGAATAATGAAAAATTTTGATTTTTATATTTATATTTTTTATAATTATATTTATGTTTAATCATTTATTAATAATATAAAAAATTTAGTGTTATTAATATATAAGAATAATACATGAATAATAAATAGTTAACCAAATATTTATCAATTGTTCATGATCATTTTTTTAATACAATAGATCCAATAGTGCTTAGTGGGGAACTCAAATGTTTATGAGGCCCATTAATTTTTTGATGAGGCCCATTATTATAATCACATTTTTAGTCATGTTGCTGAACTTAGGGCTATAGCTACCACTGCTCCTAAGAAAACTGGGCTCAACTAATAATATCAAGACACATAATTTAAGCCTTGGTTTGGTATCTTTTTCATTTTCAAACTCTCTTGTCCCAGTTCTTAAACCAAACTAACATGTCAGTCAACAAACCAGGAAGCAAGTATAACAACGACTATAACACCAAAGACATAAGTAAAATATATGTTTTTATTAATGAAACAAAGACAAAAAAGCTCAGAGGATAGATTGTCTCGGATCTTAAACAGAACTAAACCATCACTATTTAAATAAACCCCGGCGACTTAACTGAAGAATCGCCGGAAAATGAGATAAAACAAAACGGGGAAGGAAGAAAGGTAGATGATAGGTTAAGCTAATAACCAAAACTGCGGTGGTGGGTTTTTTTTGTCTTTGCTGCTCAAGCTTTAGTGGCTGGGTTAAGCTCATCCCAAGCTTCAATCCAAGTGACCATAGCATCAGCAAGCTTGTCAAAGTAAGGATCAATGGGGCTAAGCTTCTCCTTCACCATTTTGGACAGCTCCAAGTAGCATTGTTGAACCGTCACAGCTTCTTTTGAGAGCTTAGCGCTCTGGAAGAAAGGAATGATGTCCTCCTGCCAGAAAATTCCCTTGTACTCTTTCTTCAGGTTCACAAATGGGTTGCTTGCCTTGCTGTGGTAAATGTAGGGAAGACCCGTCTTCACTCCCAATCCCAAATGGTCACATATCACCTAAAGAACAAACCAATGAGAGACGGCAAGTATTCAAATATAGTCCCAAAACTATGTAGGAGAATGGGAAAGTAAGTAAGTACCTTGACACACCATCCAGCCCACATATCGTCGTAACGACCAATAGGCTGACCATCACCCATGAGACCAAAGTACATAGCCGGGCCAATGAGATCACGGTCAAAAGCCAAGTTCATGCCACACATTGGGAAAAGTGTTCCCTTAGGGATGGTCATGACAGCATCCACATACCTTTACAGTGACGCCACTTGAGCATTGTTAGCTACCGAATTTCGTGAAAAAAAACGTTGAAAGAAAGTGTTGAAGTACTACCTTGTGTTCCTTTCCTTAGGCTTAACGAGTTGGGTAGGGGCATCGTAATCAGGGATGTTGAGCCAGAGACCGTGAGAAACAGCAGTGGAAACACCCTCACGGAGACTGAAAGGGTATCCACGGACAAAGTCAGCACCTTCACGGTAGGGATCGTACAAGGTGTTGAAGAAAAAGGGAGAGGATGGGCAGAGAAGGTTCTTGATGTGTTGCTCAAGTGCGTTCACTGCTTTTCCAGATGGATCCTTGGCAACCTATAACACATGACAACAAAACAAAATAAATTTAAAATTTAAGAAAAGATTATTCAAATGCAGCTGAAGAATAAAACAGCCCACCAGGAACAACACGTCACACGTGATCAAACCAACATATTATGAAAATACAACACTCATGGCGTGACTGAAGAAAATCAATTCTTGGACAAGCCCCACAATTCCTTAAAGTGGGCAGGACAATGACATGCAAGAATCTTGTGAAGTTATAAGCTTTTATGACATAGATAGATTGGTCCAACAACAATGGCATCACTAGAACTACTTAAACATAAGAGATCATGAATTGTAATTCAGAAAATATATCGATAACAATCCAAGCAAATGAGTGTATAGATCTAGGTCAAAACAGTGTTTATCAATTTCAAAACTTTAAGATCTGCTAAATCCACCGACACTGTAACCAGATCACGCATAGAAAAAAAAAAGAGTCCTTTAAGACATAACCTGAAAGCAGCAGATCTACAGATTCAGACAAAACAGAACGACCAAAAAAAAGGAGCAAACTTTGAGAATTGTGGGGGAACTTACGAAGCAATCATCGTCAATAGTGAAGATGTACTTCTTCTTAGACACCATGTAACCGAAGCAGCGACAAGCAGAGTCCTTGAAGGAAATGCAGGAAGCTTTCGGACCAAGGATACGGTTGATGTCATTCCTGTTGTAGAGCTCATAATCAAACCCTTCAGGAACAGCAATGGTCTTCGACGGATCTCCGTCTTGGACGATGATGAGATGGTAAGGCTGGAGAAAGGGCCTCCACATCTCGAGGAAATCGAGGTTACGGATCGTCGGGATCACGATGTCGAGCTCATCTTTCAGCAACGCCGTGTGGTTCAACGGGATTCCAACTGTATTCGCCGGTTCAACCATGATTGACAATTGGACAAGGAGAAGAGAGAGAGAGGTTTGAGATCGGCGTTGTTTGAAACTGAGATGAACTTGAAGAAGAGCTTTGCTTGTTTTTTTTATAAGAGATCCGGCACGTGCGAGGTCATTGTGTGACGTGTGTGAAGGTTAACACGTGGTTGATAAAGACTCGTTCTAACAGGTCAAAAAGAATTTTACCCATGTTTTGGTGAAGAAACTGAAGACTTTTCTATTTTGTGTCTTAATTGTCCGTATTCTATGGCGGAATTAATTTGTCTTTATTGGTTTATAAAATTCACATTATTTAATTAATTAATTTCCAAAAATAGAATCTTATTATAGATGATATATATTGAGATACTAATCTCCTAAAATAATACTAATGTTTTTTTTAGCAAATACACTTCTGAAAAGTATCTATAATTTTTTGAATAATATCATTTTCTATCAGTTGTTGAATCAATTTGTATAAAAATTTATACAGTACATTTTCTTAAGTTTATTGGTTTTTATTAGAGCTTGAGTTTTTGAATTTTCGTGTGGATGGATTTACCTTTTGCCGGTAATGCATGTAGAAACTCAATTATTTTGACTAAAAATCACAAAGATTCAAATTAATTTTGTTTATAGAATTCAGTGGCAAGACAAAAATAAAAACAAACAACATAATGAGATAATCATTGCAGTTAATTAAAGATAATGTTGTTAGATGTGAAGCAATACTGCTCTATTGTTACAGTTACGATAAATTAGTGGTAACTTAATTAAGTGTTTGTGGTTACTGTTTTGTACTTATGTTAGAAATTTAACGTGATTAATTACTACTACGTTAGTAGGTTTGGCTAACGCTATAAAGGAGTTTGACCTACCAATTTAAATAATAATGGTTTACTTGATTTAGTAAATGTATGGCATGTGTGCGTTTTTAACAAACAAACAAGAAAAGTGGTGTGTTTCAATTCAAAAATGGTAGATATAAAACCCAACAATAGTTAAATACATTTTGACAGGAGTGTAACATCAATAAAGGTGTTCATTACGATGCAAATAGGCTGATTCATACGAAAATTAATCAATTTAGATCGAGAGAAAGCTAGTCAAATTATCTTTTAATTCATTGGTATACACAACATATAATATTTCAAGCCCGACCATAAAAAACCACATTCGGATAATTCCTGTTCAGTGATTCTTTATATACATTGGATATTACAGAATTCGAGAGTTTAAAAGGACTACATAAATATAGTCAACAACGTAACTATCATTGATCTTTTGTTTACATCTCACTAAACATTAAATAAATGGAGTTTAATCTATACTTACGTCGTGCCCCGCTCGTTGATGCACGATGCGTATGATAATTGCATGCATCGTGAAAAATGCGAAGGAGTTCCTTTTTTCTTATCCATAAACATTACATGAACAGGAACGTGTGATGATTACACCAATATAAAATGCCGAAACATAATAAAAAAAACAAATCAACTAGAAAAAACGATGTAACCAAGCATTTTAAGAAAAATGTTAAATCAAAACCAAACAGATTGAAACTTTTTAATAGTTTGGGAAAGTTTACTAGATAACATGAATAAACTGATTAGAAGAAACTAGATAACATGAATAAACTGATTAGAGGAAACTAGATAACATGAATAAACTGATTAGAGGAAACATACCTTTATCGCTTTCAAAATGTACTGACAAACATGGGCTTTATGTTTAAATTTGATTTTTTGTCCATGGGCCTATTTATTTATTTATTTATTTTAAATATAAAATGTACTGACAAACATGGGCTTTATGAATACATACCTTTATCGCTTTCAAAAAGGCCCATGGACAAAAAATCAAATTTAAACAAAAATAAATAAATAGGTCAACAAAAAAAAAACCCTAATTGGCTTCGTCTTCTTCCCTTGGCTCGCCGTCTTACTAATCGAATCATTTACTCTGGTTCGTTCGTTTACTCTCGCGCTTCCGATTTTGGCTGGGAAGAAGGAGAAGGCGATATGGGCTCACGTCAGGGACCGCCGAAGCATCAGAACAAATTCGCATGGGTACCCAACGCCGGCGTGAAGATCAACGAAACTGTAAGCGATTTCCTCTGCTCTTTAAAGCTAAACAATTGATCATATTGTCGGAAATTCCTGATTTTTAGGAAGTGGGCGGGAGATTCAGACCGCTCTCGGAGATAACCGGAGTTTGCCATCGCTGTCGCGAGCAGATCGCTTGGAAACGCCGCTACGGCAAATACAAAAAGCTAACCGAACCCGCCAAATGGTATATGATCTTTTTCGCTGAATTTGATTGTTTCTCTGTCGAGAAAATTTCGAAAGAAGAAAATTTTATTGTTTTGGTATGATGCAGTCAGAAGTGTTTAAAGCGTAATGTTCGTCAAGCTTATCACAAGTTATGCTCTGGTTAGTCCTCTGTTTCTCTGCCTAAGAAGAATGGTATTAGTTAGTTATCTCGTTTTTGTAGTGAAAGTGATGTGTTTTAGTATGAAACTGATAACAGGTTGTGCCAAGGAGCAGAAAGTGTGTGCCAAGTGTTATTCTTCTACTGAGCAAATCATGGGAAGGTAATTTGGATTACTGAGTAAAGTCTTTCTTTTGCTTCTGCTTGACGCTGGTTTCCTTATACTGTGAGCTTGGTAGCTAAGGTTTCAAGGTAATTGTTTGTTTCTTGCAGAGATATTTATGAAGTAGAGGCCGAACAGAAACTGCTTGATGAGGTTTGTCTATTCAGTACAACTCTTATTTCCTTCTCATTGGAGCTTTAAGAGAAGTTTACGAGGTTTTCTAATGAAAACTTTGTTAATCTGTTGCAGACTATCAAGAATGCTAGGGAAAGAGATCGACGAACGCTCTTACGTGCTGTAAGCTTCACTATTTTAACTGTATGTGCTTTCAAACAAGTAGTGTGCGAGGCCTTAAAGTTGTGTGTGTAATTTGCGTGACACAGATGAACAAAGATAACAACCCGAAAAAATCAGATGAAGAAGCAACAAGGAGCGATAGCAGCAAGGTTGGTGATGTGTTTCCATCAACATCCCTTGAGGAATATGCAAACAAGTCTGGAAAAGTTAGCGGGATTGTTGGTCATGGTAGTGTGCTTGATCATGGCCATGTTGTCGACGATGAAGTAGATGATGATGATGATGTTGCTAGCGAACCTGAGTTAGATGAGGATCGCAGTGGTGATGATGATGAGGATCGCAGTGGTGATGATGATGAAGAACTGCAGAAGTGATGATGAAGAACTGCAGAAGTGAACGTAGTTTTGGTTGTAGTTCTGTCAGTTTTGATAGGCCTGTGAGATTTTGCAAAACTAATTATTGCGCTTATTGTTTTGATAAACTATTACTTTGTTACCTGCATATGCTATGGCTATAATGTATTGAGCTGAACTTCAAACGGGCGTTGTTGTTATTCCTTATCGGCCCAGTTTAACTTCACCTACGTGCATTCCAAAAAATTCCATAATTTTATTTAAAATTTTTTATATTCATTTAAAAATATGCAAAACTTTCAAAACTTTAAAAAAATCAAAACTAAAGCTCTTAATTTCTGAATAAAGTTTGTTTAAAAAATTGACTGATGTTAAGGGTCGATGATTTATGATTTTTTTTTCCTAGTGTAGTAGTGATAAATTTGTTTTAGAGGATTTGTTTGTTTTTTTATTCGGTTTAAAGAATAATTTCAACAAAGTTTAGTTCCATTTAGTATGACAAGTTTAATTTAAAGTTCAACGAAGTTTAATTTTGTAGAATCTAACTCCTTTTTTTTTTCGTGGAGTAACATTTGGTTTAAAGAATTACTAAAGCAGCAATTAGGCGGATATTAACTAAACCGGTTTTAAGTTCTATCGGGTTGTGCAGAGCCCAAGATCTCTGCCTACTTAGTCCTATTTGTCAGCCTCCGCACCAATCATGTCAAATCAGGCAACGGCTACATCTCAGAACCAAGCAAGGTCTTGTAACATCCTTCTGCTTCTTTAACTAACCATGATTCCTTTTAACTTAACCAAAACTACATTGTCTGTGTATCCATTCCACCGTTAGATCTACAACCTAATCATCCAACGGCCACAAATAGCACACTCAAATATGACCGTTAGCTCATTCTCTTCTTTATAAGAAAGAAGCTCAGCTCACTCTCACTCTCACTCTCACTCACTAAGGTTTTGTAATCAAAGCATCATGTTGCTCCTATGGTGAACTTCAACGGCTGCGTCCAGTCTCTTTCTCCGGCGTGATACTGATTCCAAAACGGAAACCACCGTCTCGAGGAGTCCACGGCTGAGGTTTTAGTCAGTCTTCTTGCTGCACGAAAAAAAAACAGGTCGTCTTCTTCCACACATTTTTACGATTTTTTAATTGTGTTTTTTTTTTTTTGTTAAAAGTTTTTTTTCGGGGAGAGTTCTTTTTGAGATTGCTGGATTGATAATAGAAATGTAAATGTACATCATTCACAATGTAGTTAAACAAATAGATGAGGCGTCCTGTCATGTGACCGTGTCATTTGTCCGTTAGAGATCGTTATATTGTTCATTTGTCTTCTCTACATCTATGTTTGATCACTAAGTTTCTCCTACTCGATCCTGCAGTTTAAAAGAACTCTCCTAAAGTGTTTTCAATGATTTTTAAAAACCCTATGGTGTTTTCTGGTTTATTTTGCTTGTGTCCTTGTTTGTTTTTAAGTTTTTTTCTTGTTTGCTTGTTTGATTAAGTGCTGGAAACTTTCTACCTCAATGTCAACATCAAATGATCGGTGCGTGCCTCTCCGTGAAACTGTCCACAAAAAGAGAGTTACAGCCATTGGGAATCAGTGCCTTGCTTATCGCTTCTGACCACCTAAGGTAAACTTATTTGATGTTAAAGATTGATTTTATATGTTACTGATTTGGTGATGTCAAAGATTTACTGATTTGGTGTATTATACCCTTCATAACTATAATCATGTTTCTTCTGTAAACTAAGTTCGGTAAGTGTTTTGAAGGGTATGTATAATGCACTGCTGCTTACAAGGAGCTATAGCAGCAAGGTTGGTGATGTGTTTCCATCGACATCCCTTGAAGAATATGTAAACAAGTCTGGAAAAGTTAGTGGGATTGTTGGTCATGGTAGTGTGCCTGATCATGGCCATGTTTGTTGTGATGAAGATGATGATGTTGCTAGTGAACCTGAACTAGATGAGGATCACAATGGTGATTGGTGATGAAGAACTGCAGAAGTAAACGTAGTTTTGGTTGTAATTCTGTCAATTTTGATAGGCTTGTGAGATTTTGCAAAACTGATTATTATGCTCATTGTTGTGATAAACTTCTACTTTGTTTACCTGCAAATGCTATGGCTATAATGTATTGGGCTGAACTTCAAACAGGCCTTTTGATTTTCCTTATCGGCCCAGTTTAAGACCACTTACAGGTGTAAGATACTGTCTGGAGATTCTCAAAAGTATTTGGATTTACTGAACAATGAATAAATGTGAATCAGAATGTTTGAAATTAGAAAAGAATAGACTCGCAAGAGGCTAAGTGGCATTAATGCTTGTGCATTAAGTAACATTATTACACTTGGCACGAAAAATAACCATCACACCTCCCACTAAAGCGACTTTCTTTTGGCTTTTCATTTAGTTTCTGCAAAAAGCTGGACTTCTCCATTCTCAATGAACACACTTATGAGCCTTTAATTCAAAGATTAACTACAAAGACTTCGAAGCTAATTGGTCATTTCTTGTCTCTAATTAAAATCTATAATCTTTTTTTCATGGTTGTTAAATCAATTTGGCTTATCTCCTAAGCTTTTTATTTCCTTAAGTCTATATTAATTCAAACATCTTTGTGTTGTCGATTGTCAGACGACTTAAGACTAAAGAAAAAGAGGAAGAGTTTCTCTCCCTCTCTCAAGGAATAAAATGGGTTTGTTGTGTTCTTCAGTCGTCTTCAAGCTTGGAGTTTCTGTGGTCTTTCTAGTTTCTTTCTCTGGTTACACTCCTGCTGGTAAGCCGTAAAGATTCTATCTTTATCCAAGTTTTTCCCTGTTCAGTTCTAGGGTTTTATTTCATCTTTGAGTCTTGAGTCTGAGTGTAACTTTCATTATGGGGTTTTATCTGAACTTTTTAGTTAACACTGCAAGGAAGTTGTGTTTGTTTGAGTTGTATATGTTTAGACTTGCTCGAGCTTTGCCTTTTAGATTCATATAGAAAGAGAGCTGTTGAGTAGTTTTCATAATGGTATGAGAAGCTTATAAGTCTCATCTTTTTGAATCATGAAAACAAAAACAAAAAGCTTCAATAATTGCTTGTTCATGGTATTGCTTTTGGGATTGTTTCAGATGCTTATGATCCTTTGGACCCAAGTGGGAACATCACTATCAAATGGGACATCATTACCTGGACAGGAGATGGCTATGTGGTATGTATACACATTATCATCAATTTGAACATATCTTGAATCTTTATTGTCTTTTTTTTTGTTCCACGGTGCAGGCCACTGTAACCATGTATAACTTCCAGCAATATAGACACATTCAAGCTCCAGGTTGGACTCTAGGATGGTCATGGGCAAAGAGAGAGGTTATATGGGGAATGAATGGAGGACAAACAACAGAACAAGGAGACTGCTCAAAATTCAAAGGAACCATCCCTCATTGCTGCAAGAAAACACCTTCTGTTGTTGATCTCTTGCCCGGAACTCCTTACAATCAGCAGGTTGCTAACTGTTGCAGAGGCGGTGTGATAAACTCGTGGGCTCAAGATCCAGCAACCGCTGTTTCCTCTTTCCAGCTTACTGTTGGACAAGCTGGAACCACAAATAAGACGGTGAGGGTACCAAAGAATTTCACTCTCAAGGCTCCTGGACCTGGCTATACTTGTGGCCCTGGGAAGATTGTTAAACCTACTAGATTCTTTGGTACTGACAAGCGAAGAGTTACACAAGCAATGAGTAAGTTAATACTACTGTTCTTGAAATGTAACAAAGTGTTTAAGTGAAACTGAGTTTGTGTTCTTCTTTCTTCTGCTGTGACAGTGACTTGGAATGTAACTTGCACATACTCACAGTTCTTAGCTCAGAAGACACCTACTTGCTGCGTCTCTCTTTCATCGTTCTATAACAGTACAATAGTCCCTTGTACTACATGCTCTTGTGGATGCCGAAACACTTCTCAGCCTGGGAATTGTGTGGAGTAAGTTCTTCTCATAGCTCACAAAACCCTGTTAACCTTTTTATTTAATCTTGGTGTATTTCAACCACAGCTCAAAAGGTCCACGGATAGCATCGGTTATTCCAAATACAGGGAAGAACGGGTATGTACCGCCTCTAATCCAATGTACAAACCATATGTGTCCAGTTAGAATCCACTGGCATGTGAAGGTTAACTACAAAGCTTACTGGAGAGTCAAGGTCACCATCACAAATTTCAACTACAACATGAACTATTCGCAGTGGAACCTGGTCGTGCAGCATCCAAACTTCGATAATCTCACGCAGACATTTAGCTTCAACTACAAACCCTTGACTCCTTATGCTTCCATAAGTAAGTACCAACCATTACCATAAAACCTGCAAAGATCTTGTTTCCATAGAAAGTTAACAATATTCATTTGTTTTTCTTTTGTATAGATGATACTGGGATACTCTGGGGAGTAAAGTTCTACAATGATCTGTTGATGCAAGCTGGACCATATGGGAATGTACAATCAGAGTTACTTTTCCAGAAAGAAGCATCAGCTTTCACACTTGAGAAAGGTTGGGCATTCCCTAGAAGAATATATTTCAATGGAGATAACTGTGTGATGCCACCTCCTGATTCTTACCCTTGGCTGCCCAATATATCCTCACACAAGCCAATTGGTTCTCGCTTTATGGCAACAGGGGTGTTAATCTCCTTGTTAGTGACTGTGTTCTTACATGGTAACTTGTAAGAATTATTATTTTAGTGTAGAATTAGCTTCTGCTGCAGCCTTTGTGAACCGAGGAGGATATTGTGTTGTTGTAAAAACAGTACTATGTTATTTAGCATCTTCACTAGATCCAACTAGTATATTAACAGTCTAACTATTAAAACAAGCCTTATGACATAAAGGTGTCAAATAATATGTATCCTCAAAACGAGAAGTGATATATTAATCGAGAAGAATGTATAGCAAGTCTCCGAATTGTTAAAAAAAAAATCAAAGATTAAAAAATCTGCACGCAAATGCAGAGGAAAGAAAGCTTCTAAGACAACAAAAGATCTTTAACGTTGGTTATAGATTTGAGAGATTTTCTAGAGAAGGACCAACGAACACTCAAACCTTGATTGCTGCAGCAGATGATGACTGAGAACCTTCCTCGGTTAACTTGTTTGATTCGATTGTACTTATAACGTTTCCAATGTTATCCTAAACAACACGAAAAAAACAAAAAGAAATCAGATTCAAGGTGATGTTTTGCATGAAGACGAAGTTAAGTTTTTGTACTTACCCGCCAAGTCGCGAGCTTAGTTAGAAGTGATTGCCATTGCTTTGACCCGAATTCACGCTCGGAGCAGCGGCTGAAAGATATGAATCATACCATCAAATTATCAACTTGCATACAGACATATCTCTAAGTAGAAAGTTTCTATCAATGCGACTTGCCTGACAATGACAACTTGGTTCATCTGATCCATCTTACAATCAATTAGTTTTGCAGTTATTGCCTTCACGATCCATAGTTCAACCTCCTCTTCCTTTACCTGAGAGCATAGAGGAAAGTAAGCAACAAATAGAGTTGCAAGTTTTTCATGTTTTTCTGAGTTTTTACCTGTAGAGTGTCTTTAATTGAGGTGTAAGGTATTTTGCCAGATTCATCTGACGCTAAGTCCACTAGTGACAACAATCTCATCTTCGTTACACAATCTTCATCAACAAGTCCTAATAAAAACAGCAGATATAGAAATAAGGATTCTTCGTATTTATTGAAAAAAATTATATGAATATATACAATTTAGTACCATAGCTTTGCAAGCATTCTGAATTTGCAGCTCGGAATTCAGTGTAAGCATTTAGCCTCTGAGTAAGAAAGATCTTTAGTAGCTGGTAAACCGGTGCATACTTAGTATCCTTCTCTAGTTGTGCTACGGCCGGCAAGACCAATAAATCACACTGCAATTACATAATTGTTGTTGAAATATTTATAAGAGCTATGTCAAAACAAGAAAGATGGATCTTACACATCCCAGTTACATAATCAAGCTTTTCGAATTATGATACCTGGAAGATGCTGGAAGCCTTGACAAATTCAATAACTGCACGCACAGCCTCCTCCTTCGCTTCATCCAGAGCATCCTCATTGGAGAAAGTCGCTAGATACTTAGTCAGGAACTTGAGGGATTCTTTCACCAAGCTGGAATATTGGTGGACAAAATCATGAGGTTATATTCTAATAACTAAAACGCGACTAGGGAGAGAATGACTCATGAGCAGGGTTATAAAGTATAAATTATGTAGCAGTACCCTTTGTTCTCTCTCAGAACATTAGCAATGGCAAGGAAGAGCTCCCTCTGATCTTTAGTGTCAATATTCCACTCTTTCAAGAAGTTATCGATCTTCTTAAAAGAAGGAACAATGTACTCAGTAACCTTCCCTTCAGCAGCCAGTGTAAGGGCTTTCATGTAGACTTGAAATCGAGCATAGGGGTGGTCCAGAAGGTTATAGAGATTGAAGAGGCTATAAAAAGACAAATAACAATCAGAAGTATGTAATTATATATAAAAAACATTTAACATATAAGCAGGAAAGAACCTTACATCTTCAAACGAAGTGAAGGTTTGTCATTGGGCTGCTGAACAACCTTAGAAGAGATAGCTTTCACAATTTCAAGGACATCTTCAGGGCTGTTGGCATTCTTAACAAGGCTGCAAATGATGGTGTAGGTGCACTCAAGATCTGAATCAAAAGATACAAACAGCATCAACCTACTGATAATGCAACAAAAAAAAGATCTGCATTGTGTTGTTAATAGAGACCACAAAACCTTTCTCAGACATCTTGGAAGAAACCAATTCAGCTGAAGTAACCATTAACGAAGCTAACTCCAACCACTTTCCTGCTACTATCGATTCCTCAGCTTCCCTACATAGCCTGCTAATTTCTGGCTCTGCAACCTAACCAAAGACCACAAGTTCCAAAATTTCAAACCAAAACTTAGAAAATTAGTCTAATTTGTCATATGCATCCGAATCATGAACGATTACACAAACTATTCAAATTGCACCAATGCAAAGATCAATCAAACTGAGTCTATCATTCATCCTTCACCAATCAGAGATCTTAGAGATGAAAAAGAGTAGATTCCAAAATTTTCGCAGATAAAATCTGAAACAAGGTGTGGAGGTGGTACCTCGGGACCAGCATCAGCCCAGGCGAGCTGGGAAGTAAACTGGACAACGGCGAGAAACGGATCTTCTTCGGAAGTGGGAACAATCGTCGTCATAGCTTAGCTTAGCTCTAAGCTCTCTTCTCTCGGCGGCGCTGATGAACAAAAAAACCCGATATTATAAACTTCTTTCAGCAGCCGAGCAGAGAGAGAGAGAGGAAAAGAAACCCTAATCCACAATTGTATCATTCTCGGTTTAGTTGAACCGAACCGGATCGGGTTCACTAAAGTTTACAGTTTAAACTTTAAAGCAGTAAGAAAATTAAACGGTTAAGATTGAGCTTAACTTTACACCTTGTATAAAAACCATTCTCTTCCTCAGTTAATCCTTCAGAGATAGGCTTTATGGGTCTTCCTTCTTGAATTATTGTTGGGCTTTTTGTTTATCTCAGACTTTGAAAGTTTAGTAATGGACTATGTTTCATTTTATCAACACTTAGCAGTAGGGTTTGATATGCACTAGTTTGGTAAATATATAGAAACAATTAAACAGTACAGGAGTAAAAAAAAAAAAGAGGTAAGAGTTATGAGACACATTTGCTTTTGGAAATACTGAGAGAAAAGAAGAACCTAATCCATTATGTGAACCCATGACTTCGAGGATGATCATCATGAGAATATGTACGATCATCCCATCATTATCATGACCATTAACCTACGGATGAGATTCCTATAACTGTTGGAGCTGTAGCATGTCGTTTTCCCGTGTTGGTTCTGAAGTATGTAACAATGAACTACTATTTAATAAAATGCTACATGGGCTTCTAGCTACCGAACAAAATTTCAATACAATGGGCCTTATAGAGTGGGCCCAATAACTTAAGTACAAGCAAAATGAATAGTTTATAGGGTCTTATAGGGTGGCCCTTCAGACTGTTTTCATCTTGCTAGTTTCTGAGTAACGTTATAAACGTATAGATATCATTATGATGATGACAACCACAACTTCTACAAAGCATATTATATTATTCTTTTTTAGAATTTTTCACACATAAATATGTGTAGTAATGTAGTATAGACGCTGCATAATAGGTAGAGATCGACATGGAAAGCTTTTTGCAGAAAGTATGATTGAGATATGACAGAGTCACAGAGCATTGGATCTGTAGCCTTTTTTACTCTAATCAATACTGTATCAAAGATCGTACCACTTATTTTTACATGCTTTTGTCCACAAACTTTTTTGTTACCCCTAGTTAACTATTTCCCTCATTACTCCTTCGTCTATTTATATATACCTCTTTAGATATAAACTTTAATTAACAGAGTCGTCAATAAATAATTTAATGTTTACAAACCTTTTTTCCGCCGTGTTATATATGTACATTGACTGTAGTATATACTTTAGCCTAATAAGTGCATCTGAGTTAGCATACATGATAAAGAGGGTGATCTTAACTTTTAAATGGAATGGAGTGTTAAACTATTAATTACTACACCTTGAGTTTAAATGCGGCCTAATATGCTAGCTACTAGGACGTTGTGTGCTCAAAGCCTCAAAGCCTCAAACCCATTCACAATATATCTCGATTTGATGGTCAGAGATTTTATCAGATTCACATTACAAAATATAATAGTGTTAAGTATTCTATTTGGGTAATTGGATTTATGGATTTAAAACTTGATTAGTCATCATAAATTATCATCATATCTAGCTACAGCCACCGCTTAAATCCTGCATTGCGCATCAAATAAAAAAAGTACTCTCTCATAGATATTAGATAACACCACAATTTATAGATATTACAGTCATTTCACATCATCATGCTATCTCTTGATGAATCTAAAACGCTTTTCATTCCAAGTTATATACAATCTTTTTCCAGTTATTTTAATACTACAAAGAACCCTAAATATATGAAAAGTTCATGTTTGTGTCTTTATGTACTCATATCCTATAAAGAAGCTACATTCAAATGAGAAACTTGTCAAATATCACGCATGCTAATAGAACTTTATAACATTAACTTGTATATAAATAATTAAATATACTAGGAAAAAGGTAATACTTACTACCATGTTATTTTTGTTTTGTGTCTCCTCACTTGTGAGCACATCAAACATTAATTGTTTCCATAATCTAATTTCACATCAGATTACGACTTCTACTTCCGGTTGAACTGGACCGACGGCATCGGGTTACTACTACCATGCATCAAGGAGTAAAGAGTCGAGATGTTTTGGGAAGCTGAAGATGAAGAACTACCCGTGAATGGCATTTGAAAATGGCTCACCATTTGTCTCGGATCCGTTGTCTCCATAGTCCTCAAACCAGCCGATGATGATGAGGGAAACAAAGATTGTATAGTTGTTGTTGATGATGATGTTGTCATTGGACATACCAAGAATTGTGATGAAAATGGGACAAGACTATGTAGTTGATGTTGATGTTGATGATAATCTGCCTGAAAACTCGTATGTTGTTGATGATGATGTTCCATGTTTTGATAGGTTCCATAAGACCCAATGTTGGTTTCTTCACGGCTAGTAGTAGTATTAGACTCTTCAACACATCCATTAATTTTAAACCCGAGTTGGGTCGGATCTTGACCCGGTGGTTGACTAAGATTCAAGAAAGACTGATGATGGTTGAAAAGACAGAAAGTTTCCGGCGAGACGGGCAAGGGAGGAAGCTCATCGATCTCCTCTTTGGCTGCATTGAGCAACCAGTCAACGGCTTTGCTAGGCTGGTCAAGGCCGAGACGTTCTTGAAGATCATAAAGCTGGATAGCCGTGGGGACTGACAATCTCACGCGTCTGTCACGTAGACCACGCAACGTAGACACTTTGCTGTGACGGTCTTTGCCTCCAAAGGCGCGTGAAACCCTAACAATCCTTGGATCCTTCGATTTCATCCACGACGCTGACGAAGAAGAAGAAGAGATCGAGGTTGGTGGCTTCTTAATTACGGGTTTGCCACTGGTGGCTACAGCTACGACGACAGCTTCTTCATCTGCATCTTCTTCTACTTCTCCGTCACGTCTTGTCCTAGTCTCGCCTGAAACATCCTCGTATGCATCTCTCCAAGGTACGGTATTCATAACGCTACTACTGTTGAGATCTCTAAAAAAAGAAATATTAGTTTAACATTTATAAGAATATCATATTATCCTTTAGGGTTTCTGATTTTTTTGTAAACAAGTGATCGATAATATAGTGAAATTCACGAAATAAACATTATAAAGAAAATTTGGAGAAAATTAGGGTTCAATAATGATTTCTTTATAGATATTCTTTTCGGAGACGAAAAATGAGATGTGTTTGCTTACTTGAGCTTTTGTGTATGTACGGTCTTGAACTTGAACAGCAAATCTAGGGTTTTGCTATTTTATAAAGTGAGTAGTAAGATGATGATGACGAAGAAGAGGGGCTGAATAAGGATGAGAAATAGAGAGAGAGAGAGAGAAAAAAGTATTTGATTCCGTTTTTCTTTTTTTTAAAGCAGGAGAATATGAAAAGGAAAAGAAAATAAGAAAGAGGAAGATGCTTTTGGAAGTGAATATGAGAACCCTACCAGTATCACAAACCTCCAAAATTTAGAATAATTGCGACTAAGTATTTATGTTAAAAAAAGTTATGGATGTGGTAGCACCACTTGGCAGATTTCGCTATCCTCGAAGGGAAAATAAAGTAAATGCTTTGATTAATCAGTCAAATTCATTTTCATCTTTAATAGTATTATGGATCATATCATATCTGCAAGTCTATATACGGACGAGAAACACAATTCGGATATCATTTTATCCACGTCTGAGATATGAATGCCAATTATAGTACGGCCAAGAAGAAGATCCCAAACAAGTATACGTGAGGATAGCAAATTAGTGAACATATATTGACGTGAAGTTATACATAATAATAGCTAGTCAAAATAACTAATGCTCTTTAGATGAAATAACCTAAACGTTGTAAATAAATTCGTTTATTATCACCTTAATGTTAAGGGTTATGAAAGGGATAAGGCACGATTATTGAATTTGATCAGACGTTGATAAATTAGTGAGAGGAAGTAAGCAACATTTGTATGCAATGTAGTTTTGTTAATATAATTAGAAAGTCAGGATTTATAGAGTCTTTTCTTTCTTTTCCAAAATTTTACTCCACCATGTTTTGCAGCCGCCATTGCAGATTTGCAGTCACTAGTAAAAGTGATTCTGGTTCTATAATAATGATACTGTGACCAATTAAACGATCATCACTTTATCATCAATAATTTAAAAACCACCATCACTTAACGATGATGTTCTTACTTAACGTTTTTGTAAATAATCAGAACTAGGCTTTTACAGTGTAGCATATGTAGCTTATGCTTAAGAGTTTTTTTCCACCTTTTAAATTGGAGATCTTATTATGGATATTCGAATTTAAAATATAGCTATATTTTGAGAAAATTTAGACCTTGATTATAAATATATATGGGGGACCATTTATGAAGTGCAACTTACATATACAATGTCATATCGTATATGTGCAAGGGCATGCTGTTATCGACAAATTTTAAAAAGTTGTGGATTACTCAAAGCACGCCTCGCATACCTTAGATCACCCGCAATGGTGATCTTTAGCGGAATCCTTAAGAAAAATAATAATTAAATAATCAAAAAAGTTAAGGATTCATCCAAAAAAATCCTTATATAAGGATCGATTCTTATACTATTCACGACACGTGGCGATCCGTGATTGGTTGGTATTTATTTTTTTTAATTTTTTTTTAAAAATTTTTTTAAAAAAAAAATAATAATTAAAAAATTAAAAACACTATTCCTAAGGACTCCGAGGGGAATCCACGGTTGTGGATGCCCTTAGAGTATCTTTAACCCTAGAACCTCTTAGAGGGGTTCTTATTTTTTTTTATTTTTTTATTTTTATTTTTTTAGAAAAAAAAATAAAAATGAACTAATCGTGGATCGCCACGTGTCAGTGGGATCCGTGAATAGTACAAGAACCCAAGCAAATAGGTCTCTTATTTGGGGACAATAAGAGATGGTTCTTAAAAAACTGTGGGGCCCCTCCCCTTAAGAACCCCCTTAAGAAACCCCATTAAAGATGCTCTTATTGAGTTATGATTGCCTTTTAAAACACACATACATTTATTAGACATCACTAAACCCTAATTTATCTTTTCTCTGAATGAAAACCGTTTTAACATTTGGATCTAGTAATATATGTGGGATAGTTAAAAATATATTTAAATGTATACTCAAATGAAAAATTAAAATATTCTTCTCTTAATATTAATATATCTTTGGGTCTACTAATATATGTGTAGTATAAATATTTGTTTGATTTGATAACATTAAATTTGAATTTCTATCAAAATTATACATTGTCTTTGTATAAAAGATGAGTGTAAGATATTAATAAGAAAATTAGAAGGGACGAAAGCAATATATATCCTTATGAATCAAAACAGAAGTAGTGAGGAAAATAAAAGGTGATGATGAACATGATATATATCTTAAGACATCACATGGTAAAAAGGAGAAATCGGACAAACTAAGAATCCACTAAGTCATGTCTACTTCACCGACTCCAAAAGTTTGTGCTCTCATGAACAAGGTTGAATTTTAATAGCTTTTTTATTCTTCGTATTGTGATAATTAATAATTGATCATGAGAACGATCAACGACAATATTATCCTAGAAAATGGATATCGTCCTAAACGATACATATTTGAAGATTTAAAACATATATAAATGCACCCATAAAACCAAATTCTAATTTATTCATACAAATGTTTGGTACAAAAGTGTATAAATTTCCAAAGTTGGACGGTAACATTATTCATTCATAACTCCTTTTTTCATATTATGGCCACCGAAAATAATTCTTAAATATGCTGAAGATTGTCATACATGAATAATAAGGTAAAGATAGTAACACACAAAAAGGCGTATGAACAAAATGATGTATATGTGGATATTGCAATATATATAGATTACTCTTTTTTAAACACAAATTTCATTAAGAAACCGAAGTCTAGTACAGTGTAGGATACTCAATCAGTAATTACGGTCGTTGAAAGAAAATATTCAAAATCTATACAATGCCGTCAGGACAGACGCCATTTCGAGACGTATACAAATTAGTTTCTTCCATCAAGTTTGAAATCTCTATCAAACATTATACAAAGATTTTTTAAAATAATTTTATCGATATTCAAAATTATACAAAATTTATAATTTTGTATAATTTTTTAGCTATATTCAAAATTCTACAAAATTATATAGATGTTATCTATATTCATATATATATATATATAGGGCACATTTCTGAGATTCTATCATCATATCGTTGATTCAATATCATAGAACATTGATTGGTCTTTTCCAAAAAAACGTTGATATATATAGTCCGCGTGTGAATGAGTTAACAAAAAAATGTGCTAGTATGAGTTATTTTAGATTATGGTAAATTTTCGGTGTGTGTTAGCATAGTATTCATTTATATTTATGAAAGTTCGTTACAATAGAGTAGTTGTTCATACATATAAGTCTATAAGAATATATAAAGTGGCCCTAAATAAAATAAAAGACAAAAACGACGATACATTAAAACGTGTATTTATTACCTTGTTAGATAATTCGCTAAAAGGTAGATGAAGAGTGAAGAGGTTGGGCATATCGAGAGAAAAACTGAAGAAAACGGAAGAGAAAGAAATAGAGTCATTTGTGTTACAAAAAAAAAAAAGAAATAGAGTCATTTACTCAACGGTCCCCACAATTTTCCATTCACTTTTTTCTCTTATAGTTATTTCAAAAAAAAAAAAAAATTGAAAGCATTAATTCAAAATATTGAATTTATATTTTGATATAAAACTGTTGTACAAACGCATGCATACAAATATAGTGCCTGAGTTAGTTGAATTGTTGCTATCCTAAATTTTACTTTGACAAGCATATGCTGCACATATATAATTAACAATAGTCGGATTTTTATATACGAAAAGATGGCATCAGTGAAAAAATCAGAGATACATAACTACTGAATCTGTTTCTATTGCATAGGGTAACAAACTTCGTCTCTGCACTGTTCCTATCCTAAACATCAATCCCTATGTTAACATACTCGATAGTAACTCAACATACGTATTTTTATTTCACTTTTGTCATCACCAACATATATATGTGTGTAGATGAGTTTATGCAAGACGTTTTACCTATATAATGATGTATAATAATGGTGTGCACATGCACACTACAAAGTAAACAAGTTTTTGTTGATTGTGTGGTATTTTCGTGGATCCAAAAGCTTGAGCCAACAAGACAACAAAATCTAATGAAGTAAAGCCCAATGGATAAAGTCTTAGAAGTCATAAACAAAATGACGTATTCTATTTTAATGAGTGGAGTTCTTAAATGTTAAAAATACTCATTTCAAAATATCTCGAATTCAATGAGATTGTTCTTATAAGTGTAACCCTAAGAAACTCTAATACACCAATTAATAATAAAGTCGGTTTATACTAAGTTACATCATTTAAAAGAAAAATAAATGACCATGCTTAGGTAGATACTAAGCATATGTTAATGTTATCATGTCCCTGCAACTTTTAGTTGCATATTGTCGGGAGGCAATGAATAAAACCACACGTGGCCTACTCTGTCAAGCGAAACGTGTCAGTGATCTTAGAGAGATTAAAATGAACAAAAAAGGGAAAGAAATACAACTTGGCCACTATGCGGATCCCACAACTTGATCTGCTCTTGATTCTTTGCGTCTCTTTAGGAGATCCTCCATTCCTCTCCAGCTTATTCATAATACTGAAGGTTTTATGAAGTTTTAGCACTGAATATTCAGAATATATAATTAGACTCCATTCAAGGGCGGATCCACCTTGTCCAAGGAGGGTGCAGTTACACCCACTATGGTTTAGTAATCAATGTACTTTTGTTAAAGGTTTAGTTAATGCACCCACATAAAAATAGATTAATACCTCCATTGTTTTTTTAGTTCCTGAAAATCAAATTAGTACTCCTTTAGTTATGAGCACACTTTTAGGGAAACATATATAGATCTCCATTATTATTTTCACGGTGAAAAACGTAAATATTTATTTGCAGTTCAGATATTAGTTAGTGAATGAATTTAGAAATAGGTAAAGCAGAAAAAAATTGATAATGTTATATAACTAAATTTTTAAGTGTATATTTATATTTTTTTAGTTGATTATTAGATGTTAAATGTAGTTGTTACTTATAAAATTTAAAATAGTTTATTTAGTATAAATAATAAACATTTAATCTTAAATATTTAATTAAATAAAATTGATATTTGATTTTTTTGCATCCAGTCAAAATATTTTCTTGGGTGCGTTGATCAATTATATACATATATATATATATATATATATATATATATATATATGTAATCTAAGCACAAGACAATGCTGTGGTGTCACACAAAACAAGCACAAGACAATATATATTACGCATTTACTAACATATGACACTAATTTTTAATAACATCACTGTATCAGCTCATTCTCTATTAAAAAGCGTGCACTAGTGTTAAACGAAAAATAATTAAAAAGGTAATTTTTTGAAAAGCATAGAAAAATTATCACAAAAAATCTAATACAATAAAGAAAACAGTCAAACTATCTTCCATTAAGAGTAAAATACTAACTTACGTAATAATAATATATTTAATACAAATAATTATTTTTAAAATATCAGTTTAAAATATTATTATATTACATTTTAATTTTTAAATCTTAAATTTGAACCGTAAACCTTAATTTTCGAATCATAAATTTCTACTAAAAAATAAATTATAATTATTAATTAATTCATTCTATAAAAGTAAGAATCAAAATTTTAAATAAATATTATTTTGATTATTTTTATATTACGCTAGATAAAATATTTTAAATAAACATTTTGTGGCAAAAGAAATTTGTGCTAGTTTAGGATATTTTTCTATTAGGCTAGATAAAATATTTTGGTATTTAACTTTGTTTGGCTTGTCGGGCCCAGTCAGGCTGGATACACGTGGCTATAAAGCAACTGTCGTAGTTGAGCACGTTGATAATAGACACGTGTCAAGCTGTACATCAACAAGTAGCCTACGTATACGCTAAACTCTCTCCCCCACTTGATGCCTTTTTCCACGTGGCGTGGTGGGTGGTCGTCTCTCATTTTCTTTTTCCATCAGAAAAGATATTATTAAAAAATTTGCATCTCTACAATTATTTAAAAATGAATTTATTTTATGCTTCAGACTACTAGTTATAATAGGCAATTTTATTTATCTGTCATGCTTTTAATAATTATATATATATATAATTAAATAATTCTTGTGTGTTTTGTTGTTACTTTCATATTTTATTATAAACTTTTTAATTTAAGTATAAAAATTATAATTAAATAAACATTTGTATATATATATTCTAATTTTTTAATATGTGAGTCTTATTGTAATTAATTAGATGCTGATTTATTTTTAAAATATAATAATAACTTGTTATGTTAATTTTTAATTAATAACATATAAACTAATAATTATTTCTAAGAAAATTATGTCTAATACAAAAAACCTAGTTACATTATTAAAACATAATAATTTTAAAAACCCCTCATATATGGCTGTCAACGAAAACCCACTATCTATTTTTCGTTAATAAAATATAATTGATATGGCATATTAACTGGAATTATGGTATATTTGGTAGTAATTTAATCCCAACTTGTGTGAAATATACTAAAGGGAAATATAAATCCGTACACCTCGTCAACTATACTTGTAAGATAATTTAAAACATGATTTTCCTGACAAATATAAAAATATTGCAAATTGCAGTACTATAGTTTATAATATAGACACTTGGTGCTTGTTTTAAGACATATTGTTCTGTCTCGAAATTGTTAAACTGAAGTTAGAAAACTTCCAGCCTAACAAATTTGAATTCCAATGCTCTAACCTCAATTTTCAGATATTCTCTAAAGCATTTTTATTTTGTTATTCATGGAGATGATAAGAGCCGTCGTCCAAGTCCCGAATCTTTCTACTAACAATCTTTTGCAGAAGTTTTTCATTACGACCAACCATTTTTGTCACAGAGACTTTGAGAATCAAGAAGAAGCAAAGAAGAAAGATGATAAAGATGTTGAGCTAACGTTAGGTCTTTCTCTGAATGGTCAGTTTGGTACGGATCCAAGATCGAGGAAACGGAAGAACATTGAACTGGGTCGATCTTCTTCTATACCGGAAGGTTTCATATTCGATGGACAGAGATCCGACGGCGTTTACGGCGGAGATATGCGGCAGACAGTGGGGTGTGGAGTTTCAGACATGTTCCAGCTGGATCGGACACGTTCTCTGCCTGTCAAAACGGAGGTGGAGACAGAGACGAAGAGGAAGCGAACGGAGAAGACAGTTGAAGTTATGGCATTTAACGTTCCTCCTCCGACAAAGGGAAGGGAAGAGAAAGATTGTTTTCTGGTTCCTGGTCCGGTCAACGGGAAGGGCAAAAAGGGGAATACGACGAAGAAGGAGAGCCGCCAGAAGGAGGCGAGGTACATTTTAGAAGACATGCCGTGTGTGTCGACGAGAGATGTCGGAGCTGACGGGAAACGAGTGGAAGGGCTTCTGTATTGGTATGGAGGGAACACGGAGGAGGTGAAGATAGTGTGTGTCTGCCACGGCAGTTTTCTTTCTCCCGCGGAGTTCGTTAGGCACGGTGGAGGCACCGTGTCTACTGCTGGCAACGACGACGTTATGATAAACCCTCTTAGACATATCGTTGTTAGACTACCTTCTGCTTCTTCCTTGTAGTTCAAGCTTTAGGCATTATCATTTTCAGTTTTCAACGCAAAATT
Organism: Moricandia arvensis; assembly: GCA_905132765.1. NCBI lineage: Eukaryota > Viridiplantae > Streptophyta > Magnoliopsida > Brassicales > Brassicaceae > Moricandia > Moricandia arvensis. Next base: position 253,231 of record CAJHQP010000061.1, read on the forward strand.
AATTGGTCATTTATCTATTTTGATTATTTTGTTGATTTAACTGTATCTAGCTCTAGCTAGAAAATATAAAATACTCCACAAAACTTGTAGTATAAAACAATTTCCAAGTGAGAGGGTGAGAACACATATTAGCTACAATTTTTAATGTATTATGTCATCTTTCCTCCCATCAATTCAGAGACCATAGAGACAGAGATGGGAGCTCAACCTTCCTATGCCTTGTGTTTAAATTTAAACTCGAAAGACCATATAAAATTTTCATGTAAACAACACGTTAACCACATTCATGGGGATATAAAGAGGAGTTATCAACCTTTCTAAACGAATAATTAGAAAATGAAGTTGGTATTTGTAGGTTAAGAAACAAAAAAAAAAACGTTAAGAAGGAAATGTGGTCTTTCTTTGTATGCATGCATCATCATTACATGAGAGTTAATTATATCATCCTTCAGCCAACCAGTATACAACATTGGGTAACAAACTTTTATCGAACTAACATGTGGTGTCAGTCCGAAAAATAGGAACTCAGCTGGGATAATCACACTCTTGGTTTACAACTTTACAACTACTTTCACCCATGCCGTTTCACGTAAGAATTAATATTTTCAAACGCAAACGCCAAAAGTGTTTTCTCTATTTGAATAACCAGCATTTTGAAGGACAGTGGAAGCAAGAGAAGCAACCACTTGTCCTAGTTTTTGGCGATTGCGTTTGGGACTCTATTTTCTTGGACGCCTTTCGTTGCGGTTGTAATTGCGGTTGCGGTTCTGAATGTTCAGGGTGGGCCGGTTGCATGGGCGATTGAGGGAGCAAATACTCAGGTCTTTTCTTGTGGGAAACGTCTCCTCTGATTTCCAAAGACGGCGTTTTGTCTACTCCATCTTCTTTCTGCAATCTGTTCCATGAACCCCCAAAAGAGTTAAATAGGGTTTCCAACGGTTTCTTCTGACGCAAGAAATCATCAATAATGTTTTTTCTCTATAAAATGACTTACACTGGGAATGCGAATGAGCAAATGCTGTTATTGCTTGTGTCTGAGCGACAAGAAATGGTGGGGGAATGTGAAACTGTACTGTTTGTATCCTCTGTCTTATTCTCCTTCGCATCTTCTAATTCTTCTTTCTCTTCTTGTTTTTCAACTTTCTCTTCGAACATATCCTCTCCTTCTTCCTCTTCTTCATGTTCCTTGTCGCTTTCTAGTTCAGCCATCTCTTTTTCTCCTTTTTGATTATCATGGTTAATCTCTGAGTCTGATTCTTCTTCATAGTTTGGTTTCTTCTCTTGAATGGTGTCTTTCTCATGCTCTGTGGGTTTCTTAACCTGAGCAAGGGGAGGAGGAGGAGGAAGAGGAAGAGGAACCGGTTTGATTTCGGTTATCTCGTGAACCGGTTCTTCTAATCTGGGTATCTCACCCAACCTCAACCCTGCAGGTACTCCATGATCTTCCTTTGTTGAAATGCTAAAATTCCCATCGTGTATGCTAAACAAAGACTCATTAGAAGCTATACTCCAATCCGTGGAGCTAGAAAGCTTACTAGAGAAAACCGAAGATGGAATCCGGTTTGGATCATAACCGGGTAGATCAGCAAGGTGGTTTTGGTGAACCGAGGACCATGACGAACCGGTGTAAGAGCTCAAGGAGGAAGTATAAGCCTGATGTGTCTCTCTCTGTTTTTGTGCCTCGGCTGCAGACAATGTTGGCTTTGGAAGAGGAAAGTGTCGGATATCAAAATGTCCATCTGATGATTCAGATGTTATTGATGAAGATCGTGAAGATGAAGATATAGAAATTGAATCCGTCCATTGTTGCTCCTTGCTTTCATTTTTTGTTTCCATTGTTGTGTGATTGTAAAAAGAACTTTTTAAAAGAACAGAGTTATAAAACAAATTGATTATCAGGAGAGACGTTATAATTGAGAGGAAGAGGATTGAGAATAAAACTAACAAGGATTCATTTTATTTATATGCAGTAACCTAAAAACAAATACAAAAACAAGAGTAACAAAAAAAGTATCAAAGAAGTTTATTTTTTGTTTGTTCGTTTATAGTTAACTATTTGTTAATTATCTAAGCGAGAACGATTTAAGAACTAAAGTAAGAGATTAGTTTCAACGATATTAAGACTAAATAAACATTAATTTATTTCTAGTATAATGTGTTTGTTTATTAATTTATTTCCTCACTAATTTTAGAAAGAGGATAAAATACATGGAGAATTAGAAACTCCAGCTCACTACCACTTGTCAAATAATTGTTGGTTTATGTAAGTAAAATGTCTGAGAATACTACTGTTCATTGAATTTTAGGTTTCAACGGTCGTATTTTCGTATGATCTAAAAAGTCTTTGTTGTTTAAAAGATTATTGATCGTTTGTAAAATGTTTTTTTTCTTCTTCAAAGAGGAACGTGTACATGTATTTAGAGTAAAAAAAAACAATTCATCATATGAACTTTTGAATTTTGGCTTACTTTTGTAGAATGTTTGTTATCTTATGATTAAGAGTGTCAAAACGAACCGCAACTTATGAATTCGTAAGTTTTCATGAGTATAGGTTATGTATTCCAAACTCATTTATTAAATAAATTTAATGATCAAACTCAATTTAGCTCACGAATTATATGGTGAGATTTAATAAACATGAGTTAGTTCATGAACTTGTTTTTTGAAATTATATATACATTTGTATATTAAAAATATTTTATTTTATATTTTAATTTTATAATAAAAATTTATATTTTAAGAAATTTATTTTAGATTTTTGTATAAAAAATACATATTACCATATAAACATTTTATATAAGTATATATTAGGTTATCTTTTCTTCTAAAATTTCATTGATTTTAAATTATTTTATTCATATTTTAAAATTATTTTTAATATTTAATTTCTAAATTATATTTTAAAGTTTATCTCGTGATCAAGATGATCAAATTTCGAATTACATATTGATATATTGATGTTCATATAATAAGTAAGCCGAGTTGACTAAAGCTAGCTAAGTCATTTTGACACTCTTCCTTATGAGTTATGAGTACCTAAAACAAGTATAAACACATTTGCTTCAAGAAAAATGAAATGGGGTTTGGACCTTTAAAATATGCCATGAAGTGAGATCAGAACTTAACAGATATGATAAGTCTTAGTTTTAGTTGGGCCAAAGCCCAACACAAAAGTCCAGCAATTACTAGGAGATGCTGAAGGAGCAGCGACTTATGATGATTGGATGGTGACATAAGCCACTGTGAATGGTACGTGAGGTTTGCAGAGATTCACCGCTTTCATGTCCTTAATTAAAAACGTCACAGAAAGAGAAATGGAAGAAGGAAGAAAGAGACTGACACAATCTCTGAATATGTTAGGACAAAATATACGTAAGCACAGTTTCTTGAAATGACATTAATACTATTCGACCTCACTAGTTTCTCTGCTATTTCATCATTTACTCTCTATTAAAAGAAAAATATAATGGTTTGTGTATATTCATTTATATAGAGATACGAAAGCGTATGATTATGAAACTTTATTATCTATCTCATATGCCAACTACCACTTCTGAGCTTCTTTAAATTCCATTAAATCACTTTTTAATCATTTTCTTTTTTTTTTCTTACAAAGATTGAGATACTTTATAAGACATCCGAAAGTAAAAAAAAATATACGTACATTGCTAAGCACGGGATCAGAATCTTCCAAAGCAGATGTCAGATTCTTCCAAAAATAGTTTACTTTTATGGACAGAAAGGCAAATTAAGCTTGATGATAAAACATGCAGTTAATCACATGTGTCGAGCTTATATATGTAGCAATGTAGTTTTTATTGTTGTTGGATATTTATAAAGTTATTTAGAGGCCACATACATTGATTATGAAGAAGTCATTCATTGCTTCCAGGACCAGTAATCTATTCACCACGTCTATATAAGTGAGACTGGATGTAAGTATAAGTTATGGAGAAGACAAAAATGATTTCTAAGTATATTATAAAATAGAAATGTGGGAAATTTTGCAGTGGCCTATGAAAAGATGGTCAAAGTTGTAGGTATTTCATCAGTAGAAAAGGAGAGAATACTTTTCCCATAACGTCTATACATCAATTTCTTGCATGGATCCAAAAACAGTTTTATATATTTCTTGTATGTATTTAACATATCTATTTACTAAATGATATTGGAACAAAAGAAACAATTAATCGTCAAGAGAATTCTAACTTCGTTTTTATAATAAGAGTACCCAATATTAGTTTAACCGCAGTACCCAACATTAGATTAAGTGTTGCATGCATAATTAACCCTAAGAAACTCTTTAGGTTTCTTAGGTTTTTTTTTTTTTTTTAAATGAACCAATCGCGAGTTGACACGTGTCAATGGGACCTGTGAACAGTATAAGAAACTCTTAATAACTGGTTCTTAGTTTATAGTTTTTGTAACCGATCCTTACACTGTTCATAAGCCACACGCCTTAAGAAATTCACTTAAAAATCTCCTTTAATCATGACCTTACGTGCATGATGAGATGTGGTATAGATATGTAATATATGAACACACGATTGATTTAATGCTCTGTCATATCAATATATCATATAACGTATTGACTATTATAAGCTTGTGGTGTCATTTAAGTCATCATTGTATCTTCTTCCATATTTCATAAAGTTACTGTCACTGACAATATTGGTGGGCCTTTTATTACCATCACCCATTTTCTGACTGTTGTTTATCCTTTTTTCTCGAATAAACTCGAACACACGCCTAGAAAAAACAAAGAACTCCAACCAAAAAAATGGATTTTGGATTTCCTAAACAAAAAGAGCTACAATTTGGTTTAAACAACTGTAGAAGAACGGTCCAATGGTTTTACTGGCAAAAAGTTAAGTAATAGTAATATTTTTATTTGCAGATATGACTAAGACTGATAGTAATAATTAGCATAAGAAACATAATTAAAAGAGTTAAACTACAAAACCATGTGGAAAAGACATTAATTAACTAAACTGCTGAAATATCACGTTTAGAAATTAATGAATTGATTTTTACTACTATGTTGTTTGAGATTATTTTGTCTTGTATATTGCTAAAATCTTAAATTCCTTACTGACCATTTATTTGTTTCTATGATTTTATTGTTGGCCAGAAAAGAGAGTAAATACATTGTTTCCAATCGATATATCTATATATTTTTATTATTATAATAGTGTTCATTAATATTCTCCTCGTTTCATATCTCTCTCTCTATTTAAGACAAGCAAAAGGTAGAACTGTAGAAGCCCATCTGAATAGTCTCCGACACTCTCTAGATTTTTCTCCCCCCTCCTTCTGACCATGGCGTTGGTAAAATGCCTACTTTTCACCACTCTCATGGCCATACTTGTAATGACATCTCAAGCAAGTGAAGGAGAGAAACAAGCCGAGGCAGATCGGATTACATCACTTCCCGGCCAACCAAACGTCACGTTTGAGCAGTTTTCCGGCTACGTCACCGTCGATGAACACTCCGAAAGATCACTCTTCTATTGGCTCACTGAATCTTCTCACCTTCCTCTCTCCAAACCTCTCGTGATTTGGCTCAACGGAGGTGAGTTATCTCTTAAAACATTATCTACATTTTTAAAATACAAACATTATCAATTTTCATTTAGCCGTTTTGGGTTTATCAATTTATTTATATATTTTATAATAATACTATATATTGGGTTTGGCCTACTAGAGGCATGCGAATAATGCCCTAACTACCACTGGAGACTCACTATTTATTGGAGCCCACATTTTTTTAAATAAAATAATTATGTTACGTATCATGAGTTGCGTATGTGAAACAACTCGTCATTACAAAGATGAAACAGTAAATGAATATTTTTGTTATACATTTATAGTCATGATATCGTAATGCGTAGTTTAACATGCATGCATTCAGTAGAGTAACTGTGACTGTTGAAAATTGTAAAATCATTAAATGCAATTTTCAAACCAGCTTTGTGACACTATTAAATATACACACCTAACTATTGCTCTCTCTGCCCCCTCTAATTCCACCTCTATCCCAATCTTCATATATCAAATTTACAATAAATAGATTCATTTTAATATGTTTTTCTGAATTTTAATTTTAATATGTAAAAAAATTTATTAGGACCGGGTTGTTCGTCGGTAGCGTACGGTGCGTCGGAAGAGATAGGACCATTCAGGATAAGCAAAGGTGGGTCCGGTTTGTATCTCAACAAGTTCGCGTGGAACTCACTCGCTAATCTCTTGTTCCTCGAAGCTCCCGCCGGCGTCGGCTTCTCTTACACTAACCGCTCCTCTGATCTCTTCAATACTGGTGACATCAGAACCGGTATAACTAAACCAGAACCATTGCCTCTAAATTACTTACGGTTTACCTTAACCGATGACTATGTTGCTTCTTATTACAGCCAAAGATTCACTTCAGTTTCTTATCAAATGGCTTCACCGGCTCCCGAGATACAACCACCGTGAGATTTACATAACCGGCGAGAGCTACGCCGGACATTACGTCCCTCAGCTCGCTAGAGAAATCATGCACTACAACAAACGTTCTAAGAATCCAATCAACCTCAAAGGAATCATGGTAAAAAAAAACATCAAAATCCTCTGTTTTCATTACTATAAGTCGTGTCTTCGCGTGTGAAACTGTTGCGTTTTGTGTGTTTGTAAGGTTGGAAACGCCGTGACTAACAATCACTATGATAATCTTGGAACGGTGACGTATTGGTGGAGCCATGCGATGATCTCTGATAGGACGTATCATCAGCTGATAAACACTTGCGATTTTAGTCGACAGACGGAATCTGATGAATGTGAAACGCTTTACTCTTACGCGATGGAGAAAGAGTTTGGTAGCATCGATCAGTACAACATCTATGCACCACCGTGTAACAAGTCAAGCGACGGAAGCAGTGGAGTCAGTGGTTCCTCTGATCGCCGGAGTATGCATCTCCCTCACCTTCCCCACTCAGTAAGAGTCTAGTTCCTCTGTTCATCTTCTGGTTTGGATCCGGTTTACTGTTCTAAATTGATCATTGTTTTTTTCGGTTAATGTGAATAGGTTTTGAGGAAAATATCAGGATATGATCCATGTACCGAGAGATATGCAGAGATATATTATAACCGGCCTGATGTTCAGAAAGCTCTTCATGCCAACACCACCAAGATTCCCTACAAATGGACTGCTTGCAGGTTCATACCATAACTCAGATCATTCGTTAATACTATTTGTCGAATAACTCGGTTTTAAATTAGGATTCATTTTGTTGGCAGTGAGGTATTAAACCGGAATTGGAACGACTCAGAGTCATCGGTTCTACCTATATACCGGGAAATGATTGCCGGTGGGCTTAGGGTTTGGGTTTTCAGGTCTGTGATTCTTTTTGTTTTGTCAATAATATCACCGTGGTTTATTCTCAAGTCGTTAATCCGTGAGATTCTCTTTTTGTTATGGTAAAGTGGCGATGTGGATTCCGTTGTACCGGTGACGGCAACTAGGTACTCACTCGCAAGACTTAGTTTGAAAACCAAAGTCCCTTGGTATCCTTGGTATGTCAAGAAGCAGGTATGTGACTAAAACCCTGATTCTTTTTGGTTATCTTCGGTTTTAGCTAGAATACATCGAATTGAACCGAGAGTGTGGACTTAGGTCGGAGGCTGGACAGAAGTGTACGATGGACTAACGTTCGTGACAGTGAGAGGAGCAGGTCACGAGGTGCCATTGCTCAAGCCTCGTTCTGCTTTTGAGATGTTCAAGTATTTCTTGAGAGGCAAGCCACTTCCTAAGGCTTGAAAAAAATCCAAAGCAAGTGATGTATTATTCAAAATTATGGCGAGAGAAAAAAAAAACTAAATGTAAAGTTTGGGTTATGAGATTGAATTAAATCAAAATCTTAGATTTAATAAGTTATCATTTTGTTTTGAGCGCACTTAATCTCGTATGATACAAGTCAAGCTTTTGGTATCAAATTAGTCTTGATTCCCAAATAAAAACGACAAAAGTCAATTAGTACACTCTTAAGAAGATTCGTTGTCCTTTGATTCTTTATAAAGAATCAAAACTCTTATTTGGAGAATAATTCAAAATAGAAAAATGGGAAGGCCACATGTTATGGTCATACCTTATCCAGCACAAGGTCACGTTCTACCTCTAATGAGCTTCTCACGTTACCTTGCAAAACAAGGAATCCAAATCACATTCGTAAACACTGAGATTAACCACAACCGCATCATCAGCTCCTTATCCAAACCATCCCATGATGATTACCTCGTGGATGGGATCAAGCTTGTTTCGATCCCCGACGGTTTAGAGGATTCACCAGAAGAGAGGAACATTCCTGGAAAGTTATCTGAATCTGTTTTGCGTTTTATGCCGACCAAAGTAGAGGAGTTGATCGAGAGGATGATCTCGGAAACTAGCGGTGCGGTCATTAGCTGCGTTGTGGCTGATCAGAGCCTAGGATGGGTAATGGACGTGGCAGCTAAGTTTGGGATCAGACGAGCGGCGTTTTGTCCTGCCGCGGCTGCGTCTATGGTTCTTGGTTTTAGTATTCAGAAACTAGTCGATGATGGTCTCATTGATTATGATGGTAAGATCAAAACTAAGATTTGATTCTCATATCAGTTTAGCTATTATCGTTTTTCTATTTTTGTTAGGGACTCTGAAGGTAAGTAAGTCAATTCAACTATCTCCAGGGATGCCAGAGATGGAAACAGACAAGTTTGTGTGGCTTTGTCTGAAGAACAGAGATTCTCAGAGAAACATATTCCAGCTTATGCTTCAAAACAATAAATCAATCGAGTCAACGGAATGGTTGTTATGTAACTCTGTGTTTGAACTTGAAACGGCAGCGTTTGAAATGAGCCCAAAAATATTACCAATTGGTCCCATTGGTTTGGCTCATCATAGTCTTGAAGATGGATCGATGTCACTTGGAAGCTTTTTACCTGAAGACAGGCATTGTCTTGACTGGTTGGACCGGCAGGTTCCTGGTTCAGTGATATATGTTGCATTTGGGAGCTTTGGGGTTATGGGTAAAGCTCAATTAGAAGAGCTAGCCATTGGTCTAGAACTAACAAAGAGGTAGTAATGGTTTTGGATTAGTCCAGTTTGCTTTACAAACTCCCCATGTGTTTATTACTTATATTACCTAATGAGTTGCATGTTGATTCAATAGGCCTGTCTTGTGGGTCACCAGCTACGGTCATCAACCACCAGTCAGACTTGGGTCGGATAAGGTCATAGTGGTGAGATGGGGTCCACAACGTGAGGTCCTTTTGCATCGAGCTATTGGATGCTTCGTGAGCCACTGTGGATGGAATTCTACTTTGGAAGGGGTCCAAAATGGCATACCATTTCTATGTCTCCCTTATTTTGCAGATCAATTTATTAATAAAGCATATATATGCGATGTGTGGAAGATTGGACTAGGATTTGAACAAGATGAACAAGGAGTTCTTTCAAGGTTAGAGGTGAAGAGGAAGGTTGATGAGATGATGAGGGACAATGGAGAGTTTAAAAAACGAGCTCTCAAGATTAAAGAGATTGTGATGAAAAATGTTGTGAAAGATGGCATTTCTTATGATAATCTAAACAAATTTGTCAACTGGATCAAAGCAGAAGTTACTTAATAAAGTTTTTAATAGTGTCTTCAGAAGCATCATTTTTAAGTTAATTAAATTTAAAACACTCCAATTATTAAACAGTTGATGTTTGTCCTTCTTAATATGACCACTTGTACTTTGGAACAATGAGACTGTCTTGTATTTTCACAAGTGTTATAGGAGACAATCCTTATAAGTTGTTTTCTACACTTGAATATCTAAAATGCTGTTGTATAGGTATGATTGTCTTGCTGGTGTGATCTAGCATCTTATTTTACACTGAAATCTTTAGAAGAAAATTTTCAAAAAATTTAAAGAAGACTCTTTAGATGAAAATTATTACAAAAAGTGAGTGTAAAATAATGAAAAGGTGACCTGTACTAAAGGTGGATTTAAATTCCAAAGACTAATGATGTTTGTGATGATAGTGGTGGTACAAAGTGGATGTAAAATTCATAAAATGATGATGGTGGTGGTGATAAGAAGTTTGACAAGAAACAAGAAAAAGTTAGAAGACTCACTGACTTGTAGAAAATCAGTGGCATCATCAGTAAGTTGAACCACAACCAAACTTTCAATTTGGGGAGATATAAACTAAATCCGATGCTATATGATATTTTTACAGGATAACAGATCGTTCTCTCTCATAAAAAGGTAATAAGTTTACATGTGTATTCGATGGGCCGGTTTTGTGGGTCACACCAGCTCTGGTGAGCAACCACACGAATCAAACTCAGGCGACAATGGGCCAAAATGTGAGATGAGCTCTAAAACACACGGCTCTTTGGCATCGAGCCATTTGATGTTACATTACATGATCCATTAATGAAATTAACTTTTGAAAGAGCCCAAAATGGCATATACCATTTTTTATGTATCCTGTATTCTGAAGACCAATACGATGTGTGGAGGATTGAGTTTGTTGTTTTAAGATTTGGAAGGAGGAATAATTTTGGAAGTGAGGTCAAGAAGAAAATCGATGAAACCATCAGAGACAATGGAGATATATAAAAAGAAAACAAGCTATGAAAACTAAATAGATTGTGACAAAAGGTGTTGCAATGGAAGAATGCAGAATAAAGGAAATAACGGTTCAAATTAAGGTTTTAAACCAACATTCAACAACTTACTAGTATGTATAGCAAAATTATGAAGAGAAGGAAAAGAGAAAACAATAAAACAGAGGATCTCTAGCATCTTCCAAATGGTACATTTATTTTATCGGCGAGGATTGGAAATTATGAAAGATTACAGTAAGAACTCCAAAAAAAAAAAAAGAATCCATCGCCAACTTGCTCTGCTCTCTCCGCCTAGGGAATCTCCCGTGGGCGACCTTGCGGTTCTGTGACCTTTATTTCAGAGGCTTAGTAACGGTTCCAGTAAGTTCTGCGTCTGAACTTGTTGTAGTCTGGCAAATCTTGGATCGGACCAATAGCTGAAATTGCAATGTCCTGCCACATTATCCCAAAATAAAATCTTCTTAATTTTTTTACTTGTCTTGCTTGAAACAAGAAGAGAGAGAGAGAGAGAGAGAGAGAACTTACCTTGTCATAGATATACTTGTTGGCAACACGTTTAACCGTGCTGGCATCAACTGCATCGATCCTTGCAAAGAGTTCAGCGGTTGGGATTCTTCGCCCATAGGTCAGAAGCTACAAATACACAAGTCTCGGGAAGTTTTATAAAACTGATTTTGCTGGTAAGCATAAACTAGTACGAAAACTAAGGCCTGTTATCTTTTACTTTGACCAATGCACTTTATATCATAACATTCTTGTAAAGATGATATAGATGATTGATATCTAACCTGACGACCAATATCTTCAGCAATTGGGCTAGTTCCATCCATGTGAAGCAATAGCGATGATTTCAGCTGAAGGGAAAATTTAAAATCAGTTAAAATTGTTCTACAAACACACGAGTCAGAAGCTGAAGCTGAATCTGAATCTTGGGAAAGAGAGGAAAAAAAAAACAGTTGTGTGTTAGTAAACCTGATTCCGTGCACGTGTCACATCAGCGTCTGAAACTCGGTAGGCCAACTTGGTTACCTCATGCATTATGGCATATGATAAATCATCTAAGCAATCGGCCTGTAAAACATAACTTGCAGTATGTTAACAGAGATATAATAAGCGGAACCTGCTTATACCGATCAAAATAACGAATAGATAACAGCTAAGCTAGCTATGTTCTTATACTGGGTTCACCTTAGCAACTGCGTAAACGCCAAACAGTCCAGTATCCTTGTAGTTGGTGTTGAATGCCATTATGCTTTCCGCTATTTCATTAATGGCAACCCTCTGGGTCAGGTCAGAACTGCGTACAGACAAGTTAACATTCATCAACATTGCAAACTCAACGTTGAATCCATGTCAAGCAATATAAACAGAAAGCTAAATCTCACCCCATGTGTTTGCCGCCACCAACATTTTTGTTCCATGAACCCAACATGGTTTGCATAACCATAAGAGCAACAGAATCTGGATCTGTCCAAGATGCTCCTTCAAAGGCAACAGCAAATTGTGCAAGGGGCATGTCGTCATCAATCATTCGAACCTGACAAGAATTTCAATGGACTATAGATTTAGAAAGAAGAAACACAGCAGATAAAAAAGGAACGATAAAATCATAAGGGTTGTGTCTTAACCTCAGAACCAGTAAAACTAGCAGGTTCTTTGGCAACTAGTTGAGTAGTAGAAGTTGGATCAGATGACAACTTGTTAAATAGCTTCTTCACTTGCTCTACAACTTCCTCATGCTTGACAGCTCCTGCAGCAGCAATCACCTGAAAATATTTTGGATTGAGCCAACATATTAAGTAAAACAAAATTAATAACCGACTCAAGAAAAAATGATAAGAGGTGTACACAAATGTTATACCATCCTGGAAGCTGTGTAGTGAGTCTTAATGTAATTCTGAAGATCATTTCTGGTGATAGACTTGACATTCTGAGCAGATCCCAAAATAGTTCTTCCAAGAGGTGTGTATTGGAATGCAGTAGCGTGTAAATGGTCAAGAACAACTTCATCGGTTTGTCCCTCCACCTACAGAAAAACAAATTAACAATAAACTATAGCTCAAGAGAGTGATTGAAGAACCGAATAACAGTAAAAACTACAGCTTAACAGAGTGAAGAGACAGATAAACCATAAAACCTAGCAGTCCACACTCTAATATCACCAAATGAATGCAAAATGCACACGAAATGGTTACTCTATGACCACGCAACATATGATTAAATCCATAAATAAATAACAGGAAAAAGTTTTGATCTAAGAAATAAATAGGCTCATAGTGACTCCATTCATATAAACTATGAACAGAGAGAACAGAACAAAAAAAGTTATAATTTTTAAGGGAAACAGAGACATCTAACAAATAAAAATGACACATAAGCAGAGAAGATAAGAGTTTGAATTTTTACGAAGACAGAGTAATGATGCGATTACCTCTTGCATTTCCCTAAGGATGACATCACGTTCGCGGTTAATCCTCTGCTCCTCGAACTTAGAGTTCTGCAAGATATCAGCCAAGACATCCAAAGCCTGGTTCACATCAGAATCCATGACCTTGGCATAGTAAGTGGTCTGTTCCCTCGACGTATACGCATTCAAATGACCACCAATGTCCTCGATCTCTTCCTCCAACGCTCTCACCGTACGTCTCTCCGTGCCTTTGAATATCATATGCTCCAGAAAATGAGCCGTCCCGTTCGTCTCATCAGACTCGAACCTGGATCCAGCGTCGATCCAGACTCCAACGGTGGCGGTCTTGGCGGAGAGGTTGGATTCGGTAGCCACTCGTAGACCGTTCGGCAAGGTGGTGACACGTGTCTCCGGGGCTGACAATATGTGGTTGTGCGAGGCGAGGACCGGATGCGGAGATGCGTATTTGAGGAATCTCTGATCTGGGTTCTCCAGCTTCTTGAGTTTCTCTTTGGTGATCTCGGCGGCGTGGTCGTAGGGCATGAGAATCGGCGGCGCGGGGGAGTGAGACGACACAGACGCCGAATCGAGAGCTGAAACAGAGGAGGAGGCTCGTACCGCTCGATTCAGGGCTAGACGTCTCTGAGATCGGAGAGCTGAGGTCAATAGATTCTTCATCGCCATTGCTGATGGCTACCTCTCTCTCTCTCTAGGGTTTGATGTTTTCTTAGAAAAAAAAATGGGAGACGAGACTCGAGATGCGAACTAGTCGCCAGTAGTTATGCAATGATAAAACGTGGACGTTTCTCCGACAAGGTTAAGACGCTGTCGTTTTTGTCAAGGAACATAAGCCCACATAAAGAAGAATAAAGGCCCATTAGTTTAAAGACCCACTGGGAGAAGCCCTAAGTGGAGATATATAAATTAGACATTGTTGTTGGAGGCTGAAAACCCTAGTCTTTTGCGGTGTGACGGAGAGAGATTCAGCTGCGTTTAAGGCAAAACCTCAAAGCCATGGCAACTGGTAAAACTGTGAAAGACGTCTCGCCTCATGACTTCGTGAAGGCTTACGCTTCTCATCTCAAGCGATCTGGCAAGGTCAGTTGCTCTTCTTTCTTGTTTTACTTTGGAAAATTCAAAGTTTTCATATTGTTTTAATGTGGAAATCATAACCCTTAATTAGATTAATCCAAGTCTCGACATTTCTGTAATAGTATTATGTTGTGCTGATCTTTTGCATTGTCAGAAGAGTCTTAATCGATCTCAAAGTGTTTTGTGTCTTGTCCACTTATGATGTCTATTGGATCAATTGATAAACTATTTCTATTAGGGTGCTGTTTCCTGTTTTTGTAGGACCATAACGTAATGTGGATGTTGTTTTGTTTCAGATCGAGCTTCCCCCATGGACAGACATTGTGAAGACCGGTAAGCTGAAGGAGCTTGCCCCATATGATCCTGATTGGTACTACATCAGAGCTGGTAAGCTCCCTTTCCCCCCTAGTCTAGCTCTATTTCTCAACTCATTCAAAGTTTTTTTTTTAAGAATCCTTTTATGATGCAGCATCTATGGCAAGGAAGGTATACCTAAGGGGAGGTCTCGGAGTTGGTGCATTCCGTAGAATCTATGGTGGAAGCAAGAGAAACGGCAGTCGCCCACCACATTTCTGCAAAAGCAGCGGTGGCATTGCCCGTCACATCCTCCAGCAGTTGGAGACTATGAACATTGTTGAGATCGACACCAAAGGGTAAAGTTTGTACAGCTTTCTTCAAAAAGTTCTTCTCTTTATATCTTTCTTTGAGCAAGATAGTCATGGATACAGTGTGTATTTGTTTGTTCTTCTTCAGAGGAAGAAGAATCACATCCAGTGGGCAAAGGGATTTGGACCAGGTTGCTGGACGTATTGCAGTTGAAGTTTGAAGTGTTCTGAATGTTGTTTTTAAGTAGTTCTACTACTTTTTGAAACCAATGTCCTTTCTTAGTTTTCAAATCTTTTATCAATATCATTGCTGAAGACTTGCTCTCATATCTTTTTGTTGGTCATTTAAAGTCTCATCTTCTTTCAGTTCTGTGTTTTTTTTCTTCTTCTCTTCCAAATATGTTCAGCCGAAATATTAAATAAATTATAATGAATTATTACTGTTAAAAGAATTTATATCAAGATAGATGATTAGACCATCAATAATGATAAAGAAAACAAATGAAAAAGCAAGTTTAATGTGTTAGGGCATGAAAGCCGGAAGGAAACTAAAATTAGCTTAATACAGAAACCCTAAACTCAAGGTGAAGACAGCAATCCAAAACACGGTTTTATAATAGAAAAAATCCAAATAAATCTTACTAATCCATTTATAATCAAAGATCTTAAACTAATTACGCTTCTTCTTTTTTCCTCTTCTGGTGGTGTATTAACATATAGAGAGATCCACCGGCAAAATCATCTGCTCTCATCAATTTTGTGAGAAAGAAAGCAGCTCAGTGATTTTGTGTGGTTTGAGGAGTGAGAATCGAATCGAATCGAAGCGAACTCTCTCAAATTGAGATCATTGCTGAAATCATAAATGCAATTGGGATCGGGGAGGAGGTGATGTTGTGTGGATGGGGATTGGGTGGAGAATTAGGTTTTGGAAGCAAGTACAAGGATGCAACTTCACATATCGCCAAGCATGAGAAGCCTGACGATATCGAGCAGCAATGAGTATTTTGATTCGATGAAGATCAAAGTCGCACCTCCTCTCATCTCTTACCGAACTCTCTTCCACACTATCTTAATCCTCGCCTTCCTCTTGCCTTTTGTCTTCATCCTTACCGCTCTTGTTACCCTTGAAGGTGTCAACAAGTGCTCCTCCATTGGTAAAGCCTCTTCCTTTTTCTCTTTCAACCATTACTAGTTTCTCTGCTTTTGTTTGTTAATAGCCATTGGTTTGGTTCGGATCTCGACTTATTGCTTAAGATCTACCACCTCAATGTTGTTAAATCAAAGAATTGTCATAAGCTTCTTGTTATCTTGTTTGGATCCAATGGTAATGAATCACTTAAGAATCCCTAGGGAGCCAATTGAGCTTCCATTGTATGATGCTTTAAGCTCAAACTTGTCTCAGTATTAATGGATCATAACTAAATTGTGACAAAACCAATCTTAAAGCTGTTATCTTTTTTTTTTTGTCTTAGAGCTGAGCTCATGAAAATTTCTTTGTCTTTTCTTTTTTTTTTTTTTTGGTTTCAGATTGTTTAGGGAGGCGGTTAGGACCACGTCTTCTTGGTAGAGTAGATGATTCAGAGGTGAGTAATGATTCCTCTTCTTTTTCAGATTTTTTAAAAAGGTTACAAGATGGATTTCTCTTCATTGTTTTACATTAATTGGGGTCATTTTTCTGTTGCAGCAGAGACTAGTTAGAGACTTTTACAAAATTCTTAACGAAGTAAGCACTCAAGAGATTCCAGATGGTTTAAAGCTTCCAAATTCTTTTCGTCAACTTGTTTCCGATATGAAGAACAACCACTACGATGCTAAAACATTCTCCCTCGTCCTTCGAGCTATGGTACATTCTCTAAATCTGAAGGTATTGTTTAAACTGTAGATATGCTAATGCTTATATGATTTGAGCAGATAGAGAAGTTTGAAAGGGATATGAGGGAATCCAAATTTGCGGAACTTATGAACAAACACTTTGCAGCAAGTTCTATTCCAAAAGGAATTCACTGCCTCTCTTTGAGACTAACTGATGAATATTCCTCAAATGCTCATGCTAGGAGACAGCTTCCTTCCCCTGAGCGTCTCCCTGTTCTCTCAGACAACGGTTACCACCATTTCGTTCTAGCTACAGACAATATTTTGGCTGCATCGGTTGTGGTCTCATCCGCTGTTCAGTCATCTTCGAGACCTGAGAAAGTTGTCTTCCATGTTATCACTGATAAGAAAACCTATGCGGGCATGCATTCTTGGTTCGCGCTTAATTCAGTTGCTCCTGCGATCGTTGAAGTCAAAAGCGTTCATCAGTTTGACTGGTTAACAAGAGAGAATGTTCCGGTTCTGGAAGCTGTGGAGAGCCATCACGGTATCAGAAACTATTACCATGGGAATCATATTGCTGGTGCAAACCTCAGCGAAACAACTCCAAGAAAATTCGCTTCAAAACTGCAATCAAGAAGTCCCAAATACATATCTTTGCTCAACCATCTTAGAATATATTTACCAGAGGTAAAATCATTTCTGTCCTTTCTCATTCCAAGTTTTTTGCCGTTTTCATCTAAATGAAGTTTATAGCTTACTCTCTCTAGAATGTGAATGTAAAGCTTGTTTGGTTGGCCCTTTTGAACAGCTGTTTCCAAACTTGGACAAGGTAGTGTTCTTAGATGATGATATAGTGATTCAGAGAGATCTATCTCCGCTTTGGGATATTGATCTTCACGGGAAGGTGAATGGAGCTGTGGAGACTTGTCGAGGAGAAGACGAATGGGTTATGTCAAAGCGTCTTAGGAACTACTTCAACTTCTCTCACCCTCTTATAGCAAAGCATTTGGATCCAGAAGAATGTGCGTGGGCTTATGGAATGAATATCTTTGATCTACGGACATGGAGGAAGACAGACATCAGAGAAACGTATCATTCTTGGCTAAAAGCGGTAAAGCATCATTAGAGAAACCTGTAATGTTTTCTAGTTTTATGGAAAATGGCAAACCCATGATTTTGCTTTGATGATGTGTGCAGAATCTGAAGTCGAATCTAACAATGTGGAAACTAGGGACATTGCCTCCAGCTCTGATTGCATTTAAAGGGCATGTCCAGGCAATAGATTCGTCTTGGCACATGCTTGGATTAGGATACCAGAGCAATACCAACATAGAAAATGTGAAGAAAGCTGCAGTGATTCACTACAATGGGCAATCAAAGCCGTGGCTGGAGATAGGTTTCGAGCATCTGAGGCCATTCTGGACAAAATACGTGAACTACTCCAATGATTTCATTAAGAACTGTCATATCTTGGAATAGCAAACAAAAGATAAAATCTTGAAGAAGAGAAGTGGGGATTTGGAGAGTTTTCTGGAGATATACATGGGATTTTTTTGCTGGAAGATGAAACTAGTTACAAAACTGCAGGAGAAAGATTGGTTCTTCTGTAGAGATAGAAGGTACCCCCTTTGTTGAGATTCTTTTGACACAGCAGAAGAAATTGGATTCTTTTGGTCATGATCACACAGCAAACATTGTTACATTTGCTCCACATGTACTTTTTTTTTTCTTTCTAAATTTGTTGGTTCGTAATTTTTGACAAGTTACAATTCCAAATTTTTACAATTTTATTTTCATTAGTATTTTTAGTGAGTTTAATGAGAACACAATTTGATTTGTTAAGGTCAATATATGACCACATTTCTTGATGGAGAAGGTTTCTTAAAGTGAGATTTCTAATTCTATTTGCCTTTGTAGCTCACTTAAGCTCATGCAAAATTAAGATATGGTTGACTAGCTAGTAAGTTGGAATGGAACATGTGAATGGATTGCGAAGGACTCTGCTTTGTAGCTCTCTGTTCTTAGTTCCTCTGCTTTGAGAAATGACATTGGGTTGTATATGTAATCATACGTGTGGACATAATGTTGGGCTAAAATCAAAGTAATGACGTCAAATGAAAATGGAAACAAAATCCCGCCAAAAAAAGGTAAGAAATACTTAATACGATTCTGCCAGCAAATTACAAAGCTGTAATTCCCTTAATTATGTAACGCTTACCTTTTAATGAACGATCTTGTAATCCCTAGAGGTTTTAATTAAAGTAGGAATAGAATTCGAAAAGGTTAGTCAAAGAATTTGAGGATTTTTTTCCTGAAAAAGAGATACTTATTAATGCCATATTTCAAGATTTTTGTCACTCTTTTTAATTTAAAATAAAAAAGCAGTTCATGTTTCTAGAGAGATAGACAGAGAGGCACAAAGCACTTACCCTTTTTTTTTTTTTCTAGAGTGGTCGATGGCGAGAATAGCGTTGTTGATGGCTGCTGCCGTGGTTGTGGTGGCTTTTCTTGGGGTGAGTGAAGTGGAGGCGAAGAGATTGACGGTGGGAGATAACAAGTTTTGGAATCCTAATGTCAACTATACCCTTTGGGCTCAGGACAAACATTTCTACCTCGACGACTGGCTCTGTACCTATTTTCTTTCTCGACCATTGATTCTTATACTCTATATCAGATGATTTATTTATATAGTTTCTCTTTCTGCTTTGGTTGTTCTATCAGATTTTGTGTACGAGAGAAACCAATACAACGTCATAGAGGTGAACGAGACCAACTACATTAGCTGCAATTCCAATAACCCCATCGCTAACTGGAGTCGTGGATCTGGAAGGGACGTCGTTCATCTTAATGTGACCAGACATTACTATCTCATTAGTAGTAATGGTGGTGGATGTTACAGCGGTATGAAACTTGATGTTTTAGTTGAGAAGCCTCCTCTTCCTTCACCACCAGCTCCAGCACCAATGGAAAACAACGCAAGAAGAGCGTTCGCCGTGTCAGGTTTTGCTCCTCGGTTTGTTATTATGGCAGCTGTTTTTGTAGCTATCGGGACAGTATGGTACTGATAAGTTTTGGTTTGAGGACAAGTTTCTCATGATTAAATCATTGTTAACTGGACGTGTGTGTGAGGATGTTGTTCATTCTTTAGCTTTTGTTTGGTGAAAAAGAACAGTGTCGTTTTTATTTATATGAGGAATCTTCTAAACTTGATTGGGCCTTTATTTTGGGGAAGTTATATAGGCATGATGGGCTTTTATATTGTGTTATATATATATATATATATAGGTCCTTCTGTTTGGAACCATAAAATGGTACTTGTCACACTATAAATGCAACTTGTCAACATCTTATCTAATACATCACAATATGATCATTGATAAGGATGCATACAGATGCACTTGGCTCATGGTGCCGACAATATATATATATATATATATATATATGTGTTACTGTGTATGTATTTGACGTTGGACTTGAATTATGACAGTTAATCCAAAAGACTTGTGAGTTGAATTGTGTTTTTTTTTTTAAAGTCACACTCGAGGAAAACAAGATCTTACTAATTGCATGATGATTTCACATTTTTGTTTTGGTAAAGAGTTGTTCTAAGAATGAACATGTGAAGAAAGTTCTAACAATTGACTTTAATTGAATTAACACATCCATGGATTTGATGAGTTCGAAAACTATGTGTAATTAACAACTATTAAGTAATGACTTAAGTACTTTATACTCCCACTGTATTTGAATATCTAATACTAATTGATGCGTGTCCTGTATGCGTATAATAAATAAGTTGCAAGTTGGTCTCATTGTGACATGACATCAAGTTTTATCTTCGACTCTTATGGATTCTATACTGCTCCACTTGCTGCTATCTTTTATTGGTCTTAACTAAAACCTTGATTAGGGTTTAATCTAATCATCTACCTTTGAAACAGTGGACACCATGATTAGTCTCTGTAACCTATCAAAAGCTCAAAACCTTAACTCTGTTATCTTAAATCAAAATATGGTCAAATAAACAAGAACAATTATTAAATAAAACTAACTGTTTTAGTTTATTAAGTATACCTAAGCTGGCAGATTATCGAAAATGACGTGAATGTAAACTAACTTGACCACGAGATTTAAAGATGTTTAATTTTAGTTCAAACTCTTTAAAGAAATTCAACTATCAGTTTTAAAAGATTTTGTTTCTGTGGTTTACGGATTTTCGACGGGCCTAAAATTAACGAATAAACTGTTAAATAATAGCTTGACCGTTATCCTGAAGTCAACCACACGTCTCAAGAAGACAAACACGCTAACAGCTTTTCAAGGGATTTTTTGGCCGTAAGATTTTTTTGTTCACCATGTTTCTTCTAGTTTTCTTTTTAAAACTTTCTAATCTTCATACACTCTATGCATCACGTTTTTGTTTTTAACATAGCATTTCGTTACATTTTCTTTTAAAAATGTATAATGTTTTCATTGGATCGACTCAGACGTATTCTTTGTGGTCGTTATAATTCCTTTGACCATTCTCGAGATTTATTTAATGTCTCTAATCATTTGGATACGGTAATATACATTATATATACGATATATAACCTGTGAAACCTTTAAAGTTATCTAATCACTTCAATGTTTTATTTGCTCCCTTATTTACCTCTGATTATCAAACTAGTACTGTGATATGATTAAGAAATTGGAACCGATAATTTACCTAATTAATGGGATATCAATAGGCTGTCGCTAGGTGTCAAAGAAAAAATTATTAATAATACTAGATTAGCTTATTGCAAAAACAAATATCAATTGAGTAGTTTATGTTGATTCGTCTATTACTCTTAACAGTCTCAAGAACATGCAACGCAGACACTTGTTATGTTTTGATTCAACTTTCAATAAACTCGAAAATATAGTTTAATAAACTCAAATCGTTGCACGGATATTCCCACAGTTACGTTATTATTCATTATGCCGTATAATATCAAAAATATTAGAACTATCTATTTTTCCAGTTCAAAAAAAATTAGATATTATATCTTGAACTTTTGAGTCTTTTGACAGTTTTCAGCTGCAAAAAAAATCAGTTTGGTCGATAATTGGAAAAATACTTAATTATAATGGCTCGAGCGGTATAAAGTATAGTATCAGTTAATGGACAAACGTCGTGAAAACTATTATTGAGTCTTATAGCCAATAACAACTTCATGATCCCGCAATCAAATGGATTCCCTTTAGATATGTTTCCATTTGAAATTCGATCTTATTGGAAAAAATCTACATGTATAATCTTACCCAAATCTCAATTATATAGCAAAATAAATTAAGTATATATTTAGGATAAAAGTCTCTATTTAAAAAAACATTCTAATTTTATAAACTTTAATACAACATAACTAATATATGTATAGATATGCAATGATAATATATAGATCTATAACTCAAGTTTGACACATGAATGTAAAGTTCATGTATAGTTTCTATAAAATATGATTTTCACCCCAAAAAGAAATATACAAAATATTATGAAGTATACTTTTTAATGTTTTTAAACTCAGGATATATCAATTTTTTTTTTTTACAAAATCGAAGTTATTTAAAAAAAATTGCATAATAGTTTTTTTTGTCGGCTCTTTATATTTATAGGCAAGTTGGTCCTTGTGTGTTTGGCTTATAAATAAGATGAAGGCTTATTGGCTATTATATTTATCGCATTTAATACCCACTTGTAAAAATTATCGACCTTTACTCTTCAAACGAAACAAAAATAACCCTCCGTACGTAGCGCCAAGTTCATGTATACAAATTAATTCTAACAAAAAGCATTTAGGGAGGAGTTCGACTAGATGTTTAGACTGATTTAATTTGTGATGAGTGATTATAAATTTTTAGGTGAATTTGAAAATTTGATATGTTTTTTGTTAGAGAATTTGATATGATTTTTTTGTTAGATTATCACAGAATTTTATATAAAACTATAAGATGTGAATTTCAATTTTTTTTAATTATGAAATTTCACTCAAGTATTTTAAAACATTTTAAAATCTAAACATAACTTTTTCAATAACAATGAATCTCAAAATATTTTATGAAATGATAAATTTAATAACATTAACATTAAACGTTTTATAAAATTTATATTTAAATATTATTTAACTGATCATTTTAATATAAATCATTTCAAACTCCTAGTCCCTCCAAGTTTAACATTTTAAAATTCTAAATGGTTCAGTTATCTACTTCATATACAGAGTTATCTACTTCATATACAGTCTTAAGGTAATTGAATCCAAAGTTGCCACGCGTAGAGTAAATATTGGACTGTGTAGGATACTAGCTTTGCTAGACTATAGAGCCAAGTTACACTTGTTTAGAAGTGATTATTGGTCTATATGTACGTTCATTAGTTGGACAAAAAGATGTAGGTTCATTTAACCTAAAAGGTATATTTTGTCGCGATTTGGTGGTTGCCTCTCAGTGCCGGTCTTGTGAGGCAAACTTCTCAGAAAAAAAAAACTAACTTCTATGATCGATAGTGACAGACATAATTTTCAATTGTAGATTTGTATACAAATGTAACCAGTTTAAGTGATTGATATAATACTGTATCAAGTGTAAATGAAATCTTCGGAATGAAAACTTTAGAATGCCAATTGATAAAACAAACATTGTCTTATAAGAGCCTTGGAGCAACACACGCGTTATCCTTACCCAACTAGTAAAAAATCACCATATGTTATGCATAAGTACATATAGCATCACGTTGACAAAAAAGAAGAAGTACATTTAGTCAAAATAAAAATAGTACAAATAGTAAAAAAAAGGTACAAATAGCATTAAGATGACTTTTACAAGTTAACCACCATCATTTGGTTATCCAATCAAGTTTTGAAGCAAAAGAAAAGATGCAAGTTGAATTTATTTTGTTCCATAGTATTAATAAATACTAAAATTTAAATATGGTGAAATTCAGAACATAGAGATTGGACCACAATAAATTAGTAATAATAATATATTTTTTTTTTTGATATCCGTGGGGAATTCCAGGCGGTAAGCCCAGACTAATCCCCACGAGGCCTTCCATCCGGGCACGCACGGTTATAGGCGGGAAGGTGGCCAAGGCGACTCGAACCCAGGTGGCGGGCACTCCAGCTGGAGTTCCATTACCACTGGGCCAAGAGCTCTTGGTTAGTAATAATAATATTACAAAGAAATTCCATCTTTAGCCTGCAGACTTCCGAACACCAATGTCAAGGTTGCACGAACCGGATCAAGAAAATCAGACATTGGAACAGAAGACTCTTGTCTTTCTACATCTCTCTCTCTCTATATATATATACTGATACACACAGTGTAATATCAATATCAGTATCTAGAGAGATTTTAAATACAAAGATCAAAAGTTAAGTCAAAAATGGCGGTGGAGGACGATGTCTCTTCTATGAGAACAACAACATTAGTGGCTCCGACCAGACCCACGATCACAGTTCCTCAGAGACCACCGACGACCGAAACGTCGGCGTATTACTTCGGAGGTGGAGATGGTCTTAGCATAAGCCCAGGTCCACTTTCTTTTGTGTCGTCCTTGTTCGTTGATAATTTCCCTGACTTCTTGACTCCGGATGATCAAAGGACAACATCGTTTTCTCAGCTTCTCGCCGGAGCTATGACGGTGTCTCCCGGAAGCGGACGTTCTACGACGGGGATGCTTGCCGGAGGAGGTCCGTTGTTTACAATCCCTTCTGGTTTCAGCCCTTCTAGTCTTCTCACCTCTCCCATGTTCTTCCCTCCTCAGGTTAATCACTTAAACTTTTTTCTTTGGCTTAGTAAATAATTATTTATTGTCCTTGGTTAATATCTAAATGACTAGTGTTTTATTTTCCTAACTGTTGAGTTTCATATAGTTACTAACAATACACAAGATTCTCAATTTTTAGATTTTAAACAGTTTAGACTTGGGTATAGTTAGTAGTAGTAAATATCAAATGAACATTTTTTATATAAATTTATCTTTTTCAAAGTAACAATATATATCAACTGAATCCATAGTATGATACCTAATGGCTAATGCAGCAGTCACCAACTCAGACCGGCTTTGTTCAACCGCAGTCTCAACCGAAACGACCAGACTCATTTCCTAACCAAATGCCGCCATCGACATCCACGGCCGTGCATGGCCGTCGATCTTGTGAAGCTTCGCAAGCCGATCATAGAGCTAGAAATCATTATAACAATCCGGCGAATAACAACAATACTAACCGGTCTTATAACGTGGTGAACGTTGATAAACCGGCGGATGACGGGTATAATGTTGGATAATTCCAAGCTTGTGGAAAATTAACATATTGATAAGTGTTCAATATGTTAAGATAAACACAAAAGGAAATCTAGAAAATAGGAAAAAGAAGTTTTCTATTTAGATAAGTTTGTGTTTTCCTTATCCCACATGTTAAAGGGAATTGTCCTTCACTATAAATATAGATCTATTGGAGAGATGTTCTATAAGATCTAAGAGAAGCATTGAGAGCTTTAGTTTTGAGTAGTTTCTAAAGCTAATAAGAAAAGTTGTTCTTATTAATTTCTTTGTTTCTAAGAGACCTTGAATTGGTATCAGAGCATAAGTTAAAGCTTCGATCAAAGCTTAAGTTGAAGCTTCGATCCTGGTGGCTGTGAAGCAAGGGTTCACGACGCAAGATGGCCGACGTGACTAGGGCTCCACGCACGAAGGACTTTGGATCCGCATCTATCCAATGTCCTATGTTGAACTCGACAAACTACACGGTTTGGTCGATGAAGATGAGGGTGTTACTCAGGGTTCACGATGTGTGGGACACGATTGAACCAGGTTCTGATGATCAAAAGAAGAACGATGTCGCGATTGCTCTTTTGTTTCAATCAGTTCCCGAGTCATTGATTCTCCAGGTGGGAGAACAAACCGAATCAAAAGAAATCTGGAATGCCATCAAGTCACGACACCTTGGAGCTGATCGTGTAAGGGAGGCAAGACTTCAGACGTTGATGACGGAGTTCGACAGGTTGAAGATGGATGATAGCGATACCGTAGATGATTTTGCGGGGAAGATATCAGGTCTAGCATCCAAGGCAGCCTCGTTGGGAGAAAGCATAGAAGAGTCCAAGATGGTTAAAAAGTTCTTGAAGGGTCTTCCAAGGCACAAGTACATCCAGATTGTAGCGTCCTTAGAACAAGTCCTAGACCTCAACTCGACGGGTTTTGAGGATATAGTTGGAAGGTTAAAGGCGTACGAGGAGCGTGTAGGGGAAGAAACTCAGAAAGAAGACCAAGGGAAGCTCATGTTTTCAGATAATAATCACCATAATCAGAGGGGTTATGGAGATTTTCGTGGTAGAAGTAGAGGACGTAATGGAAGAGGCAGAGGTCGAGGTGTGTCACACAACCAAAATCATGTGTCACACACGGACGTCAAAAACTCGAAGAAGGATCGATCAAAGGTGATATGTTGGAGATGTGACAAGCCGGGTCACTATGCAACTGTCTGTCCCGAGAAGTCAGTGAAGAATCAAGAGACTAACCTAAACGAGACACAAGAGGCCGATGCACTCTATGTACACGAGGTGGTTTTCTTGAATGAAGATAAGGTGATTCCGAAGAATCTTGATATCAACAAAGCAGTGCAAGTGTTTGGTATTTGGATAATGGTGCGAGCAATCACATGACGGGAAATAAGGAGTTCTTTTCGAGTTTGAATCTCAACACCAAAGGGAAGGTGAAGTTTGGTGATGGATCGTGTGTTGATATCGAAGGAAAAGGGGTTGTTACCTTTGTGTGCAAGACTGGTGAGAGGAAGGCACTCAAAGACATATACTATATACCCGACCTAAAGCACAACATATTGAGTCTTGGTCAAGCAACAGAAAACGGATGTGAGGTTAACATGAAAGATGTCTATTTAACACTCACAGATTCGTGTGGCAGGTTGCTTGTACATGTAACAAGATCTCCAAATCGTCTCTACAAGACCCCGATGGAGGTTAGTTATCCGCAGTGTTTACATGTCAGGGATGAGGATGCTACGTGGAGGTGGCATGCTCGACTAGGACATATAAGCTATGGCGTGATGAACAACATGGTGAAGAAGGAGATGGTCGATGGAATGCCGTGTGTAACACACGAAGAAAGCGTGTGTGACGCATGTCTAGCAGGGAAGCAAATTAGACATTCATTCCCGACCAAAGCCATGTTTCGTGCGACAAAGCCATTAGAGTTATTGCATGGAGATTTGTGTGGACCAATCACACCACCAACGCCAGCAAATAACAAGTACGTCTTTGTCCTGATTGATGATTTCTCCAGGTATATGTGGACTATACTTATGAAGGAGAAGAGTGAGGCATTCGATCGGTTCAAAAGGTTTAAGGAAAGTGTAGAGAAGCAAACCGGTTCAACCATTAAGACATTTCGCACCGATAGAGGAGGAGAGTTTACCTCAGCTGAGTTTAATCTATTTTGGGAGAAGAATGGAGTTAAAAGGCACCTGACCGCGCCTTACACGCCTCAGCAAAACGGTGTAGTGGAGAGGAGAAACCGAACCTTAATGGGGATGACGAGAAGTTTGTTGAAGGCAATGAAGCTGCCGAACTACTTATGGGGGGAAGCTGTACGACATTCAACCTACCTCATCAATAGAGTTCCTACAAAGGCCTTGAAGGATCAAACGCCATATGAGTGTCTCACATCGAAGAAGCCAAATATCGAGCACTTGAGGATATTCGGCTGTGTAGCACATGCGAAGGTTAGTGTTACACAACAGAAGAAGTTGGATGAGAGATCAAAGTGTGTGATCAATCTTGGAACTGAGCCGGGTTCCAAAGCATATAGACTCTATGATCCTGTCGCAGGGAAGGTGATGGTGAGTAGAGATGTGATATTCGATGAGAAGAAAGCTTGGGATTGGTCGTCTACAACAAACCAAGCTGATTGTGAACCAAGTATGCTTAAGCTTCCACATGAGGGTGATATAGAAGAAGGCAATGATCAAGGTGAGGATCATGAACAGGAGGCTATAAACCAAGATGAGGAGGAAGAAGAAGCAGATACTGATCACAATGAAAACCAAGACGGTGGGGGTCAACCGTTGGTGACTAGACACGGCCGAGCCATATCAAAACCAAGATATCTCGATGACTATGTGTTACTTGCAGATCAAGAAGGTGCAATGCTGTTGCTCACAGTGGATGGGGAGCCGGAGAACTATCTTGAAGCAGAACACGTGCGAGAATGGGTTGAGGCAATGGTGGCCGAATTAGAGTCTATCACAAGAAACAAGACATGGGAGCTTGTGGATAGACCGGCTGGAGTAAAACCTATAGGGTTAAAGTGGATCTTCAAGATAAAGAGAAAGGCGGATGGTACGGTGAACAAGTACAAGGCGAGACTTGTGGCAAAAGGCTATGTACAAAGACAAGGAATAGATTTCGATGAAGTGTTTGCACCAGTGGCACGTCTCGAAACTATACGGCTCTTAATAGCCCTTGCAGCAACAAACGGATGGGAGATTCATCATCTGGACGTGAAGACCGCATTCTTGAATGGAGATCTAAAGGAGACAGTGTATGTGACACAACCCGAAGGTTTTGAGAAGAAAGGAGAAGAAGATCGAGTGTATGTGTTACACAAGGCTTTATATGGGTTACGCCAAGCCCCTAGAGCATGGAATGTAAAACTCGATCAGGTTCTGAAGGAGATGAGATTTAAGAAGTGCACCAAGGAACCATCAGTGTACCGCAAGAATGAAGGAGAGGACTTCTTGCTGATAGCCATTTACGTTGATGATCTATTTGTGACGGGAACTTCGCTTAAGGTGATTAAGCAATTCAAGGACGAGATGTCAAAGAAGTTCGAGATGTCAGATCTAGGAAAGCTAACGTATTACCTTGGCATAGAAGTGATTCAAGGAGCAGACGGAATCAGGATAAAACAAGAAAGGTATGCTCAAGGAATCATGTGTGACACAAAGATAGAGGGGTGTAACACGACTCACATACCAATGGAGTCGACTTTGAAGATTTCAAAAGCTGAAGATGAACCAGAGATAAATGCTACGGAGTTCAGAAGAATCATAGGATGTTTGAGGTATCTGCTTCACACACGACCTGACTTGTGTTACGCAGTGGGCGTACTAAGCAGATACATGCACAATCCGAGAGACTCTCATGGACAAGCCATCAAACACATTCTGAGGTATGTGAAAGGAACAACAAACTACGGTCTGTTCTTCAAGAGAGATGGGTCAAGGAGTGTCATCGGTTATAGTGACAGCAGTCACAACATTGATGTCGATGACGGGAGGAGCACGTCAGGGCATGCATTCTATTACGGTTCATCACTAGTTACTTGGACGTCGCAGAAGCAGCAAACGGTTGCATTGTCATCATGCGAGGCAGAGTTCATGGCAGCAACAGAAGCAGCGAAGCAAGCTATATGGATCAAAGAATTGTTG
The DNA here is from genome assembly GCA_905132765.1 of Moricandia arvensis. Taxonomy (NCBI): domain Eukaryota; kingdom Viridiplantae; phylum Streptophyta; class Magnoliopsida; order Brassicales; family Brassicaceae; genus Moricandia; species Moricandia arvensis. Next base: position 282,245 of record CAJHQP010000061.1, read on the forward strand.
AGTGAGATACTAAGTGAAGAAGGCGAGAGAGTCAGACTTAGGATCGACAACAAATCAGCCATTGCTCTAACCAAGAATCCAGTATTCCATGGAAGAAGTAAGCACATACTTTCTAGATATCATTTCATACGAGAGTGTGTGGAGAATGGGCAAATCGAGGTGGAGCATGTACCGGGTGTTGAGCAGAAGGCGGCCATCCTAACCAAGCCATTAGCAAGGATTAAGTTCAAGCAAATGAGGAGCTTAATTGGAGTTCAAGAAATTGATCTCCCTAATTCAAGTTGGAATTAAGGGGGTGATTGTTGGATAATTCCAAGCTTGTGGAAAATTAACATATTGATAAGTGTTCAATATGTTAAGATAAACACAAAAGGAAATCTAGAAAATAGGAAAAAGAAGTTTTCTATTTAGATAAGTTTGTGTTTTCCTTATCCCACATGTTAAAGGGAATTGTCCTTCACTATAAATATAGATCTATTGGAGAGATGTTCTATAAGATCTAAGAGAAGCATTGAGAGCTTTAGTTTTGAGTAGTTTCTAAAGCTAATAAGAAAAGTTGTTCTTATTAATTTCTTTGTTTCTAAGAGACCTTGATATAACTGGAGGAAGTATGGCCAAAAGCCGATCAAAGGGTGTGAATATCCGAGGAGTTATTATAGATGCACACATGCTAATTGCCCGGTTAAGAAGAAAGTTGAACGGTCATCAGATGGACAGATCACTCAGATCATTTACAAAGGTAAACATGACCATGAGAGGCCTCATAACCGCCGTCTCGGTGGTGGTGGTGGAGTTAGAGGTTCCGGTGAAATTGGTGATATTCATTACGTTGGTGGTGTAGGACAGATGGAGTCTAGTGATGATAGTGGCTATGCTAGTGATCATGACAATGATAAAGATGATGATAATGAAGATCTTCCAGCTTCAAAGATAAGGTATAGTAGCATATAAATAAGATGATATTCATGACATGTTGCACATATATAGAAAGAAGATGGATAATATTTCTATAGTAATTGCAAGATGAAGTTATTAGTATTGGCCTATGTTTTCAATCCATGATATATATCTCGATTTATGATTGAAAAAAGTTATAGACAAAATAACAAAACATATCGTTAGAATAATCAAATTATTAACATGAGTTTAATTATGTTTGTGATATCCAGTAGAAGATTAATTACGTAAGTTTATTGTGATTATAGAAAAAGTAACGGTGGTGCGTCGACGACTCACCGGTCGGTGACGGAGCCGAAGATCATCGTTCAGACAAGAAGTGAAGTCGACCTTCTTGACGATGGTTATAGGTGGCGCAAGTACGGACAAAAAGTTGTCAAAGGAAACCCCCATCCAAGGTTATATTTAGTCTTACTTAATTATTGAGTCCATATCTGAAGAAGTACAAATACTTCGATTAGGGTATACATTATTTCGCTTTCTTATATTGTTGTTGACATCTCCTTTTTTATTTTGGTAAATATTAGGAGCTATTATAAATGTACAACGGCGAATTGTACGGTACGTAAACATGTAGAGAGAGCTTCAACGGATGTGAAGGCTGTCATTACAACTTACGAAGGTAAACATAACCATGACGTCCCTGCCGCTAGAAGTGGCACCGTCGCAGCAACCTCAGCCACAGCGGGAACGTCCGATCACGATCGTATGATATCGTTGTCGGGGAACAGTATGCAACAACATGTGAGTTTCGATAACAACAATAATACAGGCCGATCTGATCCGGTTCTTTTGAGATTGAAAGAAGAGAATACCACTTTTAATTGACTTTTTAAAGCGATGGTTTTGGATTGGTTTAGCAGCTCGGTAAGTGATACACTGATACCGAACCGGGCTACTACTTATTGACTTGTAACATGTATGATGTGACGTGAGTGCATGCTTGGCCAAAGAACAAAATATCAAAACCTTTGATAAGTTTTTGTTTAATTATATCTTATCTCTTTGAATTGTGAATTATTTTATTTGTTGTATTTAATCATTATTTTCCATTGATTTGTTTCTTTTTATTTCCTGCTTTCAAAAATTGGTAATATTTTCTTACTCAATTTGTTTTAAGTGAATATAGAAAAATTGGTAATATTTTTTTCCTATAATATATGTTTTAAATTACAAAGAAAAATGTAAGATAAAAAAAAATTGTTTTTTCTTGTCTCATTCTCTTCCAAAAATTAAGGAAGATTGTATAATTCTCCGTAATTATCTCACTCTCTCGATTCTGTTTCTATCAATCTTACATCCCATAATCTATTTTTCTTTTAATTATCTGTTCTTTCCACCCTTTATTTTCGTTTCTTAATGGTCTAATGCGGGGACTGTCCTCCCTGCGTTGGACCCGTTTACCCGTCCCGGGTCGATACTCACGCCGCCCGGAAACTCTCCTCTGACAATTAGTTTCATCATGGGTTGCTTCAACTCCAAGCATTCTTCTCCCGCAGCTCCTCCACGCCCTCACCGCCGCCGTTCAGACACCGCCTCCCACCGAGGTCATCCCCATAACAACCACAAACCCCATGTTCTTCCCACTCCGCCATCTCACCGCCGTGTCGTTAACTCATCTCCTAAAAGACATCGCAATAACGACGATGACGCTCCAAGATCGAGGACGACCGGAGTTAGCCTGAGATCAGGATTGCCGCATGGTAATGTAGAGGCTGAGCAGATGGCGGCTGGTTGGCCCTCCTGGCTCACCTCCGCCGCACCGGAGGCTGTTCATGGGTTGGTCCCATTACGTGCAGAGGACTTCGAGAAAAGAGAGAAGGTAAAATAACATTAAACCCTAAACATTCCTTGCGAGACAAGAAACAACCTATCCATGATGTCAACAATTAATCTCTACCACTTTTGTTTTCAAAATGTCTTTAGATTGGACAAGGAACTTATAGCAACGTGTTCCGGGCTTGTGAGGTATCGACGGGACGAGTCATGGCTCTAAAGAAAATAAGGGTTCAAAACTTCGAAACAGAAAACATAAGATTCATTGCAAGAGAAATCATGATTTTGAGAAGATTAGATCATCCAAACATCATGAAACTCGAAGGGATCATCGCCTCACGGAACTCAAACAGCATGTACTTTGTGTTCGATTACATGGAACATGATCTCGAAGGCTTATGTTCATCTCCTGACATCAACTTCACCGAGGCACAGGTAAGAAAAGACACAAGAAAAAAAAAACATAACGTCCCGTGCAACCAATTAACTAACTCTGTCTTGTTTTCCTGATAATCATATTCAGATAAAATGCTACATGCAGCAGCTTCTATGGGCAGTAGAACATTGTCATCTACGAGGGATCATGCACAGAGACATTAAAGCAGCAAACATTCTGGTGAATAACAAAGGAGTTTTAAAGCTAGCTGATTTTGGACTAGCCAATATTGTAACACCAAGAAACAAGAATCAGTTAACTAGTCGGGTTGTGACGCTGTGGTACCGTGCACCCGAACTTCTCATGGGTTCCACGAGTTATAGCGTGTCGGTCGATCTCTGGAGCGTGGGATGCGTATTCGCCGAGATTCTTACCGGAAGACCACCTCTTAAAGGAAGAACAGAGGTTAGAAAGGGACTATAAAACGATATATAGAAAGAAACTACTCATTATGAGTTTATTTATTGTGTTTTTTTTTTGTTCTGTGTAGATTGAACAACTTCACAAGATTTATAAACTATGTGGATCACCAAATGAAGAATTTTGGGGAAAGAACAAGCTTCATCCTCAAACTAAGATGTTTGGACAACAACATCAATATGAAGGTTGTCTGAGAGAAACATTTGGGGAGTTTCCTAAAACAGCAGTTAATCTTCTGGAGAATCTATTTTCTGTTGATCCGGAGAAACGAGGAACTGCCTCCTCTGCTCTCATGACAGAGGTGAGTACAAAAACAAACCCTAAACGTTAATCCAAACTACACATGTATATATTTTAAACTGATCATCTTTTTATGGTTGTGATGTTATTACAGTACTTTAACACAAAGCCTTACGCTTGTGATCCATCGATGTTACCTAAGTACCCTCCTAACAAAGAAATGGATGCTAAGTACCGTGAAGAACTTCAACGAAGGTTTCAATCAATCGATTCTCACAAACTCTTTTACATATATGTGTGAGTCACTATGTAGTTACGTGTGTTGAAAGTTATTAAATATTTGATTTGCAGGAGAAGAGCAACTATAAAGAAAAGAGATAACTTGGTATCCAAGAAAACGGAGAAATCACGTAGAACAATCAAAGAGCCTCTTACCAAGTTACCAACTCAACAGGAAACGAAGAAGGAAGCTGAGACAGAACTCATTGTCCAGACGCCATCGGAGACATCTAAAGCGACGACTCGAAGCGAGTTTCCGTACACTGCTCTATCTCAAGCCACGGCGCCGGCAAGCGGGTTCGCATGGGCGGGAGCGAAGAAGAGGAAAGAAAACGACGCAGCTTCAACACTGACTTATAATCAGCCTGCGAGCCACGTGAGTGGTATGAGCATGGCTTTTGCTAAGAACACTTTTGGGTTAACAATAAACGAAGACAGACCGTTTCTTAGGCCACACGTTTCTCTAGACTCCTCTGGTGATGTCTTGTTGTACCCTAACGTGCATCACAAGAAAGGAGAAGAAGATAATATGAGCTCGGTACGGACTTAAAATTGAGATTCCTTTGAGATTATGCTTGTCAATGATATTGTGTAATGGTATATGATGATGATGATGAGGTCTTTTTCTTAGGTATTGAGGAATGTTGGGGCGAATCCGAAGATTTTTGAAAGTAATGGGATGAATGAGATATTAAGGAGGACTGAAAGTGATGCAAGAGGAGCGCGAAGACCACCGCCGCGGATAGAAAGAGGTTAAAAACGGAGAAGAGAAAAGAATTATCATATTATTTTATTTTATTTTAGCTAAAGGATATTGTTTTCACTTGGTATCATTTTTTATAGTCCATAAAACTAAGAATGAATGTGTCACAATCAAACCAAAAGTCGGTCTGAAAAGCTATAATCTCAGGGTTCTTTTTGGGTCTAAATGTTAAGATTTATAACCATTTTCTCTGTTTTACATGCTGCATAAGCAACTTATTACAAGAGCAAGCTAAAATAAAAACCAGAGTCGGAAAGAACAACATTAACTAAAAGGAGCAATAAACCAAAAATAAAGCTCTAGAAGAGAGTGAGCATAAGAGGGAGCCGGAGTAAGTGAGAGCAACCTGTCTCTCATTTGCCGGTCCACCATCCTGAAGAAGACCATCGGTTGGTGACTGAGATCTCTGAAAATTCGACCATTACGCTCTTGCCAAATAGAATAAACAATGACCTGCAACAATAGCTTCATGATAATTTTCACCTGCGATGGGCAGATATCATTATAACTCAAACACATCGAGACCGCAGAAGAGAGGTCCGACGGAGGAGAAGTAATAAATCTGTTGCAGAACATAGACCAAATAGAAGCAGCACAAGAACACTCAAAGAAGAGATGCTGGTGGGATTCAACATGAGAAGAACACAACACACAAGCATCAGGAACTGTTAATCCCCAAGAGATTAATCGATCTCTAGTTGGTAATCTCTTCAACACAGACAACCAAGTGATAAACGAACAGCGGGGAACTTCTTCCTTGGTATTTATAGAAGCTAGGTACTGCTCTCTCTCACCAGTCATCTTCGTTACTATAGTTCAAACACGCGAAAAATAAGAAGCATGTTACAACTGGTATATGCCACGTAAGTACTTAAAAAGGATCCCACACTTATCAAAAAAAAAAAAAGAGAAATAAAATATAAGAATCTCTTCCAAGTATTATACTAATATACGAAATCCATCTATTAAGACTTCGAATGGTGTGGTCGGATTTGTTATTAAAAGCAATGCAGAATTAAAATGCGGGACGGTGCAACTGCGGTTCGTGCAGAATTAAAGTGCATTACGGGACAACTGCGATTTTAAATAAAAAGTGGTGCAAAATATTATTTGATTGGTGATAATAAATACTTGCAATATTGACCCATTATTTAATAAATGAAATAACAATGATATAAAATATATAATATATTAAAATATAAAGAATATATTAATATAATAAATATATATTAAAATAAAGTATCTTAAAGTGAAATGTGTTTCATAAATGTGGTTTTGATAAAATAAGCAATACATAATAATGTTTAGTTGTTTAAAATTTTTACTAATTGTGTATTTTTCAGCAAGAATTCAACTGGAATTCTGATCAGACAGACTTCATCCGTCACCACTTCACCCACAAAGTCATAGATAATTATGGGAAGCAAATATATGAGTGGAAGCAGAAGTGGCACAAAGGAAACACACCGAAATCGATTAACGAGACGGTGTGGGCGGAGTTGATACAACACTGGGAGAAGGAGACGTCCCAAGACCGATCGGTGACCAACTCTGGCAACCGAAAGAGCGAGCGTCGTGGGAAGGGCATGTTCAAGCACAACTTGGGTGCCCAGAGTATTCACACTCTCGGAGATCGAATGGTAAGTTAAATCTAATTTGTATTTCAAATCTTTAAACATTTTTATTTTAATTTTTAATGCATTTCTTACATTTTTTAGGCGAAAGAAAATGATGGTGTGCCGGTTGATGATCTCGCCCTAATGAGGATGGCGTATACCAACAAAAAGACCGGCGAGATTTCTGATGGTGTTGTGAGGGAGGTGATCGACCTGGTCCAAAGCCAGAAGGATGAAGAAGAGTTCCGCCTCTCTCAGCTTGTCTCTGATGAGGACGCCACTACTGCTGGTTCCAGCAACCTGTCCCGAGATCAAATAAACGAGCTCGTTGAATCGGTAAGAACTTCATTTTTATTTTTACTATATTTTTTTTTTATCTTTACTGCTACTAAAATCATTATGTTTTCTTTTCAGGCGGTTCCAAAGAGAAAAGGGCGTTTGTTCGGTTTGGGTCGTCGATCTCCGTCGGTTGCTTCTTCTTCATCGGTGCCCTTTGTTGATCCAGCAATTATGGAGCAACTACAGAACAAGGATGACCGGATCTCAGCATTGGAGACCCAGATGGCCGCCCAACAAGCTAAAGTGGACGCAGCAGAGAGGGCGAGTGCGCAAATGATGGAAATGATGAGACAGATGTTCCCCGACCGTTTTTAGTTTGTGTTTTTTTTTAATAAACTTGTTTAATGTTTTTCTTTTAATTTGTAAAACTTTTAATATTATAATATATGTTTTCTATTATTTGGGTTTAAATTTTATTTTTAAAAATTAAATTAAAAATACAAAATATATAAATTATATTATTTTAAAAAAATAATTTACGATTATTCCGAGGAAACACCTTCCTCGGAAAATTCCGACGAACAATTGTCCTCGGAAATTGCCGAGGAATATATTTCCCCGGAAATTTCCGAGGACATCATTTCCTCGGATATTTCCGACGAAATATATTCCTCGGAAATATCCGAGGAAGGTTTCCTCAGACATAAGTCCTCGGTAAGGGTATTTCCGAGGGTTTTTATTTCCTCGGACCTTTCCGAGGAAATGATTCCTCGGAATATCCGAGGAAACACTTCCTCGGAATTTCCGAGGAAATATCCTACGAAAATGTTCCTCGTAATTTCCTCGGAATGTCTGACGAAATTCCGAGGAAAAACATTTTTCCGACGAGATATTTCCGACGAACTCCTTCGTCGAAATACCGTCGGAATTGACGTATTCCGACGAAATTCCTACGAATTTGACCGTCGGAATAACGCTGTTTTCTTGTAGTGTAAGAAGCATGTTACAACTGGTATATGCCACGTAAGTACTTAAAAAGGATCCCACACTTATCAAAAAAAAAAGAGAAATAAAATATAAGAGTCTCTTCCAAGTATTATACTAATATACGAAATCCATCTATTAAGACTTCGAATGGTGTGGTCGGATTTGTTATTAAAAACAATGCAGAATTAAAATGCGGGACGGTGCAACTGCGGTTCGTGCAGAATTAAAGTGCATTACGGGACAACTGCGATTTTAAATAAAAAGTGGTGCAAAATATTATTTGATTGGTGATAATAAATACTTGCAATATTGACCCATTATTTAATAAATGAAATAACAATGATATAAAATATATAATATATTAAAATATAAAGAATATATTAATATAATAAATATATATTAAAATAAAGTATCTTAAAGTGAAATGTGTTTCATAAATGTGGTTTTGATAAAATAAGCAATACATAATAATGTTTAGTTGTTTAAAATTTTTTGTGGGTTTGCTAAATAAATATTAAAAATAATGTGAAATAGAAAATTTGGATTTGATTCTTAGGTTATAGAGATATAAGATTTGTTTAGATAATTGGTAGGATCCAAACTCGAACCAACCAAAAAAGAAGTTTGGTTTTCTTCGGTTCTGGATAAATGTACGCATAACTAACATTCTTATATTTATTAGTTTATTTTGGTTATTATTTTTTACTTTTAATCTTTCTAATTAACTATTTTGAATAATTGTATAACTGAAATATTATCATGTATGATTTATTAAAAGTTAAAGTATTTATTTTAATATTAATAGTTATTGTTGATTATTTGTTATTTAATGTGTAAATGCATTTTTTCATTGAACATGAATTTTACTTAATAAACTAAATATATAATGATATTAACACAAATAATATTAACCAGTGTTACAAACTCTTTTATGATCATTTTTTGTTGTAAACAAAAACAAAATTTGAGTGAAGTATCACATATTTAACAATTATGTCATAAAATACTTTTTAGCTAAGTAATAATATAAAAACTGAACAAACAAAATAACCATCTTTGAAATGTGATTTGATGGAAACCCGCTATTGTGAATACCATTTGTTTAGTTGGTAACATTGACAAATATCTGTCATATCGTCTGCAAATACGCACCGCACTTACTCTACCATTCACAACCTAAAGAGAGAGAAATCGTACAAGAAGTTCGCTTTTCATTTCTTTCTGAATATTTCTTAGACGAAGGACAAAAAAAGGAAGAAGAAGTGGGAAAAGATTATTCGTGAAGAGTTCTGAGTCTGATGGATATAATTATTCAAAGGACTCGGAGCTGAGCAAGGAAGGCAGCACAGAGATCTAAGAACAAGAACTGAGGACCTTGTACCCTCTGCAGATCCAACAGATACTTGTCGTCTCGAGTCTTATACAACTGTTTTTGAAACACCAACAACAACAAACATCAGTAACATAAAAAAAAAACCAATTTGAATTATATAATGAAGTGAAGAAGAGGATTAACCTGAAGTTCAAACTTGACAACATTAGGCGACTTCACAGCTGCGTCGTTCTCTATTATGCTGGAATCATCTCCAAAGTAGTTGTTGTCCTGCATTGAGTTACTGAGCATCCCATCTGCGTTGTTAGGAACCCATCTGCACTTCATGTTGTACGGCCCTATCTTCTTCCAACACACACTCAAATCTTGCAGAGCTTTCAGGACTTCTGTCATTATCTCCCGGGGATGAGCACGAGACTGTTTTGGATCCAGATGGTTGTATTCTCAATCAAAACTAAAAAGATAGATTATAGCATAAATTAAGGAGAAAGGATCAAGACCTGAAGTCCAAGAGCCCATTTTCTCTCAATAGGGTATTGAGATCTCAAGCCAACTCCTTGGAACTCCATCAGTCCTGGAAGCCGATTGCCAACGGGTGAAGCTACGCTTTCTGCTGGATGCATACGCGGTGTACCTTCCTGATTAAATCAAACATTCAATGTATTACTTCAAAGATCTTTTGCTACAGTCTACAAAGGACAATGAGAGGCCCACCATTGTCTCTTGAAACTCGGCCCCGAGATACCCAGCAGAGACACGGAACCGGTTGTCCAGTATCAGATAGTATGTGACAGTGCCCTGGAAGATAGCAGTCGACAACAATTCAATATTTAAGATATTAAAGTTTACCTTTGAATTAAAACCAAAAAACAAGTGGACAAGAGGCTGAGAGAAACCCATACATCATTCTGGGTCCTGTTGCGGAGAGATTCAATGAGGAGGTTTCTGTCAAATCCCATATTGATAACTTCTTGGAGAATTTCCTCATCAATCTACAAAAAAAAACACAATGAAGCCAAATGCTTTTAAGCGTTACTGAAAAAGAGGGATGGAGGCAATCTCCAAGAAAAATAAGCGTAGACACCGTTAGGTTTACCTTTTTCGCTTGCTGGGCCGTATCTGGAGGAGGGACAGCTAAATACCTTGGAAGATGAGCTTGGAACCAATGGTGTTGGCGGATCTCAGGGATGGTTACTCTTTTCATGGGGTCGACCACGAGCATCCGGGGGATCAAATCTCTAGCACCAGCAGATAAATGGCTAGGCAGAGTATATATCCCTCCCTGAAGAGAAAATCATTACACTCGCGGAGATTAGGCAAAAAAAAGGAAAAGGAACAAAGAGATCAAGTAACAAAACGTGTTTTGACAGTACCTTTATCTTCTTAAAAAGGTTGGGAATGTTCTCATCATCGAAGGGAAGAGTTCCACAAAGAAGAGCGTAGAGTATCACACCACAGCTCCAGACGTCTACTTCAGGGCCAGCATATAATTTTCCAGAAATGACCTGAAACAGTTGACAACTGATATTTAGAAAATAAAACAATCTCCATCCATGTATACCAGAAGGTTGAAGAGCTTACCTCTGGAGCAGCGTAATTTGGACTACCACAGCTTGTCTTCAAAAAGTGACCATCTCGCATGATGTTGCTCAGGCCAAAATCAGCAATCTTTACATTGCATTTGGAGTCCAAAAGCAAGTTTTCAGGCTTAAGGTCTCTGTGAACTACCATATTCCGATGACAATACTCCACTCCCGATATTATCTACATCAAAGTCACATCATGGCAACTTTAACTCTCAAATACAATGAGGATTCCTTGGAAAGTTAGTTACAAGTTGATCAAAAGAAAAACAATACCTGCTGAAAAAAGTTCCTGGCCTCGTCCTCCTGCAACCGACCCTTCTCCACAATATAGTCAAAAAGCTCACCAGAGTTGACGTACTCCATGACGAGATAAATATCAGTGGGGGTCTCAATGACCTCATAGAGACGGATGATGTGAGGATGCATAAAGAGTCTCAAGATTTTGATCTCTCTCCTCACTGCACCAAAGAGATCACATAAACGAATGAGTTCTAACTATAAAGAGGAAGCAGAAGCCAAAAATGAATTAAAATACCTTTCTCTTCCATCTCCATGTTCTTGATTTTGCGACGGTTGAGGATCTTGATGGCAACCTTATGGCCAGTCAAAGAGTGCTCAGCTATCTTAACCCTACCAAAGGAACCGATACCAAGAGTCCTCCCGAGCTTGTAGTTTGGTAAGATCGATTCCACACCACCTCTACCTCCTGATCCATCCATTTTCTTCACAAAAAGATGCCAAAAAAAACAGAGAGATAAATACTAAATCTACTACACAATACAAAAAGCAAAGTAATGTTCACAATACGAAGATTCTGTGATCGGTTGCATGTAAATACTAAACTTTAATAGAATCTTGCTATTATTGGCACAAGTGAGAGCGAGATTAATCAACACTTAACGGAGCTTAAATTAGCAATTTTCAACAATCCCCCCAATTCGGAATAAGAACCCTAATAATCCAATCGACGGATCTCTCTCGTACCCGATAAAGAAATCACAATTCCAAGAGCGATCAATCACACCCGATTTGAAGGTTAGCAATCAACAAAGAGACAATTAGTTTCCGAAAATAGAAAGATTGGAGAGAGATCGAACTTACCCAAAGATAAGAGAAGCCAAAAATGCAGCAAGGCAACAAAAAAAAAAGCCCTAAAATTTCTGAGCTTCAAAAAAAAAAAGAAGGAGAAATTGAGATTCGAAGCTGAATGAAAATCAACAGATGAGCTTAAACCCAGAATTTGAGAGATTCCTCTCGCTCTCTCGCTCTCTTCTCGTTCTTTTGTATCCCTTTATTTTATTTTATTTTTCTGTTTCCATAAACGGAACAATCATTAACTAAATTACCCTCAAGAGTCACGCTTAATTACAATGAATACCCCTATGCGGACGTGGCAAGGAGTCATCAGCCTTCATCTTTCATCTCTTTTTTGCAAATTATTTTGTGTAACAGACATTTGTGTTTGTCCAAAAAAAGTTTAATTGGGTGATGATTAATCGTTACTAAATTAAATATCCAGTGACGTACTTGTTAGTAATTTTCCAAAAGGTGTCGGACAGTCCAAACTGTATGGAGAAATGGTGATTACTGATTAGTGACTAAAACTCTTTCTTTCTTTACAACTGTGACAAATGGAGCAAATACAAAATCAGATTTGCTATCGGTTTAAGGGTAAATGCACAAGCCACCGGTTTAGTGTTTTCTTCTCAGGCTTGACATGTCCCGTGAGTAGTGCGATGCTGAAAGCGCAGGATCACGGTATGCAACCACGAGATCAGTTTCGAATAGAATTCAGACATGTTGTTCTCTTCTCTCTCAGTCTACTAGACACTCTGCAAACAGGCTAGACATAATAAAGTTTATGAGCTGTAATGGTAACAGAAACCATAAGAGTTTTATGCTAAAAGGTTTCTTGTTCCGGGCTAAATCCTAAAGTACTACGTACGCACTATGGTCTGTTTCTATCGTATAAAAGACAGAAGTTTCTAGTGATCCAAACACGTCGAGCATATGGGCAAGCGTAGCTTTCTGTACAGTCTTTACTCAGAAAAAAATCACAAAACAATATAATATAAGATCACAAAAAAAAAAAGCCTCAAGCAAAAGATTAAAACACACGTTGAGCCACTGCACAAGCCACCGGTTCTTCCATCGGTTAAAGAGCTCAAACAGGGTATAGTAACTAACATTGTTTCAACAACATAAGCAAACTTCAAAAGACTAGTCTAAGAATGTTTTTTTTTTGTTTTCCTTCTCAGGATTGATATGAACGAAGAAGCGGAGGATCTTCAGGTGACATGTCGCGTGAGTACTGCGATGCCGAAAGCGCTGGATCACGGTATGCAACGACGAGTTTAGAATAAAATTCAGACATGTTGTTCTCTTCTCTCTCGTCTGCTTTGTCTTTGTTTACTAGACACTGCAAACAGGTAAAAGACAATATAAAGTTTATGAGAAGCAGCTCTAATGGCGACAGAACTTTATGCTAAGATTTATATGATGAGGCTGCAAAAGGTTCTTGTTCCGGGCTAAATCCTAAGCACTAACTATGCTCTGTTTGTAGCCGCCTATGAGATCATGATATTGATTCAAAGTAGTCAGCCTTATGTTCCCAAACAGTTATGTTAAAAAGTAGCAATGATCTCCAAAGCATTTTTACCTCGGTAGGATAAGATTTGAAATTGGGCAAGAATCGTCTCTGGCAGTAGATGCTGAAAAGGAGGGTGAGAATCGGTAGAGGAATCGTTAAAGAAGATGCCAGTGGAAGCTTTTTAAGGCCGAATAATCCGATTGCAATAATGTGCATTAGCACCAAAGAGAAGATAGTGGAGCTGTGTACTATTGGCCAAAACTTTCCACCAGTTTCATACTTGGCCTCATATACGTTTAGGAGCTGCAACACATACACACACACACACACAAAAAGTTAACTTCATTCTACTACCACCAAGTTGCGGTGTAAACAAACGAATCAACTGACAAGAAAATGTATTCTTGATGTAACGTTCGTGTCGTGTCCTTAAGCTAGAAACTAACTTTCGGTTTTAATAATGCTATTGGAATTTAGAAAAAGGGTTTACACATAAAAGTGAGATTCCATAACAGAAAAGATGTGCAGACGATTCATAGGTTGTAGGGTAGATTCCTAACTGGCTTAAAAGAGTTTTGAGGAGCACCAATACAGAATATACTCGAGCATTGTCCAAGATAATGCAAATGGAATCATTTTTTTAGCTTTTAAATCATTGGATACGATCTCCACATAAAGAAACTTAAGAGAAAGATTGATTCGATTACCTGGTTGCGGTAGATGACATATCCAAGACAAAAGTAGACCAACAAGAAAGGCAGTATCAGTGGAGAAAGGAAGAAGTAAGTTGTACCAAGAAGTCCAAAAAAGAGAATCCTTGGAATTTCTTGGCAGAAGGGAGTCGAAGGGACCTCAAATTCTTTGTCATCTTCCTTACAGAAGAGTTTCGTCGTAAAACTCCAGAGAAGAGGTACCAAACGGAAGATCTCTGATGATAAACCAGTCCATCCAGTGGTCACTACATAAGATATAAAGAACGATGCCTGCACAAATGAGATTAAACAATGATTCATTGTGGAAACCTCAAAACTTGATTTTGTGTGTTATTACCTGTGCTGGCACAGCTGCAGCAAGCACACGGGGAATATTCTTAGGTTCAAGGAACACATTAACACGATAAAGAGCAGATCCGGACAGTACATTTGCAAAGAAACTGTTCCATACGGTGAAGATTAGAAGTTTGATACATGCAGATTTCTCGATCTGGCTATGAGAAATGAATCCTTGCATTGAGGAAAGTAGAAGCATAACAGGTGGTACTATCATAAGGAAAAGCTGGAAAATTAGACTCGGAAGATATCCCGTAATCACTTGACTCACAATTTTCCTGCAAACAAGAAAAAATAAATAAAGATTAAGACCTTTTGTAGCTTGGTTCAACTGAAACAAAGAACAGGGTGTTGTTACTTACATATTTAGTATGCTTTTAAGAAAAGGGAACCATGTTTCTAACTGGTGAAGATTAGCAAGACCTTGAACCAATACAACAGGGACAATGTATAGGATTATCAGAGCTACGAAAGCCACGAATACCACCACGTTGGAGATCCATCTTCTCACGAACGATGCTGTGAAAAATGGCCAATGAACATCTTGAGGCTCCGGGGCTGTCTCAGTCAGCCATTGTGTTGGATCTATTCCTTGCTGAATGTTTGATGCTATTGCAGCACCATGTCTTGTCCTAAAGGAAACGAAAGCGGCTGGAATCTCCTAAAAGGGTAATAAGGAAGGAGAATGAATATGCTGAAGAATGCAATTAAATCACACAAAGACAAACTCTCACCTCTCCGGCTAATAAAGACTGTTTCAATCTCATGTCGTCTTCTAACTTCTCAAGCTTCTTTTCGTAATGATCAACCACATCAACTTGCTTCCCAAACATCCCTAAAAACCCATCCCGCTTAGACTTTTGACGAGATATGGTTCCGGATTTCACTCGAGTAAGTTTCTTGTATAACTTCTCAGCATCATTCTACAAAGTGTTAAACGAATAATATGAAATCAAGAAAAACCATCAGAATTTTAAGGCAATATATTGGTAGATAGAAGCTTTACCATGAGAACCTTTAACTTGTCTGTACGATGAACAACTACGTGAGAAAGATAGGTGGAAGAATGATACTCCCTGAAAAAGCTTTCCACAGTTTCACTTATACTGTTTCCGGACACAAGAGGGACGCCACTGACCAGAACTGTAAACTCTTGTGGCTGAGGCTTGGATGAATAAAGATGAGCAATCCGCTTTAATGAGATGTACTTGTGTTCCTGCAAAGTAAGTCGAAACATTGTTTTATGTTCACTGTAAGATACAAAGGAGTATAGAATGAATGGAGAAAACAACAGACTTCTTACACAGTAGAGCAGATAGCAAACAACCCCTGAGAAGATGTAAATTGCGCAAAAGTGAATCCACAACCTGAAGTAAAACCGGTTACAAGCATAAGCCAAGGATAATGAAATTATGTTCAGGCATATAGATTTGATCTCTTACTTGTTTGATCCATCATTAACATTAGAGATGCTGAAGGAATCAAGAGACTTCTTAGGAAGGTCGAAAAACTCTTCAAACTCGGTACCCATATAATTAACTGGAAGAAGGATGAAGATGCCAACCAGAGAAGCAAAGCTAAACACTCGTATACTGCCACCAGAAAGCTTTAAAAGCCTCACATCATTCATTCATCCAAAAAGAAAAAGAAAAGAAAACTTGTAAACAAATACTCTCACCTGAAGACAAAGACACGAGTGAAGACCAAAGCATCTAAGCCAAGATTGGAGAGGATTTCTTCGTTGGTGGGTTCCAATGCTCTTTTGACCCAACCAGCAGTAGGCAAAAGGCTCTCGAGGTTGAAGGCATTTGTCTGCTGAGATTTGCCTGCTTGAATAAGTCGTGGACCGTAGACGGTGACATTACCAGGCTGCTTTCTCAGTATTGAATAGAAAGTGAAAAACAGGAAACAGAGGCCAAGATTGATTCCCACTGAAGTTAAAAGAGCTGACAGAATCATAGCTCCGAAGTTGTATCTCCTCCCTGAACCAACAACAACAACAAGAAGGATAGTTCGGTTTCAACAAAGGAGTAGACCAAGAGAAGCCTGGCAAAAAATGGAAAACTGATTGTCGTCAGGAGTTAGCAATGTTACAATAGACCCAGCATTAAAAATTAATGAAATCAATCATCAGACCCCAAAACATCGATCATGATTGTTCCAACCTTCAGCAAAATTGACAGAAACCCAAAAGCAATCTTATGAAAATCTACAAGCTAACACAATGATAAACGTTATCGAGTGATACAATCATACAAAACCAAGAGACGATTCTTCTAAAAAAGGCTGAAGTTTTTCGATTCAGAAACCACAAGGGGGGGGGGGAGAAAAGATGGAACCTTTGGCATGAAATCAGTGAAGGCGGTGCTCTCATTCGTCTTTGAATTTCTGACCACTACCATATTATCCTTTGAAGCAACACGTAAACAAAATCAAATTCTGGATAGTGTGGCGTCTTGATTCAAAAAGGAATCTGATAATTGATTGATACTAATAAATGTTTTACTTGCTTTGTCCGGACACCACGTGGATTTTTGAGTAATGTCAACTAAGGGGGTGTTATTAATTATTGTAATTTAATGGACTTAGACTCAAGTATTAGAATTTAAGTATGAAAGTATTTTAGTGGAATTTGATGAATCCATGTATATTTTAGTAACTGCTGTTGAATTTTTGAGGCAGTTAGGATTTTGAATTTCTTTTCCATTAACGAAACAAAAGCTTTTTCAGATCGTCATTGATACATTAATGTTGTCTCTTACAGATCAAACTAATAACACAACTGAACTAAATTGAGATCTTTTTATTTTGGAATAATAACTTTTTTCTCCAGGGACATGGATCCCATCACAATCTTCTGCCTTTTTGACACGAAGAATCAAATTATTTTCTTTTGGGTGTGTTACTATTTTGTGTAGGCAGTCTCTGATTCCTGTCAAAATACTAATAAAAAATGTAGGATTTGTTTTATCTTGTTTTAGTTAAAAAGATAGATTGAATTCCATTAAAATTCATCGTAACTGATTTCTAACAAAATCCTAAAGACATTGAATAGCATGGATTTTTAATGGATTTAAATTCTTTTTTAACAAATACTCAATCCAATAACACTGGATTTAACTTTGAATTTAAAGTACACTCAATTCTCTTAAATTACCCTATTCAATAACACCCCTTAAGTGTATCTTACTAGTTACTTTAGGAGGTATCTTTACTAATGGACCTAGAAAATAGCCCATTAAGAAGTTTAACTATGACCCAGACCAGAATAGGGGAAAAGGGGATTTCTGTTGTTAATCTTTAGCTATATAATTAAGCACACACACTATTGTTGAATGAAAAAAAAAGGAAAAGATTGAATATGTCGCTAAGATGTAAATCAGACTAAGTAGACATACAAAAAAAAAAAACAAAGGCATTTTAGAATGCCTTTTATGTTAGTATCAGAAAGTGATAGCATTTGGAGATGGAGAAAGGAGAGAGGATTGGGTATGTGATGACCAAATACTCGAACCCAAAGCCTTTAAGTTTTCGAACATTGTGTTTAAGCCCACAAAGCTGGTCGATTTGGTCGCTCTCAAATGCAGGCCTACCATCTATATTATTAAAACAAAAGTACAAATGTGAGAATGCTAAAATTTAGTCATTTATTACAACAGTAATTAATGAAGCTATTGATGTTTTAATGAAGCTACGAATTAGGAATGTTGTCTTATCCAAATTTTAAATGTTTTATTACATCTTCCTTTTTTTACTTTTTCTAACTACTTCATTAATTGTATTTATTATAATAATTAACATCACTTATTTTACGTGTTAATCATAATAATTTAATATGTTTAAATAAAATTATTTCATTCGTGACAAATATTCCAACCGGTTAATAAATAGTTTTTATTTATTCTCATTCATCCAAGTATTCATCCGAATAGAAATCGGTTTTTTTGATATCATTTTTTATTGTTCTAAAACTAAACTACATGTAGATATTATAAATTTCCAGACGGGGTTTGAGTTGATCATTCCGGGTCCGGGTATGTTCATATTATAAATTTCTAGACGGGGTTTGAGTTGATTTAAATTAACACCCGCTCGATGAGCGGGTCCAGCTCTAGTTTTAATTAAACTAGACGGAGGCTCTTTTTTTCCACGAAGGATGTGATTAAATGGCATTTGTTATCCAACCAAAACATAAATAGTTCATGATTATTACGAAAGGGTTAATGTCGCCGAACAATAGTTCGAAGACATATTATTACAGTGACTGAAATAGAGAGTGATTAAAAAAGACAAAGAAAGATCACAGAAACAACAGCGTTTTCCTTTTTGAGGTGAAATATTGCAAATTTCAGATGGCTTCGAGAGCTTGAAGAATGTCAGCTTTGACATCTTCAAAGTCTTCAACTCCAAAGCTGAAACGTACCAAGTTGTCTCTGATTCCATACTTTAGCCTCTCCTCCTGTGTCAGATCCCTATTTCAAATAATCAATCAACCAAATTCAATTAGTATAACCACAACATCAAAAAAAAAAAAGATGATCCATCTTTTGTTTAAAAACGAAAGGAGGCATACCAGTAAGACATGATGGCCGGTTGGTCCACGATGCTTTCGCAGCCACCAAAAGATGGTGCTATGTAAGGAATCTTGAGAGAGTCCACAAACTTTATCGTTCTTTCAATGTCTCCATCAATCTACCAATACAAAAAGATATGAGGATCATTTTTACTCTTTTAGCTAGAAAAGATGAATATTGAGTATACAGTGAGTGAGTGGTTGATCGTTACCTCGAAACTGACCACACCTCCAAAACCAGTCATTTGTCGCTTGGCAATGTGATGCTCGGGATGACTTGCAAGACCTGGATAGTATACATGACTCACCTGCCAAAAATCAAAAACGCATTGATTATCACACTGCCGTGTCAGTAAATTTACTCAAAAAAGTAAGCACGCAGAAATAAACATTGCATACCTTAGGATGTGCCTCTAAAATCTCGGCCATCCTTGAGGCAGTAGAATTCTGTTGCTTTACACGAAGATGCATTGTCTTCATGCCTCGGATCATTAGGTACGCAGCGTTCTGTTTTAACATACGTCTCATGAGACTCATGAAATAAAGGGCAAATAGCAAGAGATATTCATGAGAGGGTCAGGTGTTTCACCGGATTAAGTGTGCCTCCCAACACATGATGCAGATTGCGAATTTCTGAAATCACCTTCAGTGAGCCACATATGCACCCACCAAGAACCTAAGTCAAGGAGAGAACCAGTCGTTTGTATACAGCCAACAAGAGCTTTTATTTATTTACGTTACATAATACTTGCAACATTTTGGTACTCACATCGTTGTGTCCTCCGATGTACTTTGTAAGAGAGTGCACGACAAGATCAGCACCAAAAGCAAGGGCTTTCTGATTCAGAGGTGTTGCAAAGGTGCCATCGATGCAAACAAGAGTCCCCCTTTTGTGGCATATTTCTGAAACTAGCTCAATGTCTACACATCTAAGGAATGGGTTTGTCGGCGACTCAGTGAAGAACAGAGAAACCTGTGGACCAGTTGCATTAAAACTGTCAGACATACACTCGAAGAAAGACTATGAGAGAACAACAATGTTACAGAACTGACTTGGTACTTATTCACAGCAGCTTCAAGCCCAGCGATATCAGCAGGATCAATCACAGTGACCTGGACATAAACATGATGTAAATCATTCAAGCTGAAATTCTATATTTTCAGGAACCAGAGAAACTAGAATCGACAAAATGAAGACTGTAATTAAAGACTTGGGTTTCGGTGTGTTCTTTACAGTGATCCCCAGCTTGGGAAGAAAATTCTCCATGAAGATCCTAGTTTCCTGTAACAATCAGTAGTAGTGACAATGTGTCCACCAGCAGGAACCAAAGCCAAAAGCATAACAGTGCTTGCACACATCCCAGAAGCCATAACCAAGGTTGATTCAGAACCTTCAAGTGCACTACACAAATAAGATATTAATCAAAAACATTAAGAACACAATCCCCAGGAGAAAAAAAAAGAGAAAAAGGCAAGTGTAGAATGTAAATAGACATAAAGACAACATATAGTAATAACCTTATCTTCTCCTCAAGTACGATAGTCGTAGGGTTTCCATAACGACCATACTCGAAACTGACACTCCGTTTCTCCTACAAATAATTGAACCAAAAATAAAGTCAATGATCTTGTCAAGAAAGATTCTTTCACTATAAAGCTATTATATTCAACCATAATAGATTATTAAAAGCGAGAGACTTTGATAAAAAAAGGACCTTGAAGTCAATAAGGTCAGCAGTTTTGTTGAAGAAGTAGGCAGATGTGTTGACAACAGGAGTGGTGATAGCATCCGTGACTATACCACGACCTAATCTTTCACCTATCATGAAAACCCAACAAAAAAACTCAGATTATCATCTCCAATGAAATGAGAGTAGGGAGATGGATCTATACGTACCAGCATGAACAGTGAGGCTCCCATCGGAGCTCAAAAATGAGGTTTTTGAATCCTTCAACTGTACATCCCTGGTCCCCTCGGCCACCATAACCTCCTCGTCTACGCCATTCAGCGCGACGGGAGGAACGGCAGCCGTAGGGGCATCGGTGGCGGCGGAAGCAGACGAGGCTGCCGCCGCCGCCGGTGGTAAACCGGAGGAAGGGTTGTTGGACCACTTAGCCGCCACGATCTGCGCGACGCCGATGTTGCTGCAGTTTCGGCGGGCTTTGATGCTCAGCTGACGGACGAAATTAGGAGGAAACCTCAGGATCAGCGAGGAGAAACGACCGTCGCCGGATAATGACGAGGATATACCGGAGGGGGAATTGAAACGGCGGCGAGATGAACCGGGGATGGAGGTTGGGGAGAAGGTGGTGGGGCTCTGGAACGACAAGACGGCCATTCTCTCTCTCTCTCTCTCTCTCTCTCTCTCTATCTCAAAGGGGTTTGGTTTTGGGTTTGGGTTAGGAGGTGCGTGAGGGGCTTGGTGAATGGGCGGGTTTTTAAAAAGGCAAACTGCTTGTCGTTTTGCGTTTCCGTGACTTAACCACTCCTTCCTTGAGTTTAGATTAACTTAACCATCTTCCTAAACTAACCCCCCACGGTTTTAGTTTTCTTTTTTTCTTTTACCATTTTTCTAATTTTCAACGTTACAATAATAGAACGCTTTTTTTTTAAGTTCCAATTGCCATTTATGTTGTCCAAAAAAAAGTGTTGCCATTTATTACTTTTGCACAGGATAATTACTGTCAAAATGTATATATTGGAATTTGAGAGTAAGTTGTTAATTATTAACTGGTTATAGTACCTGCATATTGAAAATTCGTTAAATATACACCGATTAAAGGATAATTATTACAGCTAATCTAACCAATAAAAAACCATACTATGAAATACAAATGGTCAAAACATCAAATTACATTTACTTTTTACATAAAAACTTGAAAGCATCAATTAAAATGAAACAAACAAGATCTTTTAAAATATCATTTAAAATGAGCTGAATATCATAGTATTTTATGCTAATGAATAATGATGGTGAATATTTTGAACATCCCGCTCTTTTTGAAAATTGTAGCATCTTTAAATTGATTCCTACGGTATATGTAATATTTATACCGATACATGATTTTATATTAAAATATTTAACTCATTTTAATGTTTGTTTAGTTTATCCCCCAAAATTTAGCAAAAAAAAAATATTGTTTAGAGTCTTTCCTGTTGATAAATACTAAGAATGGCCAATTAGCTGGCAACCCCCAAATTGGTATTTTTTAAAAGCGTGTAGTCTTCAATTTGATAATGTTATATGCTTCTATATTTGCTAGGGATTTGTTAAAAATGCAAATAATCCAAGTATAGACATTATAATGGCATTAATTAGAAGTAAAACACAGTGGTAACACACAAGAATCTATTATATTAAAACAGAATCATTACCAATTGATAAATATTTGATCAACTATTTATTATTTAAGTATTATTTTTATATATTAATAATACTAATTTTTTATATTATTGATAAATAACTAAATATAAATATGATTACAAAAAATATAAATATAAAAATAACTATTTATGTATTAGTCCTATATAATAATAATAATAAACATTTTATATTATTGATAAATGATTAAACACAAATATGATTATAAGAAAAACACAAATATAAAAACAAAAAGTTACAATAAAAAAAAAATATATATATATCCGCCTTATAAGGGCGGATCAAAATCTAGTATTACTTTGAAACCGAAGCTCAAAGAAATTTTTTTAATAGAATCATTGTTTTTTAATTGTAACTTGTTGAGCAACTGCACCAACAATATTAAGTATAAGCGAAGACAAGTCCATTAATTAGAATGTGTGAATAATGGTCTGACCAAAGTTTTATTAGAATACCATCACACTACAAAGCTTGTGGAGGTGCATAGTTTGAATAGCAGAAGAAAGAGATTAGTAGACATCAATCACTTTCGTAGCCCTGAGCCTCACAAAGATCACTGAACAAGATATTATCACTGATCTTATTACAAAATAATTTAGACAAAAGCTGTTCTTAAGTTTATTTACGGGAATGCCACTTCAAATTTGTGAACGTGCCTTTTGAGACATCAGGGTAGGTCGCGCTGCTTTAATAGTTTCTGATTATGGACATGATACAACGATACATAATTTAAAAAAAAAACTCTTTCAAAAAAGCAATACAAATTAAAACCTGAATATGTTCATGTCGACAATACCTCTTTATAATGCAAAAGAAAATGAAGAAGAAGACAATAGCTCTTTATCTGTATCACTTTCTTCTTTTCTATTTATTTTGTTCTCCAAATGCTATATTACTAGATTTAATGCATGTCTAATGTCATGTAGCACTAGAACTCATATGATAAACTTTGCTAAGAGTATAAAGATTTAAGACCTTCAACTTCCTTCGTGCATAAAAAAATCTATTGGATCATCAGCCAAATAATAGATGTTTGATTTGTGTCTACTCTAACAATTACTATCCAGATCCTACGCCAGGACTTAACACCTCTAGTTGATGAATGATGATAGCCAATGGACCACAACAAAAAGTTGTCTTCCAAATGATATATTATACTTTATTAGAAAAGCATATAAAATTATTCTTTAAGTTATCATCCATCCAATGAAGAAAGCACCTACACTAGAATTAACCAAAAACCACGTGGCCCACTTAACTCTTTAGTGCTTGATGTTGATGAATATGATAGTAGTATGTATGTGTATTAAATGGTCTCTGAGTCACATTTTGTATAAGCCACGCTTATGCTAAAGTTATGTATTGAGTGGGATAAGAAATCAAATAACAATTCTGATTGCCAATTTGGTAATCTTAGCTAGGTAAGCACCTGAAGGAAGACCATCTACTAAAAGAAGGCGTTTATGAATGCCTTGGTTTTTGAATAGCAAGGCACAGGAGGTTATATAAAAATCATCCACATATGGGGTTCTTTAAACAGCATCGGGTTCAAAATCAAAATGGTATTATGTTTTCAGACAAAAGTTTTTGTTCTTCTTCGTCAACGATAGCCAAAAAGAAAATAGAAAAAAAGAAAAGCGTCACCAAGGGAGAAATAGCTCAAGAAGAAGAAGAAAGAGCTACATTTGTGGAGAGCTCTTCTTCACCATCTTAGTTTGAAGGGAGAGAAAGATGATTGGTTTAGTGATGAGCCTTGGCTTCAGCCTTAATCTGTGAGTTCTTCTTTATCTACATATAATGGTAAAAGCATTTGTTAATAAATCACTCAGTAGACAAATCACATTATAGAAAGATAAACGCATTTGTCAATTCAGCTATAAACAAGATCAATCTTGTACGTTGATATATCAAATGGACAGAGATTTTTTAAAAAAAAAAATTGGGAATGCTTTTATAAAGAAGTAATCTGGGGGCTGACATGTATAATCAGAGGGCAATGCACTCATTTGCAAGTATCTATCTACTCATTAACATATGCTTCAAAAAGGCAAATAGTTGCATTGCAAAGTAAAACAATGTTTAAACAATATGAAAATCCGATAGAGTAGAATATGATCATTCAAATGGAATATGAGATGCAGCTTTGCAAAATAGATTACCTAAACAAAGTTCAGGTCTCTCTAATCAGAATGAAAAAATCGAAACTTTGAGAGCATAGAAGGGTCAAGCTAACTGATTCGATCATGTTCCCATCAACTCAAAAGACCCAATTTTCCATTGTACTATGATCGAAGAACAGCAGATTCTCTCATTTCACGGAAAATGATTCGAGAAGTACCTTCAAAGCCTTGAGCTTGACGTTGCCGTAGATGAGACCCAGCCCGAAAGCCGAAGCACGAGCCACCTGATCCATACCAAAAAAAAGACGATGACAGACTCAAAAACCCCCAAACTCTACAACTCAAAAGAGGAGTCAAAGATACAGATCAGAGAGAAAGAGATTGATTGTTACCAGGGCAAGAGTGCTGCTACCGGAGTAAAGTCCTGGAGGCGGCGTCATCGATCAGATTATTAAGCAGTTCGTCCGCGGCGAAAAACCCTAACCTCAGTTTCGATCCGAAAATCTCAGATTCGCCTGGAGTGGTAGGTAATTACAGAACAGTGTTTCCCTTTGCCTCCGTCCTCTCTGAAAGGTCACAACTGGGCTTTTCTATGGGCCTTAATCAATGGAAATACCTTAAGCCCATACAAGAGCCCCTTTTTATTTCACATCTTAAACTTTTTATTTCAAAATTTGACTGAAGGTTTGTTAATGTTTTTGCACCATGATATTCATATTTTGATTTCTGAAAAAAAAAATAATTATTAAATAATTACGTATATTATGAAAAAAGCTTAAAAATAATCTTTAACATAACCTAGTAATCCATGAATTTTCATAAAACAGCAAAAAAATACAAATTAGACGTGGATCTTCATAAGATATATAGTACTATTGGTTGTCGAATCATCATGTAATTTTCTCATAATTAATATCATAATGAATCAACATTAAATATAAAAAGATTGTTGTCTCCTAATCTTTTAACTTAGTTAAAACAAATCTACAAAATTAAGATCGAAAACAATGCTTTTGTGTACTCATAAGAGATAAGTGTAAACATTTTCATATTACTATGTAATTTATATTTCAATTTATTACAAAGAGAGTGACATGAAACTACCATACATTTAATTTTGTTTCCTTTACTCGACATGTCAACATGTTGTTTTTAATACACCCCCTTCATTCACATCTCTTTACAAGAAATATAAAATAAAATAACTAAAATGTGTAGTGCTTGTGATGAGCATAATAGTTGTAGTCCATTAAGAATAAATTAATTGATCTTGTGTTTAAAAAATCAAAATGTATTTTAAATATCTATTGTTTACTACTTCTAAATTTCTAAAATACCCAACATAAAAGCATTTTACATATAAATTGTAAATGGATTTACTATCATTCAATTATGCAAAAACCAAAGGAATATCATATATATTGTCAAAATATCATTTTTCATGAAGTTTCCATCACAATAACAGGATATAATTATTATATAAATAAGTAAAGAAAAAATAAGAAGTATTGATTGAAAGCTATCAACATAAATTTTAAATTTTTTGGCGGAAGCAATGTGGACCCTTAGATCAGTACATGGTCGATGAATCGGAGGGTGAGGAATCAACCAAGTTGAGAATGCTATTCCAGTAGTTCTTGTTATCCTCATAGTAGCTATACTCACTCTCGTTGACCTCAGCGGTGGACTTACCGATGGAGAGACTACGATCATCTGAATCTCCGAGCAGGAGGAGGCTAGTGAATCCTTCTTGGATTACTTCTGTCGGACAGTTCATTTGCCTCAACCACTCGTGTTCGGAACCTTTGATCATGAGTGGGAGATTCTCGGAGAATGTCACCGTCGACGTCGGAGACTCAAGCTGTTGATCTCCGTTTCCTGTTTATATATATACATCATCAATAAATATTTATTTTTTAAGATTACAATATCTCTTCTTACCTTGGTT
The DNA here is from genome assembly GCA_905132765.1 of Moricandia arvensis. Classification (NCBI taxonomy): domain Eukaryota; kingdom Viridiplantae; phylum Streptophyta; class Magnoliopsida; order Brassicales; family Brassicaceae; genus Moricandia; species Moricandia arvensis. The sequence continues at coordinate 308,580 of CAJHQP010000061.1, forward strand.
TGGTTTTGTCCAATTTGTTGGTGCCTTGTGATTCAAGCAATGATTAGGTGCTGGTTTGTTGTTTTGGTCATGCTGTAAATGGAGAAGCTTTGATTCTCTAGCTAGCCTTGCTTCTGCTTCGAGCCGAGCACTTTCCCATTGAGCCATGTGGCTAAGCGTGGCTAAGTTCTTGGATTGACATGTGGAAGACAAGAGAGTCTCGTTTTTGTGCTTGTGAGTCACTGGATCTATACCCATTTTAACTAGACGTTTCTTCAAGTGTGTGTTCCAGTAGTTCTTGATCTCGTTGTCTGTCCTTTTTGCTAAATGAGTTGCAATCGCTGACCATCTATGACAATCATGACACAACACACAACAGAGATGGCTTTGGTTTAAATACAATTTTAATGATCCTCTCAGAGATTATGATCAGAAATGACAAAAACATCAACTCTTTGGCGATTGAGTCTCACCTGTTTCCGAGGAGAGCGTGGAGTTGAATGATGGTTTGCTCTTCTTGGACAGTGAACTGGCCTCTCTTGATGTCAGGTCTTAGGTAATTAGTCCATCTGAGTCTGCAACTCTTTCCACACCTTTGGAGACCTATATGGAGTTCAAACAAGGTTTAAATAGAGATAGATAGATGATTAAGAAGAAATAAATGTGTGTGGTTTGCAGAAGAGGCAAGAGCAGGAGATGTTGAAGTTACCGGCTTTCTCAGGCAAAGAGCGCCAGCTTCCATGGCCATGTTCTTCAATGTAAGCCAAGAGTTTCTGATCCTCTTCTGGTGTCCATGGCCCTTTCTTTAAACCATCCTTATCACAGCACGGCGACCTTCCCATTATTTGCCCACAAACTAGGCTGCTAACCTACTGATTAAAAATATCTTCAATATGATCCACTCTGTGTAATGTAATAATACTAGTCATTACATGAACATGATAATCCACAACATCTGCTCTCTTGGCTTGAGTCTGATTTATAGAGGGAGAGACACAACAGAAGATGTCTCTGTTTAGGTTCTGTAAGCGCCCCTTTTCCTGGTCCTTGACATGGATTGGCATTCAATTTAGATGGGACCTAGTTCAATTATTACCCTTGTGGTTCAAACACTTTGATTCCCTTTTAAAGACTCAACAGAGTACCAAATGATTCTTACACCAAGGTAAAACAGTTAAATTCCAGAAACAGGAGTAAGTTTACAGGTCAGCATCTATCCTTAGCCCTCACTTTGATGACCCTTTAACGTAACATCTTAAACCATCCTTGTTATTTTGGCCAGCTTTCACTTGCGTCAAGGTTTACTGTGGATAGTCTCTGATCACTACATGTTTACTTACTTAATCTCGAAACTTTTGTCTTACACTAGGGTATGCTCTAGGTTTCTTATTACAGGTATCCTAATGAGCTATGGTTTCTTGAAAGCTACAAAGATACTATCGTGTTCTCTCTCTCTTAGCTAGCCATAACTAGTTACCGTAATAAGTTACATTTCTTTATCAACAACGTCTTTATTGATTTGTTTTGTTCCTTTCACATTTTAGTTAGCTTTTACTAGAAACTCCACAGTAGTAAATGCTGTAAAATGGCGGTGAAGAAGAGGAAGCTGGCACTATAATTGGAAAAGCAAATCAGACAGAGAGGATTGAGGATGCTAGTAGATAGATTTGAAAATTTTACAGTGTCACAGGCCACTTTAACTATTGAAGATATTGCTAAACTTATAAATGAATAGAGGGAGCACTTTAGTAGAGGGGAGCAAGAAGAAAGGAGATGAAAAATCTTTCCTTGTGTGATTCATTCACCATTTAATGAAAGTCCCACTAGCTGATACACTGTTCTTGGTGTCAAGTCATCAGAAGATCTTTTCTTTTCACAAAGATAGACAGTGAATGGTCAAAAGCATCCAGAAACTTAACCACAAAATGGCTACTGGTGATGTAAAACCAGTCTTTACTATGCAGTTTACCATACATTGATCATACATGATTCTACAACTACATTTCTCATCAATCTAGCAGGAAACTGACTAACTTATCTCATAATCTAGCTGGAAACTGATTAGCCTAGATTTAACTGAGAATTGATACATTATTTCTCAACTGTTTATCATGCAATCATTTACTATAATGTTTTGGTTTTATCACACATGGTTTGGATAGTTTACAGGTGATCAAACTTGGTTGACATAGGTAACTTTTGCTGCCAAGAAAGGTAGACGAGTTAGTGAGGTGACGGTGACATTAAAGAGATTTTACTAGACCAAACAAAGAAAGAGTATCATAGTGTGCTCCATGGCTGCAAAGAAGGGATTTATTGAAGTGGGCTCCAAGCTTGTAGGGAGAGAAGAAAGTATCTTCATCGACTTAAAACCATAAGACAAAACTCATAGTCCCAAGAATTCTACCAATAAAAACAAAAAAAGAAAACCAATAGTTTATTTTCTTAGTAAAAATTCACATTGGATGCAAAAGATGTAAAGGACAATGGGGACAACAACTCTTTTAAATGTCTTGCTGATACATATTGACAGCTTCTACTCATTATGGTCCAAACAGTTCACACTAAGCTCCATAGATGATGATAATGATGCCACTTGCCAAACTCACATCTATCCACGTAGCTAAGCCTCCAATGCAAAAATTGAGAGAAGTAAGAACCACCAATGAGCCAAGAAGAGGGGCCAAAGCTCTTTAAGTCAATTGATTAACCATCATCACTTTCTGGACCATAAACAATTGAATACCATCATAGTTTCTTAAATGCCCACATCAATGCTCCAAGTCTTTTGCATTACTGTGCTTGTTCTGTCGGAAAGAACAACAAGTCACACCATCAAGAACCACATGAATGCTCTAATTTTTTAATCACAGTAGGCCAAGCAAAGCACATGAGATTAATAGATATTAACTTAGGGCAAGAAACTAGCCACGCAAATAAGAAAGAGATTACAACAATACAGTGTTAGAAGACTAGTTAATAATACAACTAATGGATGAGAGTACCTTCACAAACAGTGAAGACTATTGAGACCCTCCCGACCAAGGCTAACGATATGAGCTCTAACTGACAGTTCGTTCATGTAGGGCCAAGAAACAGCTCGAAGCTGTAAGCTTTGATGTCCCCATCTTGTCTGTGAGTCTGTGACCATGCACATTTTGCTTTTCCAGGTTTAATTTCGAGTTGACTTGATCAAAACCTCTCACTTAGGCACACTGGGCATACACTGACACTGAGAAGATCACAACATGAGAAAAGAAACCAACATCAACGGCAAAACTCTTCATGGAATAAAGATTATGTAAAACATTTACCCCCACGTCAAACATTTTTGTTTCAGGTCTTTTCTGCTTTTGATCTAAACATCAAGTTTCAGTCAGCAGATAGGAGTCTTAAGTCCTTACTAATGTGCCTCTAAGTTATACTGTTATGTTGGAAACGTTGGTAAAAATAGTTGATTCATGTGTTTGAATCTGTTACGTACTACTCAGGGATTACACAAATCCATACCTTCCAGTGAATCATACCGCAATGGACGGGTCTATGCAGGTAAAATATTCCTTCCAAGGCCCTTGCCACCTTTTTATCTTCTAATCTTTCTCCACCACCTTTGACCTTTCTTACCTTGACTGTGTTATGTTATATTACTGATCGTCTTGACATCACTGGATTCTGCCTGCGTTGAACTGTTGGAAGAAGGTAGAAACTCAGAGCAATGTTCTGCTTGCTTTGATTGAGAATATGCAGTAACCGTGGATGTTCTTCACACGGTGAGGAACAACAGTAGCATGCACGTATCTGTTTCTCTACATACTTAAATCTGTCAAAATTATTACTCTACTTTGCTTTCTTAGGTGTTTTTGGCGCATGGGACTGTACAGAAGATTGCTATGTTTGAGTAGAATGGTTCAACACAAAGCCTTAATTCAATACATAAGATCAGTTCATTTCTTGAGTTGTGGGAAAGAGATTAATAACCGATGCCTGCAAGAACCGTATGCTTTTCTTTCTCTTCAACTTAAAACCACATTTTTAATACACAATGAACCTGTTTGATTCTCGACTGAGAATAATAAAATATCCAATTTGAATGTCGTATCAAAACTGAAATTGTTAACATTTCAAAAATATGAGTGCGCTGAATTCATAATCATAAAGAGAAATAAAAACAAAAGACAATTATGACTGATTTGATAAAGCTTTGGCTTTCTTCTTCACTCGCTGAGCTAACTCGGAAGTCCCTTCTTTCTTCTTCTCCGAACCCTTCTGCTGCATCTTGAGCTTCAACGACTTGACAGTAGCAGACTCTGCAAAACTCCTTTTCTTCGAAGATCCCACCGTGCCCTCTGTAGTCGACGCCTTCTTTGTCTCCACATCTTTCACTTGCTCTTGCCTTCTTGGATCTTCCTTTTGCTTTTGAGTTAATTGCTTAACATAAGTCGCACTCCTGCCAAGAATCAAACAAACCCCACAACTTCATGAAAAAAAAAAAGACTTCACAATTCGCAATACATCAATACCTCAATCTTTGCATCAATGTACCTTTTAAACTGTGGATTCGTAGGGTCTAGAGCATAGTTAGGATCCGTTAATGCAGCTGAGAATCTTGAATCGTCTGGATCAGCTGAAGGTATCTTCTCTTCTGCCATCTCTTTACTCCTCTTTTTACCTTTCCCTTTAATATTATATCCTTTTAGACCTTTACCATCTCCTCCATTCTCATCAGCTACTATCAACTCCAGCTCTGCTCTGCTTCTTTCCTCCGCTGCTAATTTCTCCTCTAAATCCTTCTTAGTCTTATTCATCATCTTCTTCTTCTTCTTCTTCTTATGATCATCAACGTTATAGTCGTCATCATCATCTGAAGAATCTTCGTCCTTCTTTTGCATCCTCCTAGCTCTCTTCTTCTCCTGCATCTTCCTTAGCTGTGCATCCCAGACCGTTTCAGGCTTCTCCTCTTTCTCTTTCTTTTCACGAATATTCTTACTCACCTCATCTAACCCGGTTTTGAATTCTACTTCCATATCCTGGTCATTCTCCTCATCCTCGTCTTTATCAGAATCAACATCTCCGGATTCCATTAAAGCTCGGTACTTATCTTTTCTTTTTTCCTCATCACAATCATCAGATTCAGATTCACTCTCATCAGAAGCTAAAAACTCCTTCAGCTCAAGTTCTGCCAACTATGATTTGTGAAATTCATCAGAACACAAAATAGATGCTTCTAAGCTTGATTTTGAAGAAAAATAAGAAATAAGCATACAGACCTGATCAGGGTTAAATTTCTGGTTTAAGGTCTTCACACGGTGCGGCTCATCTTCATCCCAAGAAACATTAACCCTACTCATCTGCAGTGCTTGGCTTTGAAAATCTAAACCTTGATAAGTAGCAGGTGCCTGTCATTTAAAAAAAAACTTTCAGATAACCATGAAAGCAACAGGATCATCAGACTTAATAGAAAATAGAGCAGCAATGCACCTCAGTGGCAATATCACGAGGTGGATGTTTGAATTCCATGGAATCGGGAATAAATCTTAAGTCGAGCTTGTTAGAGGACCTCTCAAACTCGATTCCATCACATGATTTGTACAAGTAATCAGCAGTGGCACTCGAATCACATTCGGCAACAGCAAAATAGTACCTGAAACAGAGAGATAGCAACTGTGAATATTAATAATATATCTCCTCCTTGAACACATAGGTGGGTTATCAACTTACCTCAATCTGCTTTTTTCGTAATCACGTAGTCTCTCATTGATGACGTCCTCATCTTCTTCTTCTTCTTCATCATCATCATCATCACTGTTAACTTCATTCTTCTTGTCTCCACCGATTGCAGGGCCATGGATTTCCTCGTCTTTCATTCGCTCAAGTCCAAACTCTGATGGATAGACGGCAACTGACAAAAGACGACCATCTTTGGGCAGAAACGAATTGAAAACAACGTACAAGTCTTTGGCCTAAGTAGCAAATAAGATAGCAGCCATAAGAACACAAGGGCAAGCTCTGCCTATTGAGCAGAAAAAGGTAAAACCTTTGAGAGCCTAGAATAGATAGAGAGGAACATACAGAGACATATCTCCAGTCCATGTTGACAATAGCGAGTCTGTGAGTCTCTTTCTCGATACTGGCTACCTCCTCTTCCTACCAACCAGAAAACCAAAACTTGAATAATAGTTTACTATGTAGGCAAATGCATATATGAAAGCTATCTACTTACCGCAACTTCGGGTCCATCGTCCTCATACATAGCTTCATCGTCCTCGTCAGTATCCTCCTCTACTATCTCTTCGGATAGTTCCTCGCTGTCTTCTTCCTCGGATTCTTCATCAGAAGAAGCCAATTTCAAAGGAATCTTACTCTCTTCTTCTTCAGATACTTGCTCGCTAGATTGTTGGGATTTCCTCCGCCTGGCCTCAGCTTCCAAAGCCATCAATTCTTCTTCACCCTCACTCTCATCGTCATCCTTAGATTCACACTCTTCGCTATCCTCCTCCTTCCTCTTTTGCTTCTTCTTATTCTTCTTCTTATCATCTTCTTCGATGCGATAATACTCTTTAAGAGAATCCTTGGCACTCCCTCGTGTTCTACGCTTGCCACGCTTATCTACCGGAGCAGAAGCCTTGTCGGTGAGGACACCTTTGAAACGAGAGTCAATGGTGACTTTGGATTCACGCCTGGGAAGCCTACGGAATCTGGGGTCAGTGTGCGCCTTGGAAAACCTCGAATCCGTAATCATCTCTTTTCCTTCCTCTCCACCGTTTTTTCGCTTGGAACCCATTGTTGTTGGAGAATTGAATCAACCAGAGCTCTTTCTAGGGTTTATTTAGAGGCTGCTGCTGAGGACACTTTTTAGGGTTTTTATTTATACAAACTCTCAACGCCCGTGTCCAAACAAAAAAAAAATAAAATAAAAATACAAACTCTCAACCCCCATATAAAATAAAAATATGACGTCGTTTAGAAAAGAGTTATCTAAAACGCGTGTCACTTGCTCTCTCTCTCTCTCTCTCACATATGAATATACAATTCCATTCCCATTCAGATTCATCAAGCTGAAATCATGACGACGACAACGACGATGATTGAGATTCCTGCTTGAGAGGACACAACCACCTTCCTTCTCTTCTCTTCTCTGCTTTCGATTCGATTCGATTCAGCTTCTCTTTCTTTTTGGATCGGTTTCTTTGCTTTACCATTTCCAATTCAATCAGGTATGTATATCCATTCTCTCCATCAGATTCAAACAGAGCTCTCTCTCTCTCTCTCTATATATATATATATATATCCAATCTCCTCAAATTCGATTACTTTCGTTTCAGGACTTTGATTTGGGATCGATCGATAATCGATTCAAATTTAAACTCAGTGGATCCAATCCATTCCTCCTAAGTTCGAAAAGATCAAAGCTTTTTAGATTCGGCTCTGTTCTGTGTTCCTTCGATGGTATATTTGGATAGCTCAATCTCGGTCTGCAATCCCGTCGACCAAGCTATGCCCACCTCTTCTCACTCTTCTAGAGCCACCCGGAAACCTTACGCAACATCACCTACCTGTTCCAACTTCCCCGTCTGCGAAGGCTCCCACTCTGCTGCCATCGATGTCCTCATCCTAATCGCTGTCATAACGGCCTGCGGCTTCTTGTTCTTCCCTTACCTCAAGCTCATCACCCTCACCTCCATCCACATCTTTTCAGATATCTCTGTTTTGGTCAAACATGAGATTCTTCAGAACCCTATAGTCTACGGTTCGTTAGCTCTGAGTGTCTTCTGCGCTGCCATCTCCACTTGGCTTGTCATTCTCCTGTGTACTATGCACAGATGCGGTAAACCCAATTGCAAAGGCCTTAGGAAAGCTGTTGAGTTTGATATTCAGATTGAGACTGAGGAGTCCATCAAGAGCTCCAACAGTCATGGGAAGAAGAGGATGTTTGAGTTGCCTCGTGTCCACCACCGCGAACTGGAAGCCGAGCTGAAGAAGATGGCACCTCCTAATGGGCGCGCCGTGCTGGTTTTCAGAGCCAGGTGTGGTTGTTCTGTTAGGAGATTAGTGGTTTCAGGGCCAAAGAAACAGCAGCGTAAGATCAAGAAGTGAAAGTGAAAGAGGGGATCGTTTATACTTTTTCTTTTGTTTCTCACAAAAAACTTCCTTTACAACAACTTATATATATATATATATGTTAATCTATGTGTTTAAAAATAAGGTACAATGGGAATAAGCATTGTAAGGATAATGTGGGAAACTTGTTATAGTGAAAGAACATTTTGGTTATCATCTCTGCTTTGTGCTAAGTTTCGCGTTTGGGATCGAGCTCTATAAGTGAATTTAGTCACTGGTGTTTGTTTTTGGTATGACTTGGCTGTATTTTCAATCATGAAGGTTGGAACGTTTGTCTAGGTTAGCAAAAGAGCTATTGAAGAGCATCATGTGTGTGTTTGTTCCCCTGTTACTGTTCTATGTTATTTTTATGTTGTGTTGTTATGGAGCTTGAGAAGTGATGAGCTTCGAACTTGGAGATCTCGTTAACTGTTGAATTCTTGGATATCACCGTTTTGGGTTTTCTTGATTTCTTTGAGGAATCTGCAGAGTTGTAACTTGGCAACTTTATGGTCAATGTAGATTTGAAAAGGAATAGACTTTGTGGATCTGACAGTAAACCCAAAACCAATGTCTTTGGTCTCATTTTCTCACCTCAATTGGTGTCAATACAAGCTCAACAACATTGATTTTAATGGTAGCAAAATCTCTAGAACTTCCTCACCTGCTTTGTTCACATCTTTTTGAATTTATAAAGTACTTGTTTTATATTTGTAACTATTGTTCTGCTTCGCCTAGTCTATCACTTTAGAAGCACCTTGGAGAGAACGCAAGAGACTACAATAACTTGATCTTTTACCACAAGAAGCTTACAAAGCATGACAAGTTCCAATATTCACTAAATCTACAAAACTATGCTTCTTAACAGTTCCAAAGACAGATTACTTTATAGACAGACAAAGAAAAGGAACTTTTATTAACTCACCATTGATACTTAGCAGCAACAAGAACTTCTTCATACTTCTCTGCAGCATTATCCCAACTCAAATCTTGTGTCATCCCTCTTCTCTGAAGCCCTTCCCAACTCTCCTTATACTCTCTATATGTCAACAAACAGTTTCCTAAAGCATGAATCAGCTTACCTGCTTCCGCGCTATCAAATGTCCATCCAAGACCAGTTTCGCTATACGGATCAAACTGTTGAACCGTATCCCTCAACCCTCCTACGGCATGGACCACCGGAATTGTTCCATAGTTCATTGCATAAAGCTGGTTTAGACCGCACGGTTCGAATCTCGAAGGCATCAGCAAAATGTCTGCACCAGCTGTTATCCTGTGAGCTGTTTTAACCGAGAAACCAACCCATCCCCGTGCTTTATCCCTGTATTGGTGCTCCATTTGTCTGAGGACTTCTTCAAGATCCGGTCTCCCAGTGCCTAACATAACCAGCTGAACATCCTGACCCATCATCCATGGAACAGCCTCAGCTATCAAATCAACACCTTTCTGGTGATCCAATCTTCCAATAAAACCGATCAGTGGAACTTCAGGTCGAACAGGTAAACCGAGCTCTTTCTGTAATGCAGCTTTACATTGGGGTTTACCAATGGGAAGAGTGTCCAAGGAATAGTTTGTATAGTCATCAGACTGCAAGTGAATATCAAATTTCGGGTTCCATTCTTTGGTGTCAATACCGTTTACAATTCCTCTGAATTTCCAGTCGTTTTCACTTATAATGTTATGCAGACCCCAACCTCCTTCTAAGGTCTTAACCTCCCAGGAATATCCATGGCTAACAGTGAGAACTCTATCCGCAGCTTTAAGACCAGCTGCGAAAATGTTGAAGTGCTCACCTCCCACAGGGTCATACAACTTGAAGTTATCCAAGTAATGGCCCGGTAAATCCACGTATGAGAAATCATCTACCGGTCCTCGACCCTAATTTACAACCAGAGTAGGTTATACTTACGCATAGATCAACAGATATAAGAATAAAGTAAATACTGACATACTAACCTGGTGAGCAATGTTATGGATTACAAGAACTGATCGTGTGTATTTCATTAAACCGTGATCTCGGTAATAGGCTTTCAGGTAAACAGGTAGCAAAGCAGTGTGCCAATCATTTGCTATAAAAGCCAAATTTCCATCTCCATAACAAACACCTCCACAAGGAACATACCAAGGAACCTGCCAACATACCCCAAAATCCGAACTTGGTTGGTCTAAGAAGAAAACAGAATATCGATTTAATGGAGTAAAGGTTTACCTCAACAGCGGCCTTGCAAAACAAAACCATCCGCTTTAAGATATCCTGGATTCACAAAACCCAAACTTAGTTCATGTACATATAGGCTGAAATTAACTTTTTTCAGTAAAGAACATAGAGAATAATATAATCTTACAAGTCGATTTCCACCGTAAATATTACTACTCAGATGCCGAAACACAGGGCTATCGATGAAAACAAAATCCACACCATCAATATATGCATGGAAGTACATTACTTCCATATCCTGCAGTTAAGGAATGTGTTTGTCAAGGAATTATCAATGAATAGGAAAGAAAATTATTATGCTGATACATTAACAGCTCTTATACCTGCCCGGCCACCTTATATCTCTTCCGTACCCCTACATCCTTTGCTTCCTCATACTCTGCATACCGAGGAACCACCACCTAACAAGAAAAAAAGTCAATAACCAACCAGAGAGCTTATATGACACGAAATAGCACTCTTTGATAAATATTACCATAACCCTATGTCCACGCCGAGCCAAAGCCTTTGGCAAAGCGCCAGCTACATCTCCAAGGCCACCTATATAATTTCACATAGTCTTCAGCATGTGTACTCCAAGCGAAGCTTACTTATGTACGAGCAATACAAAACCGTACAATTGATCAAAGACAGTAATAATTACCTGTTTTGGAAAATGGAGCACACTCTGCTGCTACCAGTATCACATTCATGACATTTACTCCAGCCAGTGGAGGCGGCTTCTCTCCGTCCTTCGAAGGTTCATTAGTATCAGTACTGGCTTCTTCATGTGTTTTTTCTTCTTTTGTTTCCATGTACTCCTCTGTCTTTATACTTGGTGTTTCAGGTGTTTTAGTCAGGTAAGACGGTAGTGGGTCTGACCAAAATGCACCAGCGGGAGATTTACTCGGATTGTCAGGCGAAGTTTCAGGATCATAAGTTTTCTTCGAAGAGGTTACAGTAGAAGATGGTTTATAAGGAGGATCTACACTGGAGGCTACTACGCTAGACCAAGGTTTCCCATTATTGGCTACACCGGATGGTTTCTCTTTCTCAGGAGAGGTTACCGGGAAAGAAGATTTTTCAGAAACTGAGCTTTGTTTGCTGCTCTTCAGGGGCGTGGTACTGAGAGGTAAAGTCTTAGCTTCTGGTTCTTTGTTTAGAGATGACTTGCCATAGCTGATTGAGCTAACACTACCGTTCCCGTCTCCATCCATCTTATCTTTCTTAGTTGCATCAGTAGTATTTGCATCTTCTTTAGCCGAAGGTTTTCCATCATCCAAATTAGGAGTGCTCTCTTTTATAGATGAGACCAACTTCCTCCTTTCAGCAATCTGAAGAGTAAAGTGAAAGAATCTTGAACACAGATGTCAAAGAACAATTCAATACTTCCAAAATCCCAAACTACTCAAGAGCAGCCTCCAAAGCAGAGTTAAGCATCATGTTCAAAAAAGATCCTTGCAAAATCACCATATTTTTCATAACATTCTCACTAATGATCATAGTGTAAAAAGATGGAATTTTTCTATCATTATAAAGCAATTGATTGGCCTACTTCTCACAATGAATAATTGCCAAAAATATGAAAAAGAAATAGACTTTGACAATGAAGTTCCATCAAGCTGAGTGCTAATTCCAAGGATGGATCTACCTACCTGCTGAAGAAGGTTCCTCTGCATATCAAGAACCTTCTTGCTCTTGTCGATGGTAGCTTGAAGCGCATCTTCCTGCTCATCATCTCCACCCGCAGCTTGAGAAGAATCTGGACCCGTAGCTTCCACGCACCTCGCAAACTTCCAACGATGTCCGAGGACGAAGCTCCGGCGGCGAAATGACAGCGACCCAGAAGCGAAATCAGGAGAAGGAAGACGGACAACACTTGAATTCCTCAGCGTAGAGGTAGTGACGCGAGGCTGGCTCTTGATTTGACACAGAAGAGGGAAACAGCTCTCAGCAATTGATGCCATTCACTCGTTCGACGAATTGCCTCAATGAACTCGGAACACACAAAATCAAAAGTTTATTTGTATGATGATGAGAAGATCACACACAAACTCTGCTGACAGGTTTCAACCAAATGAGCCTAAGATTTTGACAGAGAGTAGAGAGAAAGTCGAGAGAACTTTTATGAGTGATTACGAGACGGAATCAAACAAATACAGAGTCGTGTGAGTGAAAATCTTTGCCCAAATGGGGACACTATGCGATATAACCATAAACTCAAATAATACCATCGCGTGATTCACGAGCCCAAATTGTATATTTTATTTATTAGTTTTTTCAAAAATATTAGATTAGGCAGATGATCTACGCCACATACTTTTTATTCCTCGATTTCTCTGTGCCAGAAACAATCTGAGCCGTCCAAATTTACAGATACCAAGAGTCAATCGACCCTCATTTTTTTTATTTTTGAAATAAATAAATACCATAAAAACATCCAACAAATAAAATGAATTTTTTTGTTGTTCCAGTATATCAGGCATGCTTGTAATGGGAGTTAGATACATGTGTCCCTTGACCATACAAATAGATAATATGAATATGAGGTTTCAAATGAACACTTTTGTAACTGGTTGATATGTGTGGACAAATGCGAATGCATGGGATGACCTGATATATATGATGCAATTTTTCCAGAACAACCTGTAATAATATTGACTCATTTCTTACATATACTTTCAAGGAAAAATACATTGGTTTATATAGTTGTTTGACAGATTAAATAATAGAAAATACAATTTTATTCCCAAGAAACACAAATCACACTCACTTTTTATTAACGTTTTAAGGAAAGAAACAATAGAGAAGCAAACCATATAAGAATTAAACTCGCCGAGAGATATTTTCTTCTTGAAATTTCTTACTTAGGAACACGACACATCTTACGGATTTCCCCAGCACTACCCGTAAGAACTCCGATCCGACCCATTTTCACCATTGAGACACCAAAGTCATGGAAGAAAGTTGACCCACGTGCCTGCTGGAAGACATAAGCCCTAGTCTTTGGGTTGTCCAAAAGAGCAGCATCCGACTGGAAAAGCCCTCTTCTCTTTGCCACTAGGGTGAAGTAGCTCACGTCGAATGTCTTGAAACTTCCTGGATCCATCTCTAGAGCCGTCGTGGTATCGGTTGGCTTGCACTTCTTCCTGAGGTTGTCGGCGTACTCTGAGTCCAAACTTGGGTCGCTGTCTCCTCTTCCCGTGAAGTTGTAAAGACGGTTTGACATCAGAGGACAATGTCCCATTCCAATTGTGTGTCCACCTTTACAAAGAAAATAAATAGTTTATTCTCAGTTCACTAATTATTCATCATTGACTTGTACGTACCTGAAAGAACGACTAGATCTTTCTCGTTGAGTCCCTTTGTGCGAAAGTCCGTGATAAGCTTGGAGATGTTATCAAAAGGTGATGGCAAGTTGACCTCACTGATATTAGAAACCCTACCGTCTCTTCTTCCCGTTTCAACTTCCCACGTTGGTCCTTCAAGCTAAAGTCAACGCATACATATATATTTATATATAGTGAACTCATCTTGTAACTCTTTTGTGTAAAATTTTAGGGTTAATGTGAATTGTAAACATTACTTACTGCGACCATTGCGTCCCTAGCGACAAGGGCTAAGATATCAGAGCAAGAGACTATGCCAGGGCACACTTTTTCTAGAGCCGCTTTGGAGTCGTCTATGATGCCGAACCCTCGAAGGCTTAGGTTAGGAACCGCATCCTTCTCAGCTTGATTGTTCGATGAGTCTAACAAAACTGATCCGTCACATCCCTATATGTTGATTATGATTAACTCATTAGATGATCCCGACATCTCACATGTTAATTAAGAAAGTGAAGTATAGAAAAGCCATGATCAGTCATTTAGAAACATACCCGAACGAAGCAGTCGTGGAAGAACATTCTTAGCAAAGGAGCACCAAGGGTAGGCGCTTTTTTCATCGCAGCAAACACGACTTCTTTAACAATACCCTCCACATGTGGGCATGTTTTGCTATAGAAGCCTACTTTCAAGCCTTTTGCATTGGCTTCTGCTAGCAACAACACTAACAAAAAGCAAGAGACAACTAGTCGCTTAGACGCTGCCATTTTTTTTAAAAAAATTCTGTTTAGCTACTAGCTCTTAGCTTTGCTTTTTGCTCGATTGATGATGGATTGTTGGTGAAGATTAATGGAGTTATTTATAGTCAATTTTGTAAGAAGTCTAAACTGAAACTGGAATACAATAAGAGTTTGTGGTTAGAACATTGATATAAATTAACATCAAAATGTAGTTGACCATCATCGGTCTGCGGTGGAATGCTTGTTGTATTTTTGTTGTTCTATGATCAATCATTGTTTGTAGAAATAAAAAGGCAAATTGACAAAAGTACGTACTATTAGTTATGTGTAATACTAGTATTTGTTATGCATGTCTGCATATATAATACTTATTTTCTGTTACGTATGCTTGATGTATAATGCCACCAGAAACAAATGGTTGCCTATTTTTTTTTTTTAAATCCCAATAAACACAAATTGGGTTTATATATTGTAAACTTTGTTTGTAAGTCATAGTTCGAATGTAGTTAAAATAATGTCTAATAAATTAATATATCACAGAACGAAAATATATAGTAATAAATAATAATATGCTGACCTAATTAAAAACTTCCAACTTATAAGAGAAAATATGAACATATATATTTGTAAACATAAATAGACAAAGCAAAAAGAACCATATAGAACATGAAGTATTATGCCTTTCCATCAAAATCATGCTAATATATTGTTGTAGCTTTTCTAAAACTTTAATTAAAAACAGATAAGATATGCTAGAAAATAATTTTAAAAAGCTATGATTCATGATATTCAATTTTCTAAAAGAATAATTTTCGAGTTAACAGATGTTGGTAAGAGCACCCACATCGATGAACCCCCCTTGGGGTTCACACAAATAAAAAAAACAGTAAAACTCTTTGATCGTGTTGATTAGTGTTTAGAGTTGTTTCACCATCTAATATTTGATTATGTGAAATTGGCCCCAAACAATTTTGACACGTGGTCAACCCAGGGGTCATGTTGATAGTGTTCACCGGTCGGTGAACTTTTGAAAGAAAAGACTTTCATAGACTAATCTGTTTCTCAGTGACCACTTACAGTTTCTTTTTCCTACGTTTGCGTGTGAACTCCCCTATCAACCCTTGATGGGGGTGCTCTAACAGGGCCGACCTGACATTTGCTAGATCATAAGCAAAAAGAAAACTAGCGACGAGGAGACGCACGATGTAAACACATACTGTGTAATCTATTTAGCTGGGGACGGTAGTATACTGACACTTGGAAGTATTTAATTAAATGTAATTGTATATATAATCTTTGTTAATGAACTATTAAATTCTTGGATGTTATCGCTAACAATGAAGTATACACGTATGATACTTGTCAATGAAATTTTTAATTCCTGGACGTTATCTCCCAACAATTATTTGATCCCACATGCATATATCCATGCATTATAGGCTCCCCCAATCCCCGTAATGTTTATTTGCATGTTCCTCCAATCATTTGACCGCTACGTTTTAACCTTCGTTAGGTGGCGTCATGTACTAATCATGTGGACGAACATACATTAACTAGCAGTCATATATAAAATTTCATAATCAAATATAAATAGTTTACCTAATCAACGTACTAAATGGCAAAACAAAGCTCTAGAAAAATTCCTGAATGAATACAAAAACTTGTGTCAACCTTGCTAGTGTGCAACCTTTCAAGTAATTGCTGATGATACTTATCCTTGTTTTACATAAATAGTGGCATATTCTGCTACAAATGGTAAATAACATACCAGAATTTCTTGGGTATTAACCTAGAACAAATTCAGAGTAAATCCATAATTATTACTTTATTATTCACCCTCTACATTAGTTGATTGTTTCATGAAAATGTTTTAAGAATTTACAAATTTTGAGTAAACAAAATACAGCCGCCTAGGTTTGATCAGTTAAAATAGTACCAAAACTGTATTCTGGTGAGCTTTTAGAAGCGTTTTGAGATACAAGGTACAGAAGTACTACTGTCGCTACCGTCATGATAAAGCCGCAGAATCACAGCTGCGGTTTCTTCTATCGCTTTATTCGTCACATCTGCAACCCCCCCCCCCCCCCACAATAATAATAATCATAACTAATGATGCTGAATAGAGAAAGAATACATCACAATGGTGTTCAAAGTGTTTGTGTTTGTGTTTATTACCTATTACAGCCCATCCAGGGTTTTTGGCATAGATCTTTGATGCGAAATCAAGTTCTTTACGAACAAGATCGAAGCCAGAGTATCTGTTCTCTCCTTCCGTATCCACCCCTAACGTTTTAGCCCTTGTTCTCCTTATCGCTTGCAGTACAACAAGTTGAATCTTCAAACCAAATACTTTCCTCGGTTCAACCTCAAAAAGCGTTCTAGGCGGTTCAACGCCCATCACAAACGGTACATTTGCGACTTTGTACCCTTTCTGAGCAATATAAGTAGACAGTGGTGTCTTTCCAGTCCTGGAAACACCGACTAGAATGATATCAGCCTTGCCTAAGTTCTCGGGGAGAGTCCCATCGTCTTGCTTAATGGTAAACTCAATGGCTTCGATTCTTTTGAAGTATGCATCGTTGAGAGTCTTGACCCTAGCGGCAGCTCCACGGGTAAGACCAGATGGAGAAACACGTAAGTGAGACTCAATGCCTTGGATGATTGGTCCTAAGATATCGACAGAGAGGACGCCCAAAAGATCACAAGCTTCTTTAGCGGACTTGGACATAGAAGGGTTGGCTAAAGTGTAGAAACACATTGCCTTTTGCTTCGCCGCCTGCTTGATAATCTCTAATAGCTTCTCCTCATCCTCAACCTAACCAATCCCCCCCCCCCCAAATAAAACATACAAAAATTCATATTTAAAAGATCCTATGATCAATAATAATTAGAACTCTCAGCCAATTAAAAATGTGTTAATAATGGGTAATACCCAAGAGAAGAGATGGGTGTTAACAGGAAAGCCACGATTGACCAATGGATCTTCGAACTGGCCCAAAGCTGCGTTAACGGAGTGCTCTGCCGTCCACCCTGTCCCGTCTGAAAGCATATATATCGACTTTCCCGCCACGTCATCACCACAACCGTCGTTACTTGACGTCTTTCTATCAGCCTCCTCCGTCGTTACTTGACGGCAAGGTGCGTCGTTGTTATGATCAGTACGATGAGGAGGACGTTCGATCTTAACACCACCGGAACGTAAAGCACGGCCCATGGACCATCGATTCAGTTTGGAGCTAACCTTCTTCTTCGGTGTCCGAGGACTCGAAGGTATAGTCGGAGGTTCGGAATCAGGTACGGGATTGCCTTGTGGATTCATCGTTCGTCGACGTACGGTTACGTTACGTTTCTATCTTTTGTTACGCTACGTGGGTAATGTCAATGCTCTTCTTTTACCGCTAAAATTGATTTTTCAACACGCGTGAAAAACTGACGGAAACACCAGTAAATATCCAAGAGAAACCGAACACGTGTGTAAATACACAACATCAATATCCAGCTGATAAAAATACAAACGTGAAACCATTCTTCTTGTCTTCACATTTATCATTTGTTCTTTCATCCCCTAGTTTTGATTTTTAACCGTTACTTTCATGAATGAACTTATTTCAAGTATAGAGAGTTTTTACTCTGTTTCTGCTCTGGTCATCTGTGGGCTTGCGGCAGGGAGAACAGTCGACACTTTACTAATGGGCTTTTATGGTTCTCATATTATTTGAGCCTTCAAAAGTATCGGCCCACATGGGTGGTGGGGAAGATGCGATTGATTTGTATATTATCTTTGGGCTTCGTTTGATATTATGGTTTCAGCCATAAAGATTGATTGGAATAAATAAATCATGGATACATCATGCTATTCCATGTATGTCATCTCTACGAGAAATTACACAACAATTATTAAAATATTTTATTGAAGAAATACTCTTTTTTTTTTATTGTTAAGAAGATTAAAGATACATGAAGTAGAATATATATATATTTGTATAAATATAATTCCAAACTTAATTATTATTTTTTAAAACAGGATGGGTCCTAGAAACCTCTCTAACTTGATCCGTTTCTCCTCTCTCTCTCTATTTGTCTTCTTATATGAGAGGTTGATGAGATCCACAAGAAACTCCAGATTCATTTTCCGAAATATGCAACAAGAAAAAAAATATATAAAAGCATTTGAACACTCCTAGATTATAACTTTCCAATCCAATATAAGCATATATCTATATATCAGTGATACCGGTCACTGGTGGAGTTAATTTGCATGTGTTTGATCCAACCACAGCTGCAGGATTGGGATTAGAGATGGCATTTCCTCAGCATGGTTTTATGTTCCAACAACTTCAGGAAGACATTAGCCCTGATCAGCTCCCTTCTTGTCTTCCTCCTCATCCCTTCAACGGTACTAATCTCTCTCTGCATAGATAGATCATTAAAATTTATAAGTAACTTTTATTGTCTTGTTGGTGTAAATAGGAGGAGGAAACTACATGATGAACAGATCTATGTCGTTAACGAACGTGCAAGATGATCACCATCATCAATCTGTTGATGAGGAGAATTTATCAGACGATGGGTCACATATGATGCTTGGAGAGAAGAAGAAGAGGCTGCAGATAGAGCAAGTTAAGGTATTAGAGAAGAGCTTCGAGCTTGGGAACAAGCTGGATCCAGAGAGGAAGATACAACTAGCTAAAGCATTGGGGATGCAACCTAGGCAGATAGCGATCTGGTTTCAAAACAGGAGAGCTAGGTGGAAGACTAGACAGCTCGAAAGAGACTATGATTCACTCAAGAAACAGTTTGATTCTCTTAAGTCTGACAATGATTCTCTTCTTGCCCACAACAAGAAACTCCTTGCTGAGGTATGCATCTATCTAATTATATGTAGAAAAAAGCTTTTTCAAACTTTTGGCTTGACATTGGTTGGGTTGTTTGGGTTTTACAAGATTAATAAAGTAAAAATGAATCTGATCATATCTCATAAGTTTTGGAGAAAACATGTTTTGTTTATAATTAGGATATTAAAAAATTAATACAAAAGTTGTCCGTTTTTTTTACTTGGATTGCTTCATGAATTTATCCAGTTTTAATATGCGTTAATATTTAGTAGGACGAGACTAATTATATATGAAATGCAATAGATTATTGTTAGGCTCATGATCCAACACTATGAGATGTTTGTCAAAAGACAGTAAGTGTTTTGTTTGTTAAACAAATATGGTTCCTGTTGATCAATGTATTAATTAATACCTTCCCATATGACTTTCAAGTTATGCCATGTGAAGGAACCGCTAACCAGATAAGGGAACAATACTACATTTATATATAGACACACTAGTTGATTTAACTATCTTTATGGGGTTTTCAAATGATTTTTGTTAAATATCACGCAAAGTGATTCTATTAATTATTAAAAAGATTACGGTGACAAGTATTTTAAGAAAAAAAATAGCTCAAGTGAATAGCTAAAGTCTATAGCCTTACAGAAATTAAAAGTCATGACTGAAATATATAATAATAATCTTTTAATTATATAAAAATGACTATAAGTATATATTTCAGTCATTTTCTAAATATTTTTTGTTGATATCTCAAACAACATATTGAAATAGATCTTACTTAAATTTCACATGGTAATAGAATCCTGCATGGCAAATGAATATATAACTTTTTTGGATCTGCATGTGCATATCAATGAACTAATTCTGTCTTAATTTCTAAAACTTAACATTTGATTTGATTGTTAAAGGTAATGGTTTTAAAGAACAAAGACTATAATGAAGCAAGCATAATCAAGAGGGAAGCAGAAGCTTCATGGAGCAACAATGGAAGCACAGAGAATAGTTCAGACATAAATCTGGAGATGCCTAGAGAGACCACTACAACACACGTGAGCACGATCAAAAACCTTTTCCCTTCATCGATTAGGTCATCTACACATCATCATGATCATGATGATAATCATCAGCATCAGAATAATGAAATGGTTCAACAAGAGAGCTTCTGTGACATGTTTAATGGCATTGATGAAACGACTTCGGCTGGTTATTGGGGATGGTCTGACCCAAACCACAACCACCAATTCAATTGATTCATGAGCCTATATAGCTCGAGGGGGTCACCATCATGGCACAATCATCATCATCATCATCACCACGAGAAGAAACAATTCATCCCTTACTTGAATGTGGCTATTTGGAAGTATTGTTAATCTTTTAATTTAAGTTGGGTTTTGCTTTTTTTGTTGTTGTTGTTTTGGGTTTGTAGAGCATTGGTGTATAGTGGGAAATTTGTTGTTGTTTAAATTTAATAAAAGAAGTTAATTTTTTTTACCAACATATATACGGATCATTAGTTTACAACTTGAACCTAATCATAAAATCATCTTAATACTTTTTTTGCTTGTGACCGAAAAACTGGACTAAGTGAGAAGCATAGCATTGCCATTGAACAAAAGGTTAAATACGAATACATTCGAATATTCTGTCGAACCGTCTGACTCTTATGATATGAGTCTTATCCCAACCTAACCAAGATCTATAAATTACTTTTCATTTGGTTATAAAGTAAACTCTTTGAAGTAGTCTAAAAATGACAATTGGTGTGTGTGTGTGTGTATGTGTGTGATTATGGTCAAGTTCCAAGTTAAATTTACACCTGAAAAATGGAGTTCAAAGTTAAATAGCAAAACCACTTGGGTGAGAATAAAACCATGAACTCTTCAAAAAATTATAATAAATATGTTTGCAAATTTTATATTATGCATGTGAGAAAGATTCATATGCATGTGAATTCCAGCTCTGCCAGTGATGTAACATGATCCATGACTTATATTATAAGTAAGGATATTTTGTTATAGATTGTATTTGTTTAATATCTTTGTAAG
Organism: Moricandia arvensis; assembly: GCA_905132765.1. Lineage (NCBI taxonomy): Eukaryota > Viridiplantae > Streptophyta > Magnoliopsida > Brassicales > Brassicaceae > Moricandia > Moricandia arvensis. The sequence goes on from CAJHQP010000061.1 coordinate 329,802, forward strand.
TTATTTTTCTTTATTATTTTGCAAGTTGCAATTAATCTAGAGAAACGAACTTTCGCTGAATTACTATCTAGGCTGACAATTACAAAACTACTGAAAGCACTCGTGTATCTAAATCGTTAATGCCATGCGTCACATGCTCAGTAGTTGCATGTATATATATATGAACCAAATGATCACGTTCACGCTCAAAACGTAAAATGACCCTCTTCTTCTCCAGAGACCATTTATTCTTTGTTGGTTCAAATGATCTGAGCCAAATCTATCCGATGGTGGTATCCGACAGATCTTACATTACTTTCTTCAAATATTTACATTATTCAGACAACAACAACAATAATATAAGTAGGACTGAAGATAGAAGCACACGTTCCAAACACACAAAGAAAGAATAGACCAAAAAGAATAAAACAAGAACTGAAAGACCAGTTAACTCTTCTTTTGGGTGCTTTCTCTGTGACGAATCTTGATTTTTTTTTTTAAGTTATGTTGAGATGTATCAAGTGATTTTAAATTTAATATTTATCTACAACTATAAAATTTATTAATTATATTTTATTTATTCTTTAAAGTTGAAATAAAAAATAGTTGTAACAACCTTTTCAAAAAGGATATTATTTTATAACCTGTAGAAAATAATATTGATGTATGAATATCATTTTATTTTTATTTTACAATATTCTTACGGTTATATTATATACAATTACATAAAAAAATCTACAGACCAACCAATGACCTCCCAATGTTTGAAACCTCAAGATTTATCGACTTCTCATTGTCGTTTTTTTTTTTACGGAATCAACGTAAGAAACTATTGTTATCTCAAAAGAAGAATATCATTTTACAAAACATCTTTCAAGTATATCTACAATATCAGATTTTCAGTGAACAAAGATAGATATTATACGTGATAATATCACAATGTATTAATACCTAATTTAAAAAATATTAGCAGACAGGTATAAATATTACAAGTAATATGTTAAATTGTATTACAATTGAATAAAAATTCAATTGATGCAATTGATTAAATATATACTATGGGAAAGATTTGCTCATCTCATTTGTAAAGCCAAACTCCATAACCAAATTTGAAACGCCCTAAAAGCATCAATACTTCCATCAAACCCTAATTATTGTATCAGTTTCTCCCTCCGTTTAATCCCAAATCCTTCAAAATGTTTTGAACTACGGATCCGTATCTATTTCCCTTTGGGGCCTGCTTGACCTTCCTGTTGAATTTCTTGAGCTTTTTCCCGTAAGGTTCTAGACTTTTACCCTTTTTGTAAGCTTCACCGATGTCACTCAACATCTTCTCAGATTTGCTTAACATACTCACCTCGCTTTCCAAGTTCTTGATGTTCTTTTCCTTTTCTTTCAAGTCCTCTTCTATCAAGTCCTTTGCTTCATGTAGGTCGTCTTCAATTACTTTTTCGTCGCCATCTTTCGAAGGTTGAGCCTCAGAGACATGTAGAAAGGCAATAAGGGCCACAACGAGAAGCACAATGCATATCTTTGCCATGTTTAACGATTAATTTTCCCTCAGCGTAATTTGATTTAGATCAAACTATATTTTAGTGTGGTCACTTCTTAAGGAATCTATAGCTTTACCTGTACGTAAAAATAGTAACCTCAGCGAATGGTATTGATTGACTTTGTTAATTAGTTTTCTTTGGCCACCCATTAAATTCGCAATATTTTTGTAGTCACCTTACTCAAAACCTTCCAATTTCGAAGTTCTAACCTTCCATTATGGAAATTCCAGAAATAAGATTCCTATATTTATATATATATTTGTCGTGCAACGTTTAGCGATGAGCCAAAATAACACCACAATCACTCATATAAATAAATATTTGTTAAAAATATGTATAGATCATAGATGAGAGCCATTTTTAGAGATCTCGACCTAGACTGCTCAAATATAAAACTATTTTTATGGTTAAATGTAAATTAAGATAATATGTACGATCAGTTTAGTGTATAGAGTTTTATGCTTTTTTAACACTGAAAGATTCTTATATTAACCATGGTGAAATTCGAAACAGAATACAAAGCCGGACACAACAGGAAACGAAGCTCGAGAGTTTTATGCTAAGAAATTTGAATATATGAAAACGTTTTCTGCTTATGGGTAGCATTTGGGAAGCCAAACAATATTGCCTCATAAATCAACACTAACCAAATACAAAAAGTTAACATTAAGGTTTATGAGGACCATAATATATTATAATTTAAGTCCTATGCAGTTGCATCAAAGGTAGCTATCAGCACTTTGTTATCCAAAATTCAATGCTCCAAACTAAAATATTAGTCAACATGTTTATGGTAAGAACGATATTTTATGAAACAAAAATTATAAACATCAGGGGAAGTCATTTTTATTAGCGGATCTTTGCCTAAATAACAAGGGTCTATATTCATGAAATGAAATGTAGAAAAGCAAAAGTGGAATTTATAAAACTTATTATGAAATGGAAAAGGTCGTTTTGTACTCTTTGCTTCAAAATAATGAATGTTTTTGTGTTTCATATATAATAAAAAATATTAAAGTTGATTATAAATGTATTGTTTTTTATGTTCAGCTATTTTCCATAATTTTAAATCAATAGTATTTGAATAGCTACAATTTTATTTTTGCAATTTACAGTTCATTATTAAATACAAAAGTTACATATTCAATGTAAAACATGTATCCTTTTTTAAAAACTGCATAGAAACATATTATATGATATCACAAGTAGTAATATTTCATTTAATCGTATTAATTACCAAATGATAACTTATATACTATGTGGGGAAATTATTTGCTCCTCTCACTTGTAAAGCTAAACTCCATGAACAAGTTAAAACCTCCTTAAAACTCACTCAAAACATTAATCAAATAAACCCTAATTATTATTATGTTTTGTCATTCCCTCCCTCCGTTTAGCCCAAAATCCTTCAAGATCTTTTGGATTACGGATGCAGGTTTCTTCTTTTTCGCCGCAGGTGGTGCTTTCGTGACATTTTTTGCTGCCCTGCTGAACCTTCTGAGTTTCTTTCCATAAGGAGCTACATCCATATCCTTTTTGTAGTCTTTTCCAAGTTGATTTAACATGATCTCTTCAGATTTGCTCAATGTTTTCATCTCTGATGTCAAACCTTGAATGCTCGTTTTCGTGGCCTTTAAGTCTTCCTCGATCAGGGCCTCGGCTTTGTGCAAGTCTTTTTCAAGTGCTTCGTCGAATTTTCCCATGCGGTGAGCTTCATAAGCGTGGAGAGAGGCAAGAAGGGCCATGAAGAAAAACAATAAGGAGGTCTTTGCCATGGCACTAGAGCTCAGTTTTCCCTTAACAAATAAATTTGAAATTATATTCAAATAGTTTGTTAAAGGAAAAAGAGGTGAGCAGAGATGCGAGTTCTTGTCATTCTATGTTTAAGGTATTTTATACTACGACTATATGTGACTAATAATAGTATGTACATATATAACCTTAAATTGATGGTCAACGTATTGTATTGACTAGGTCATACTGATATTGGTTAGCCATAAATTTCTCATTTTTTTTTGTTAATTATTTTTATAAACAGAACATGAATATATCAAAAATTTCCTTCTACTATTAGACATGTAAAAAATAACTTTCTACTTTTAGACAACATTTTTCCGTGTAACTAAAGGCAACCACGAAAATAAGGTTCAATCCTCTCTCCTACTTATATAGTATGACACAAGAAGATTTGCCTTAATCAATTTGAAAGAATACAATATGGAAACGAGATCTTTAGTACTGTATGGTCTTGTCGTGACCCTAGTAATCGCATTGGGATGCAACATCGTCGAAGAGGTTGCAGCGAGAGACGTGAAGCTAGTGAAACTCAGCGATGTAAAACCGGAAACATTGACAACATTAAATGGAGAAGAAGAAAGAGACCTCATGAACGACGAACTAATAAAAAGATTGAGGATGCAAAGAAGTTGCTGGGAGAATTGAGAACGTTGAAGAAGGAATCAAAAGGTGAGATGAAAGAGGAGTTGAGTTCATTGGTGAAGTCTGAATCGCTGCTTAACGATATTTCGGAAACAGTGAAGAACGGAACGTGCAACGCAGAGAAAGCAACCATATTTGTAGAGAAAGAATCGTTATTCTACAGTGCGTGGAAGGAGAATGCGTATCATGCGGTGGTTCCAGAGAAGGAGAAAGAGTTTATGTCAACCATTAAACGCATTGTTAAGCTGTTGAAGAAAACTTAGAGAAAGTTCCTGTCACACACACACCTATATATCAATAGTTTGTTGCGTTACAACTTTTTTTTATTGTAATTAGTAATTACACCGATTGTTTTTTTTTTGGTAAGAATGTTGAAAGTTGTATTTGGTCAAATTAGTTAAAATAAAATATAACTAGGTGGCCGGCCCGCACCCTGTGCGGACATGAACAAATTCAGTTATGAGCTTAATAGTGGTTGGGTTTTGGCAAACACGGATTTTATATCATAAAACCACTAAATTTAGGGTAAAGCAACGACACATGCAAATGTTGGTACTCTATATTTTACATGGACGTGATGAAACAAAGTATCTTCAGTATCAGAGTGCAACATATTGTGTATATGTATAATTGCAACATTATTAAAAATCCTAATATGTGTGTTTAAGATGTAATTTTATTATTCATCACTACCCATCTGAGAAATCGAAAAGATAAATAATTGTAACAGTTTCTATATTTTCTTTAATTTATTGGAAAAAAGCAAAGGTACAATTAAGTACCCTTGGCTACGAAATATTCTGAAAAACTTGTTTGTAGACAACATTCAAAGTTTTCGTCACCGGCTTCCTTTCTTTACCAGTTATTAGGATTTTTAATCCCGATCTCGATTTAACTCTTGAAAGTGCGACGTAGAGCTGGCAATGAGAGAACTCTGGCCTAGACAGAAACAAACCAACGCTTTCTAGTGTTTGACCTTGACTTTTGTTGATGGTCATCGCGAAAGCCAATGTAATGGGAAACTGTCTTCGACACATTCTGAAGAGAAACTTTGTGTCAGGTGGTGTGACAAACATTCTAGGAATCCAGACCTTGTCTCTAATAATATTGTTTCCGGTTTTAATTCTAGCTTCTAGCACATGGGGCAGTAACTGAGTAACAATTAGCCTAACCCTCTTCTTAGTGAAAAATATTCATATAGTTTTCATTTTCATCAACTGATTTCCATGGGTTCGCCGGATAACGAAATGTGTTGTTTCAAAGGTTTCAAATCCTTAATCATCGTACTAATTTATAATAGAAGCCACAGATTTTGTGATTTGTGTATTAGAAGCCATAGATTGTTTTATGGTAGTGGGTTGTTTAGGAAGAAATGAAGCTTATTATAATAAGAATAAGGAAACACGTTGAGACATAGGATTTTCGTAAACTTGCGGCATACTCCTTAAAATCGTATCTCACGATAATTTCTAAAATATCATATAGTTATTATTCCTTAAATTAGGCAAATTCAGTTACCATATTTTAGATAATCGTATTAACTATGTTTTTTTCTACAATTTCTTTAAATTCATATGGTTAAATGGAAAATTAATAATCATAAAATCAGAATTGCTTTGAATTCTGATTGGCCGAAAATATAGTTGGCAAAAATATTAAAAAAAATCTGAAAAGGCAGTGGCATACAATGTAAATAACTTCAAAAAGTGAAGGCAAAATCTTAGGAGAGATTCTTCTTTAATATATAGAGGGATATCATTATTAAAACAAATAAATTAAATAGGAAGAGTATGAAAAAGTGTTCTCATTTTAAAAATTATTAGAAATTTTGAAGCTGTTTGTCTCTTTATAAATAATTCAAACCTTTTACAGAAATATTAGTTATATAAATTAATCATATTAAAGTATTAATACTAAATCATTGACATATTTTTTCATAAAATTTTACCAATAAAATGTTTTTAGATCGACCAAAACAATGAAGACATCTGTGATTGTAAGTTTCCTCTTATTTTAATTTTAGACTAATTATTGTTTTCAAAACCAAACGTTTATGACAAATCAATGAGCACTCTTGTCATGGAATCGGAAGAACATGGACCCCAATTTGATGAAGCATGTTGTTGGATTTTCCATGAAACCCAACGATCTTATGTCCATCTTTGTGGAGTATGAAGCTTGGTACTGTACCGAATCCAAAAACATTAGAGTAGTTTTTGTTGGTAGTGAACCTAAGCATGGTTATAACTCCGGATTTATCATCGTAGTCACCCTCCACTGATATGAGATATTCTGCAGGATCACTTAGCGTGAACTGAAAAAAAGAGAAAGATAATAATTAGTTAACTATATCTTATCTATAGCTGTAAATTATTAAGAAGTGAATCAATGACCTCTTGGACATCAGATAGGGTATTGCTCCCATGGTCATCACCGAATACTACACGGCCGTTTTGGGCATACATAAACTTGACAAACCCTATAGCATTTTCGGTTAGTCCAACGTATATATTTTCAATACGGTTGAAAGAGTTACCGTCGTCCCAATAATCTCCTCCATCGCCACCCTGTGCGGACATATTTACAACAAAAAATCACAATTATTAAAATCTAACCAAGTTAAATGCGGACATACTTACAACAAAAAGACTAACTACGGCGAGAAACCCTAAAAATCATGATATAATTTATTCCTTCGACATTGACATCTATATATATGAAGTGAATCATATAGGTTTGTAACGACGCCAAGGAAATATTCATAAAATAAATTATGGAACCGTTTAAGTAAAGATAGTTAATTTTTTTGGAAGAAAATTAAATGCATATGATATGATTCTAATTTGCGCAAGTAATCAATATGATTTACTGTATTAATTAATATTCTTGCGCAAGTAATCAATATGATTTACCGTATTTTTAGTAAGGGATAGTAGTAAATACGTGTATTAATTAATATTCTTTAGGAAATAATATTAATTACTTTCCCACTCTTTCAATATGTATTATTTATTTAGTAAGTATTCAATGCATTAAACATATAAATATTTTTACGCAAATAATATTAATTACTTTCCTACTCTTTCAATCGGGATTATTTTTTTAGTAAGTATTCAATGCGTTAAACATATAAATATTCTAAATACAGTTTGATAGAATTAATATTATTTCAATTTAAACAAAGAATCATCAATTCGAATTAATAATATTATTTCAATTTAATTAAATAAGTAAAAATAAAGATTATGATAGAATTCTAAATACTTTAGTTGATCTAATCTTTAATATGATAAAAAAATTCAAACTTATTATTTACGAATTTGACATAGATACTATATATCTCACAATTCATATATTGTACTTTCTTTTTTTGTTTTCTATTTTTTTATAATTATGAGTGCATGTTATTCTTTCTTTATAAATCTATCTTGAGTTCTCTTTGGATTTTGATCAAAACAATGTTCAAAATTATTATAAATTTTAAATATATATAAAATTTACTTAACGTAAATAATATAAAATTTACTTAACGTAAATAATATAAAATTTACTTAACGTACAAGACGCTGCGCACATGTACAAACAACTCATCAAGTCAGAAAACTATAATACAAACACATCAAGATGAATAATGAAATAAAGAAACAAACAAACCTTGTTCTATAAGGACGTCATCTACAACTTTGGCAACCTGCAACACATATTTACAAAACAATTCGAATATTAGCCAAGAAAACTGGAGTAAGCGTGAAACAAAAAAAAATAATTCCATTTTAAAAACCTTATTAAAATGTTCATATTGTATGTTTCCTAATCCAAACACTTCATACTTCAAGTTCTTAAGCCATTCTCCTCTGTCATTCCCATGTAACACATATGTCTAAAACTTCAGAAACAAGTAAACAGAACTAAACAAGCCATGCAAAGAAAAAAAAAAGACTCACCTTTGTTATGATTTAATCCTTCGACATTGACCTCTATATATATGAAGTGAATCATATAGGTTTGTAACGACGCCAAGCAAATCTTCATAAAATAAATTATGGAACCGTTTAGGTAAAGATAGTTGATTTTAGAAGAAAATTAAATGCATATGATACGATTTTAACTTGCGCAAGTAATAATATGATTTACCGTATTTTTAGTAAGGGATAGTAGTAAATTATGTATTAATTAATATTCTTACGCAAGTAATCAATGATTTACCGTATTTTTAGTAAAGGATAGTAGTAAATACATGTATTAATTAATATTATTACGCAAATAATATTAATTATTTTCCTACTCTTTCAGTCTGTCTTATTTATTTAGTAATTCAGTATTCAATGCATTAAACATATAATATTCTTACGCAAGTAATATTAATTACTTTTCTACTCCTTCAATCGGTCTTATTTTTTTAGTAAGTATTCAATGCATTAAACATATAAATATTCTTGCGCAAGTAATATTAATTACTTTCCTATTCCTTTAATCGGTCTTATTTTTTTAGTAAGTATTCAATGCATTAAATATATAAATATTCTTGCGCAAGTAATATTAATTACTTTCCTACTCATTTAATCTGTGTTATTTTTTTAGGAACTATTCAATGCATTAAACAAAATAAGGTTAGTATTTATAGGGCTTCCCTTTTTTGTTATGTCGATGAGAAAAATAAATCAAAAATGAATTTCTGAAAAATAAACCAATAGAATCGCGTTATTTCGGATGAGAAGAGCTCTGTGAGCGCCACGTGTCAAATGTACTTCTCATTTAATAGTAAGGAGGATTTTGTCATCCATGTCGTCATCATTGGCAATCGAATGGGCCTCAACAGAGGTCCAAACTAGAAAGCCTGATGAGAATATACCATCCGACTGTTCCCTGATTCTTAAGGAAATTAATTAAATAAACGTCGCCACATGGGTGCCACGTAATAAATAGGGAAGATAAATGATTAGTTTTGTTGGTCAGTGGAGAATGAAAAATATGGACGGCTGTGGATGAAGAAAACTGATAGAGCGAGTTACGATCCGACGGCTGCTAATATTTTCCTGAAAAAAAGAATAAAAAATTTAGGGTTTTCATATAAACGCCACAGCAGAAGTTTTTGTTGTGTAGTGTCGTCTTCGTGTGCTTGCGATTCTCTCTGTCGAACTATCTATCTCTCAAGAAGAGGAAGAGGAAGAGGAAGAGGAAGCAAGAACAATGGGTAAAGGTCCAGGTCTCTACACTGACATCGGCAAAAAAGCTAGAGGTAATTACTTCTGTCTGAACTACTCTTATACACTTAGTTTTCCGATCCCGATTGGGTCAGAATCTAGCTGTGTGCATGCGTATTCAACTGAAAGAGGATTTATATTTGATTCATCTGTGGAAGTATCAATTAGGTCTCTCTCTCATGTATTTGGTTTATTGGTGACAGATCTGCTGTACAAGGACCACAACAGCGACCAGAAATTCAGTATCACCACCCACTCTCCTTCCGGTGTTGTAAGTTTCCAACTCTCAATTTGAAAGTATTAGCTCTTCATTTTGTTACTGATGATGACCATGAGATGAGGTCTCCTCTAGTGTGTTTGTTTCTAATTTAAAATAAAAAAAATCGATTAGCTTCTAAGTCACTTCTAATATCTTACACTGATGATAGTGGAATTAAAAAGTATCAGCACTTCATTTTCTTACTGATGATAATGGTATTAGGTTTTCGCTAGTGTGTGTGTGTGTGTTTCTACTCTTTTTTTTCGTTATGTTGATTAGCTTTGGAGTTCACTCTTTTGTAATCTACTCTCACAAATCTCGGATACTCTATGTTGGTGATGATAATGATATGATGTCTTCTTTTTAAAAAAAAAAGTTGGATGAGCTTCTAAGTCACTTCTAATATCTGACTATCTGAGCTTTGTGATCTAGTCTTAGAAATCTTGGATACTCTTTTGTTTCACGAGGTACATTGTGTTTATTCTCTTTTCTACCTCTCTGGGAAGTTACCTCTTTATTTCTTTCCTGTTACGATCTTAGGCCATAACTTCAACTGGGACTAAGAAAGGTGACTCACTCTTGGGAGATGTTGCTTTTCAACTCAAGCAAAGAAACATCACCACTGATCTGAGAGTTTGCACTGACAATACCGTGAGTTTATTCCTCCCCCCCAATACATTCATCTTTTATCTTCTTGTCTCTGATTATATCTTCTATTGTGTGTATTGTATTGTTTCAGGTTTTGATCACTGCTACGGTTGATGAGGCTGCTCCTGGATTGAAGTCCATCTTCAGCTTCAGGGCCCCTGACCAAAACTCTGGCAAGGTATTTATCTTTTCAAACATCTGTATTTCTTACATTTTGATGATGTGACATTCCTGACTTCATAATTGTGTTTCCCCTTTCAAACAGGTTGAGCTTCAGTACTTGCATGAATATGCCGGTATCAGCACCAGCATGGGATTGACTCAAAACCCCACTGTCAACTTCTCTGGTGTTATGGGATCCAATGTGTTGGCCCTTGGTACCGACGTTTCCTTCGATACTAAATCAGGCAATTTCACCAAGATCAATGCTGGAGTTAACTTCACCAAGGATGATTTGATTGCCTCCCTTACCCTGTAAGTTAATTCCCGTGTATGTTAGATGGGTCCTTGATCAATTTTGATAAAAAAGATATGTTTTCTTGTTTGTTTAGGAACGATAAAGGAGATTCCGTCAACGCTTCATACTACCACGTTGTTAACCCGCTGTTCAACACTGCTGTTGGAGCAGAAGTGAACCACAAGTTCTCTACCAATGTCAACACCATTACCGTAGGAACGCAGCATTCACTTGACCCCTTGACCGTGGTAAAGGCACGTTTGGACAGTGCAGGGATAGCCAATGCACTCATTCAACACCAGTGGACACCCACGTCCTTCTTCACAATCTCTGGAGAAGTTGACACTAAGGCTATTGACAAGAATGCTAAGGTTGGACTGTCCCTCGCCCTGAAGCCTTGAAAATGGAGCCAACAGTTGAATCCAAGCAAAGCATTTCAAGTAGTTTTTTCCGAAGTGGTTCTGTGCTGATTGGTTTGGTGGTTTTAATGGCTACTGCTCAAATCTTTTCCTCATTTTCTTGTCGGATTTGCAGAGCATAATAAGGTTGAAAAAATGATCGTCTGTCGTGGTGATATGATGAAACACTAAAATTATTTTCCTTTCATTTTTTCTTTCCTATGCATTTCAATCTGTTTTCGTGATCTTTGAGATGGGCTTAACACACCTGCAGGGCATTGATTTTATGTCAGATTTTTTCTTCAACACGTATCATTTCGTTTTTGTCTCACTCTATTATAGAATGTAGGTGAGATCACTTATTAAACGAAAGAAGTATCAGAATATGAAATTTGGATATTCGATTGTGCTTGGGGTAAGTGGGCCGACAGAAAATTAAAAGAGTTAAAAGAGAAGTAGTTTGGGTCATGCCGTGATGTGGTCTAGAATGTTACGTGCATTGTAGACGCGCGATTGATTGACACCCTACATGAATGGTCATCACATTTTACTCAAAATCTCAGTTAAGAAAAAAGCAATTATTCAAAAATAACAGAAATATTATACCCTTTGATAGCTTAAAAATATTGAAAACATATACAGTAAGTAGTTATAAATTTTCACATACAAACTGAATTCTCAAATAAATACAAAACAACAAGAAAAGGCCCAAAAAAAACATTAGTACTTCTGGAAAAGGAAAATATGTAACCAAAATCAAATTCTTAATAAAAAAAAAACGGAAAAATATAATAAAAAGTTAAAGGGGGAGACGACATTGAGACAGTGGACTCTTGACTGAGCCTTTTAAGCATGGGTCTTGTTGGCCTGCAGTAATCCATTTCGAATCTGTGTCGCCACGTCAGCGACGGCGCCGGGACCGTGAGGGATAAACACCGACGAAGATTTGGAGCTAGCACCGATATCTCTCATGGTGTCAAAGTACTGAGTCATCATCACCATGTCCAACACATCCTTCGCTGACGTCCCCGGCACGTTACCGGCGAAACCGAGAACACTGTCTCTGAGACCGTCCACGATAGCTTGTCTCTGACGAGCGATACCGAGTCCAGAAAGGTACTTGGACTCAGCTTCACCTTCTGCTCTCTTTATCTGAATGATTTTCTCCGCCTCTGCTTTCTCGTTCGCCGCCACTCTCATCCTCGCCGCTGTAAACAAACCCCATATCAGAGACCTAACTTCGTTTTTGTGGTTCTAGGGTTTAGAGAGGTTATGACTGACTTACCGGCGTTGATTTCGTTCATGGCGCGTTTAACCTGTTGATCAGGCTCTATGTCGATGATAAGGGTTTGAAGGATCTCATAACCATAAGCAGTCATGGCTTTGTCGAGCTCTTCTTCCACGGATTTGGCGATTTCATTCTTCTGCTCGAAGACATCGTCCAAGTTCAGCTTTGGTACGCATGCTCTGATCACTGAGAGAAACAGAACCAATATTCTCAGGATCAGAATAATCTTTAGGAAAAGTAAGAAGATGGTGATGGAGTTAGTAGTTACCGTCAAAGACATAGGCTTTGATTTGGGAAGTAGGATTGCTAAGTCTGTAGAAAGCATCACTTGCCTTGTCAACCAAGACTCTGTATTGTATGGATGCAACCACTGTCACAAACACATTGTCCTGTTACACAAATGATTTTCGTTAGTAAAAGAAGAAGATGTGTGTGTATGATTGCATAATATGTTGATTTACCTTAGTTTTGGTTTCGCATTGAACATCGAGTTGCTGGAGACGGAGGGTGAGGTGACCGGCTACATAATCACCTACGATCCAGGGCACAAACTGGAGACCTGGATTCAGAACCTTTTCAAACTTGCCAAATCTCTCCTTGATCGCCACATCTGATTGCTTCACCAGCACGCAGCACAAAAGATTCCCCATTACCTCCTAGTCTTGTCAGAATGAGCTATGTCTTTCTCTGTAAAAAAGTTTGTGGAAAGGAGGAAAGCCACAGGAGGAGATATATAGATAAAGAGCAAGAAGGAGATGATGATCGTGTCAACATGTCATGTGATTATTCCTCAGAAATTTCGTTGATTTATTCCAAACTGACATTTCTTTTTTGAAAAAGTCTTAGCAGAATGTATATCCACCAGATATGCATTCTGTAATATATGCGTGAACCATTACAGTTCTTGTGGTTGTTATCTGATAAGTTTTTTGAGTGTACATAAGTTGAATAAACAATAACTTCACGTCTAAAAAATGGTATCATCCTGTGACATATTATTACTTTTTTATTAAGATGACTATTCGATTATCTATCTAAAAGCAACACGCGGGCGGATGAGTACCAAATTCAAAAGAGGACAAGATTCAAAAATGTTTAAAGCGAAATTTCAACCCCAACACTTTCCAATACCATTGGTTAATATATTGAAGTTTAGGTTGAGTGCTGGTGAAGCGACTGTAAAGTGTGAAAAGAACTTGCGGGCCATTGAAAGAGATAATGCGTCATTGTGACATGTTAAAGCAGCAGGTGGATAAGTCCAAATATCAAAAAAAGATGCAAAGATTCAAACAGCTAAACGTCATCCACATTTATATCAAAGGTAAGGTTAGGTTGCGTACTGGGTCGGTCAAGCTACTGAGAAATTGCGAAAACGACTAGTGTAGTGAATGACAATATTACCCACCTAACAGGTAAACACTAACACAAGTTGAAGAGTATACAAATAGAAGAAGAAACAGGCGGTTACAAAGGTAAAATCCACAACATCGTATCTTCTTTCAGATCATTCTTATACACCGTAATTTGCATTTCTCTAAATCGGTTAAGAATATCGGTTAAAAAGACGTTCCCTTGCGTCACAAGAAAGAGCCTCTAAAAGGAAATGAGATATAGCTAAGTAGTTGCACCTTTGGGCTTAGGAGATGGAATCTGTTGACGATAAGGTGAAGAACCAGTTTGGCCATGAGGACTAGACAGAGTCCTGAACACCGGTTGCCCGTTTCTTGACCCCAGCCCACGACCTGACCCAGACCCAGCTTTCAATCGCTCGGCTTGCATTGTCTGGAAGTAGTAGGAAGAGCTAGCCATGTCTTTGAGAAGCGGGAGTGGTTTTAGGACTTCAACCACTTCACTCATTTTGGGTCTCATTTTGGAGTCACGGCTAAGGCATTGGGCTGCAAGCTGAGTTACTTTCTGAGCTCCTTTGATGGAGAAATGACCCTCCAGCTTCGGATCAAGTAGCCGGTAGAATCTTCTTTTGTCAAGAAGATGCGGTCTTGCCCATTCCACGAGGTTGTGTTCACCGCTTGGTCGGTTTTTGTCCATAGATCTTCTACCAGTCAGCATTTCGAGTAGAACCACACCGAAACTGTATACATCGCTCATTGATGTCAAGTGACCTATCAGCAGTACAAGTATACAAACAGACACTTAGTGCAAATAAAGAAAAGGCAATAATTAGAGGAGAGAGTGAAGGAAGCAATAGAAAGACTAACCAGTCATAACATACTCAGGAGCAGCGTAACCGTAAGTGCCCATGACTCGAGTAGAGACATGTGTTTTGCCTTCATCAGGAGCATCTTTGGCAAGCCCAAAATCTGATAGTTTGGCATTGTAGTCCTGTGATATTGGTAAAAACGTTTAGAAGCAAAGCAAGGACGGGCTTATACATACATGGGATGCTAAAAAGGGAAACGTAAAGTAACAAGGGAAACATACGGCATCTAGTAGAATGTTGGAGGTTTTGAAATCCCTATAGATGACAGGCTTCAGAGCTTCTTCATGAAGGAAACTGAGACCCTTTGCAGCACCTAATGCAATCCTCATCCGAATCGACCATGGGAGAGGCAACGACCCTTCAACACACAAGTATGAGAGAAATAAATAATAAGATTTGGAACAAGAAAGGTTCCAACTTTAACAATGTAGAGTAGAAAGGTTCCAACTTTTGAGAATGTGAAGTAGATAACTCTTTAAAACTTATGAATGGCAAAGACAAAGATGAAGATTTTAAACTTTACTGTACAATACCAAGGTTGTAATTGTTTTGTCTTACGTCTGAAAAGGTGATTCTCCAAACTTCCTCGAGGCATAAACTCATACACCAGCAGCCTTTGATCATCTTCGATACAATAACCCACCAGTTTAACAAGATTTGGATGGAGAAGATTACCGAGATAGTTAATCTCAGCCTGCAAAGACCACAAAAAATAGAAAATAAAGAAATGACAGTGGAAAAAGATATATGGAAGAAAGGATCATACAAGCCACTCTTTATGACCCTGAAGTCCATCAAGATTTAAGGTTTTGACGGCCACAGTAAGGCCAGTGCCAGGCTTAACAGGAGCAGTTCCGTTCTCCTCGACCCATCCTTTAAAGACACAACCAAAGCCACCTTCACCGAGAAGACTTTCAGGTCTGAAATTTCTAGTAGCTAACTTGAGATCAAGGAAAGTAAACTGCTTAAGGTGAGAATAGATCTTAAGTTCTTCACTGATCATTGGAGTGGACAAAGAGCTTTCAGCATTGCTAGTTGCAGTTGTAGAAGAAACAGGACCAGCAGGTTGATCATTTGATTTCACAGTTGGAGACTTACTTCCCACTGTTAAAAGCAAAAAAAAAAAAAAAATGTATCGATTACAAAACCATTTCACTACTAGCTAACTAACTGGTAAGAAAGGACAAAGCTTTTCTTCTACACTATAATGGATCTATCAATTATACCACATAAGATATTAACAACACAGCAGAATTAGCAAGGAGAAGAAGTCGTTAAGGAAGCTAGAAAAGGGGCAAACCTCAGGATATAGATTATTAATTTGGATGAGCATGAAAGTAGTTAAGTTCAAACTCTAATTCTCAAAGTTAGGTAAACCAACCACATTGACACAGATGGGGAAAGAATCCTAGATAACAAAAAAAAAAAAATGAAGTCTTCTTTTTTAGAAACAAAAAGGAAAGGTTTTTATTAGCTCAAAGGCAAATGAAAATCATATGTGGAGCTGGAATTGCAGAAGCAGAGGGAAGGAAGGCATACGAGTGGTTGTGGAGAGGGTGGGAGAGGTATCAACGTCAGATGTTGAAGGTAGGCAACAAACCATAACCCTAAATTTGACCCAACACCCACTTGCTTCTTCTTCTTCTTTTTCAGCTTCACTGTTCCTGACATTATTGTTCTTCTTCCTCTTCTTCTTCTTCTTCTCGCTCTCGTTAGATTTGTTCGATTTCTCCATAACTTTGACGGATTCTAAACTCATCCGCACAGAAATCCAGGAGAAGGAGAACTAAACAGAACCTGATCAGAGCACTAGATAGAGAGAAAACAAAAAACCTTTCAAAATCCAAACGAGATTAGAGAGTTCCGAGCTGAGGAAGAAGAAGAAATGAGAGGTTTTTGGTGAAGCTCTAGAGAGAGAAGATCACTTGGGAATTGATGTCTGTGGAGATGAGAGAGAGAGAGAAGAAAGAAGGCAAGATAGAGAGAGCTATTTGGCATGTGTTTGTTTGCTAACTCTCAACAGTTACAAAACGCTTTTTTCATAGCATCACAATTTTTTTATATTTTTATAAAACTACATAACTACTTTTATAACCAAAACTCCTTCACTTCCTAATTTTATAAACAAACAAAAGCAGTATTTTGTTTACTGATAATTAATACTCTTTTATTCTTCATTTTTTTTTTTGAATAAGTCGTTCAATAATTTACAATTGAATTATCCACTTACTTGACCTATTCAAATTTGTATTCCAATTAACACTTATTCTTTTTTTTTGGGTCAATCCATTTAATAGTCTAATTTCTTGAGATCTTGCCAGCAAAACAAGAAGAAAAATGTATTTACATCTAAGAGAGAGATGTATATACTAGTTGGATGTTCTGTGCTGCTTTGGAAAAAGAAGCTCCTAATCATATTGATTTCCATTTTCACTTTTTCGATTTATGTGAAGCTAAACCAGTGAAAAATAAAGAAATAAAAAAGGGACTTGATTAACAACATTACGTCTAAAATTAGTTTTACTCTCAAATGCATAACTGTTATAAAATAACTTACAAATTTATAGTATCTCGAAATTTGAATAAGGGCAAAATTTTATACCCGTGGAAGGAGATAACTCTTATATAAGAAGAACTATTACAGAGAGAAAGAGGAGAAGGGATGATTACAAATGAATCGAAACGATCGTTTATATAGAAGTGAAAAAGTAGAAGTTACTGTGCAAATAGTGACAGTGGGACCCACTTCCTTTATATTTTCAACAAAAAGTGGCCGTCCACTGTGCGTTTTACGGCTGACCACTGTGCTTTTACCGGCTACTTTATAACACTCCCCCTTGGGGACCGGTGTCACTATTGTTGTTTGCTTGACGTATTTGTTGCCTCGTTAAAAACCTTTCTAGAAAAACCCTGTAGGAAAAACCATAGTAAGGTAAAAAGAGTACAACCACGTAAGCTCCCCCTCGAATGAACAGTCATAGATCCTTCTGATGACGCATTCCAATGTTATGGACATGTTTCCTGAAAACCGAGGTTGGAAGTGATTTTGTGAAGAGGTCAGCTGCATTGTCGCATGATCGAACATATCTGACTTCAATCTCTTTATTCTTCTCCAGTTCTTGAGTGTAAGAGAAGAACTTCGGAGGTATGTGCTTGGTTCTATCGCTTTTGATATATCCTTCCTTCGTTTGAGCAACGCATGCCGCATTATCTTCATATAAAACAGTTGGGGTCGTGTCATTGTTAATTCCACTACTCGATCGGATATGTTGGCTTATGGATCTCAACCATACGCACTCTTTACTTGCTTCATGGAGTGCAATGATCTCAGCGTGATTTGAAGAAGTAGCTACAAGTGTTTGCTTCTGAGAACGCCAAGATATGGCAGTGCCTCCGATCGTGAAAACGTATCCTGTTTGCGATCGAGCTTTGTGTGGATCTGAAAGATATCCTGCATCTGCAAAACCAACCATTTGACCTTTTGAATATTTAGAATAAAATAAACCTAAATCAATGGTCCCTTGAAGATAACGAAAGACATGTTTAATTCCATTCCAGTGTCTTCGTGTAGGGGATGAACTGAATCTTGCTAAAAGATTGACAGAAAAAGATATATCAGGCCGAGTACAATTTGCAAGATACATAAGAGCTCCAATTGCACCTAAGTATGGAACTTCAGGACCAAGTATTTCTTCATTCTCTTCAGATGGTCGAAACGGATCAGTTTCAATATTAAGTGATCTAACAACCATCGGAGTGCTAAGCGGAGTTGCTTTATCCATGTTAAAACGTTTTAGTACTCTTTTTGTATATGTAGACTGATGTACGAATATACCCTTTTGAGAATGCTCAATTTGTAAACTAAGACAAAATTTTGTCTGCCCGAGATCTTTCATCTCAAATTCTCCTTTTAAATAATTTGATGCCTTTTGTATTTCTTCTTGTGTTCCTATAATGTTAAGATCATCAACATACACCGCGATTATTACAAATCCCGATGTTGTTTTCTTTATGAAAACGCATGGGCATAGAGGATCATTCACATATCCTTCTTTTGTTAAATGCTCACTGAGACGATTATACTACATACGTCCAGATTGTTTTAACCCATATAATGATCTTTGCAATTTTATTGCACATAACCCTTTAGGTTTGGAACTTAACACTTCCGACATCTTAAATCCATCTGGGATTCTCATATAGATATCAGTATCTAATGATCCATATAAATATGCCGTAACGACATCCATAAAACGCATTTCTAAATTTTTCATTAGCCGCTAGGCTCATCAGGAATCTAAATGTGATTGCGTCCATAACAGGAGAATATGTTTCCTCATAATCAATTCCAGGTCTTTGAGAAAAACCTTGAGCTACCAGGCGAGCTTTGTATCTTGTAATCTCGTTTTTCTCATTTCGTTTCCGAACAAATACCCATTTATATCCAACAGGTTTCACATCTTTGGGTGTGATTACAATGGGTCCGAATATATTTCTTTTGTTAAGTGAATCTAGTTCGACTTGGATTGCATTTTTCCATTTTATCCAGTCATGTCTCTTTTGACATTCATAAACAGATGTTGGTTCTGGATCTTCGTTTTCTTCATCTATTTCCTTTGCTAAAAGGTATGAGAAAACATCATCTATATCATCCATCTCTTTCCGTTCCCATATTTTTCTATTATGGATGTAATTAATAGAAATCTCATGATTTTCTTCAGATTCATGATGCTTTGTATTGTCGTTAGATTCATTATCTTCTCTCTCAAGAACATTTTCTGTTATTCTGGAGGTATCATGCCTTTCAACTTCCTTTCGTTTTCTAGGATTTTTATCCTTTGAGCCAAAAGGTCTGCCGCGTTTCAAACGTGTTCCTGATTCACGTGTATCAACTGCCATTTTGCCTTTCTCTGGAATCTCAATGCGAGCAGGAGCATTTGCGGCGGGTATATATGATTTTGTTACCATTTTGGTATCAGCAAATGCATCAGGTAGTTGATTTGCGAGGTTTTGTAAATGCATGATACGTCGAACTTCTAGTTCTGACTGTTTCGTAGGAGGATCAAGGTGTAATAAGGATGGCACATTCCATTTGATTTCTTTTCCTACTTTATTATTATCTCCCCCTAGATTTGGGAATTCTTTTTCATTGAAATGACAATCAGCGAATCGTGCCGTAAAAACATCACCAGTTTGTGGTTCTAGATATCTTATTATCGAATGGAGAGTCATAACCAATATATATTCTGACCCCACGATTTCTTTTTATCTTTATGAGTACTCTTACGTGGGTTCATGATCCTCGCATATATCTCTATGGTCAAGCGCTACTTATCTTGCGCATTTTTATATGTAAATACATCATTGGTATCGATACCCTTTCTGCGTTCCATTGTATTCCAAACATGATCTAATCGATTTGAGATCTTTTTATCTAGGACCTTCAATACCTAGTAGCTTGGCGTCCCAAGCTACATGGTCCGGTACCTTAGATGTTTCAGTCGGCCGACCTTATTTCTATGTCTGGTATGGTTTCCCTATTAACCTCAGATTTCATATTTTATGCACCTTTTCTCTTTTCTGAGGTTCCTTTTATTATGGAACATATTGGTCTATCTCTTATAGACTCTGTAGCAACTTGGTTGTGTCTCTTCTAGGACATCAAATTCGTTTGGTGCTAAGCTGGTATGACCTTTTTCTTTTCATTTCTCGGGTCGATGTGTCTGGCATCTAATTTAGCTAGCTTTGCATAATCTTTTCTTTCTTTAGACGTCTTAAACCTCATTCTCTGGTCCGAGGATCTTGCCAAGACAATGATGGTCAATACCATTCTCTTTTTCTTATCATATCCAGCTTATATCTTTCTCCTTCTGATGTTGGATAGTGGGATTCATAATCATGCAATCCGTGTACCTAGCCACAATCTGATCACCCATATTTGGCTCAAGGTTTCTTTAATACTCGTGGAGAAAGACATACTTATCCAACATATATTCCCAATCCTCTTCAGAGGTTCCATCTTAGACGACACATATGTATGTGGTGGTTTGTTTAATAAAAATCTCAAGATGGTATATGTCTGGCTTTATGACCCGTATTCAATCTAAGATGGGAATATATATGCTCACTTATATGGCCTGATGCATACATTGCATTGTACATGTAAATTCATAATGTCCCTAAGCATTAGGCTGGACTTGGGTGATTTATCACCAAGAGAACCTGAATCTCTAAGCCTTTTATGACATGGTTACAACTCATGTTACGCGAATTTTCTTGTATGGTCATGTATCACTGGGTTTAATCCTCACTCCCCCTCATGAACATACTTATTTTTAGTGATGCTTAGGACAATAAAGCCTAATGAGTTTCCTTTGTGTACATGTTACACAACGTGAGATCTTATGGGATAACTCTGGTGCCTTTGCAATAGCAATCAAGTTTTTAGACATGGATGGCTAATCCAGTCATGCCATTAAGTGTAATTTCGTGGGTATACCAATTTGGGTATCCATGGCTCTTTTTGCCTCTTAACATACTGATCCTTAGCATAGTTTAGATCAGTAGAGTACATAAGTTTAGTTTTGGGCGGTTTTTATTTCAAATCTTTCGTAGGAATCCTATTTTTTCCTTTCTTACCCATTGTTTCTCATTTGGGGAAACCATTTATACTTAATCTTTATAATTCAATGGGTCTCATGGGTGAATATAGATCATTTGGATCTCTCTAGCCCTTTAGGCATTGCCTTGGCCATAGTTCTTTTAACTAGGCAATTATACTCTTTAATCTTTTGTACTCATCATTATAAAATAAGAATCATATAATTATAATATAGATTTTATGATTTTATTATTTTCATTTTTTTTTCAAAATGATTTTCGATATATATTTTTTTTTTCGAATTTTTCCCAAAAAAATTTCTTTTTCGATTTTTTTTTTTTTCGATTTTTTTTTTTTCGAATTTTTTCCTTTTTCGAATTTTTTATCAAAATGATTTTCGAATTTTTTTTTTCGAAAATTTCCTTGGATTTCTAAAACATAAAATAATAATTTTATTAGAATTTCATAATTTAGAAACCATACACATTAATCATACATGCGATTGTGTATCATACACATTAATAATTAGAATTTCATAATTTAGAAACCAAAATTTTCAGCACTAATTCCTCCAAGATAAATCAAATACATGGAAGTAAAAATAAAAACCGTACACAAAATCAAAAATAGCCGAATCATCATTCTTGTAACGAAAATCGGAGGAGAGCGATTTGAAAATATTTGGGAGGAGGTGAAATGTTTTGGATGAGTTGAATGAATGAAAGATGAGTATATTTATAGGTAAAAAACACTGTTCATGACTGTTGGAAAATGGGGGAATTTTAAAAAAAATTCTTTGTGACCGTTGGGATTAAAATGTTTGAACCAAAAATCAGTCTGAAAATATCGTAATAAGCAGTCAACCAGAATCAATAAATTTCATAATATTTTATCTAAGCGACCAAATATTTATATAATATTCATATGCAAATATCAATATTTATTCTAGTGATAAAATTATTTATGTCAAAACATTAAACAAATAATGCGGCGGCAGAGCCAGACCAATATTATGCAATAAATAAATTATGCGGCGGCGGAGCCAAGCCAATATTATGCAATAAATAAATTATGCGGCGGCGGAGCCAAGCCAATAGTCATAGCATATTTATCAATTAAGGTTTATTAACGAGGCGACATACCGCCTACATTAATATCGATAAATAATATAAATTATATGGCGGCAAAGCCAAGCCTATATTATATTTATAGTATATTTAATAATCTTAACGGGGCGACATACCGCCCACATTAATATATATAAATAATATAAATTAAAACAATTACTATAAAATAATAAATAGTAATAAAGGCGGTATACCGGCCATTATAGCAGGGTAAATATGATACATATAAACTTTACCGAATTGCAGAGTGATCGTGCTGATAACGTGTTATGAAATAACTTACAAATTTATAGTATCTCGAAATTTGAATAAGGGCAAAATTTTATACCCGTGGAAGGAGATAACTCTTATATAAGAAGAACTATTACAGAGAGAAAGAGGAGAAGGGATGATTACAAATGAATCGAAACGATCGTCTATATAGAAGTGAAAAAGTAGAAGTTACTAGTGACAGTGGGACCCACTTCCTTTATATTTTCAAAAAAACGGTTGTCCACTGTGCATTTTACGTCTGACCACTGTGCTTTTAACGGCTACTTTATAACAATAACCCATTTGTTCGGTGATCGGTCAATATTTTTAAAGTTTTGAATTTCAAACTCTAAGAGATGATAGAACATTGTTGAACTAATAAAACTCACAACTGCTTACATATTGTTATTGGTAATTAACCAAAAAAAAAAAAAAAAACAATCAACAAGGAGGAAATGTTATCAATTAAGTTATAGAGTACGTCACGGGTGACTCGTTTTATGTTTCATGTTATTATACGATATCCTAATGCAAACTACTCAACTGCAATGCAAGACCTAGTCCCTTTCACAATATATATATAGTACACCCAAAAAATGAGAATTTACAATCAATCATCTTGAAGAATACAAATATCTACATTTTAAGTTTATTTTATAGGAACTTTGGGAGAAAAAGAGAGCTGAATCATGTACAAAAAAAAACACAAAATCATTTACAAAATTCAGTAGAAAGGGAGAGAAAGTAGATACTTATATTCAACGTATCTAATACAAATGAATAGGTATTGAGGTTTTCTTTTTGGATTAACAAATGATTTGGATTTCCAAAACTCGTATTTTCACGTTGTTTATTAGTAAAGAAACAACATGAAATTATAACTCTATAGTTTATTCTCCTCCAAGTTGGTTGTTTCACATATACTATTGCTCTATCGTTTGTCAATATCTGCAAGAGAAAAAGGAAACAAAAATCGATAACAAAATTAGATATAAAGAAACTAATTAAACTTGGGATGATGAAGAGTTGTCATGTTCCGAGACGTAACGTGACTTTTAAGAAAAAAGTATGTCGGATAGAAACTTTCATTTTTAGATTCGAAACAGAAAATTTGGAAAACAAGAACTCTGAACACTCATGTCTCAAATGTATCATATACTTTCTTAATTATATATATTGTTAGAATATTAGCTAGCTAAGATTGATCTAAGTAATATATTTAACTCTTAACAACAATTTTGAAAAGGGTAGTACGTGTAATCAGAGGAGAAGTTTGTGTACCGAGGGAAGGAGGAACGATGATGAGGTGCATTGTAGCGTTATTAGGAGGGAGATGCAACTGAAGAGGACAAAGATTCTCACCATTCAAAGGGTTTCTAGAGCAAACAATAAGATCTTGGATCCCTGTTTCTTCCTCTAGTTTCTTCTTCAATTCTCTCAACTCGCTTCCATGGAATATCAATGATTTTTCTCCTATGTCTTCGTTATTCATGTTCCCACAATCATCTCTTATCTCGTAATATATCACTCTTCCTTCGTCTTTTGGTGGTAAGCTCACACTAAATGAATCACCTGACTGATCAAGTATTATATATATAATTAACATAAGTAGTAATCATTTGAAAATGTTCACACTAGTGTTGGTATCTATGTATAGTACCTCGACCCGCGAAAATGTAGAAGAACTATGAGTAGAATCAGCATCATCGTTGATAACTCGAACTTGGAGAACATCAACACTCCACAGGATCCAGTCTTGCGTGACTGTACGGCTAGGGATATCGTGTGTGATAGAGTTTCTCCAAGGCGGTAAACCTTTGTTAGCTCTTAGATATTGGCCATACCGACTCTTGAACCTTACGTGTTTGCCATTGTCCGAGAT